>BSBM01000924.1:5605000-6205000 GCA_027924585.1 Larix kaempferi
GCATTTTTTATTTCAAAGCATAAGCATGTTTCCCATAACTACAATTGCATCTAAAAGGTTCCTCAACTTTGTGCGAGCACCCAGGTACTTTTATTATCTAGTATGAAATAAAGCATATATACCTATAGTTATGTTGTAGGCATGTACAAAGTAATTATTTTTACTGGAAAACTTAGTCATGGAAATAAATAAGTAAATTACAGTTATTAATTAATTAAGTGGAATGTAGCGAGTTTGTTTAAGAATCAAGTATACACAATGAATGTTGTTTGAATATATATATATATATATATCATGAACTAGTCCGACTATAAATAGTATCATAGTTAAAACTAGCACAACATATTAATTAATAATATGTTTGATTACGTCGCTCAGTGGTATTATTTAGAGAAAAGAAATAATAAAGCCATCGATAGGCATATATCAAACATATTATTAATTAATATGTTGTGCTAGTTGATGGATGCCTTTAAAGCCATAAAAATATTAGTATAAAAAATTAAGTATTATTATAAAACTATTATTAGAAAAAATTAAATATGGTTGACCATGGTTAATCATGATTGATAATGGTTTACCATGGTCGATAACAATTGACTATGGTTGATTATGAATATGGTTGACAATAGTTGACTATGACTCATGGTTGACTAGGGATGAGTATGATTAACCATGGTTGATAATGACTGGTTGACCATGGTTGGTCATGATTGATCATGGTTGATCATGACTATGGTTGAATATGGTTGACCATGGTTAACCATGGTTGGTCAACCATGATCAACTATGATTGATCATGGTTGATCATGGTTGAATATGGTTGATCATTTTTCATCAACCATGACCAACTATGAGTGATCATAACCGATCATGATTGACCATGGTTGATCATGGTTGACTATGGTTGGCTATGATTGACCATTGTTGAATTTGGTTGATAATGATTTATGATGGTTGACTATGGTTGATAACAGTTGAGTAAAGTTGACCATGATTAACCATGGTAGTTATGATTGCCCATTTATGATAGTGGTTAAGAAGGGATGAACATGGTTGATCATGGTTGGCTATGGCTAGCCATGGTTGATCATGGTTCACTTTGGTTAACTATGGTTGACCTTGGTTGGATATGGTTGACCATGATTGACCGTGTTTGTCTTTGGTTGACTATGGTTGAATATTGTTGACTAATAGTTTATTGGAGGTATAACAGGGAAGCCATGGTTTACTATTGTTGACTATGGTTCATTATGGTTGATAGTGGTTGAGTTTGGTTGACCATGGTCGATCATAATTGACTATGGTTGAGTAATGGTTGATTGGGGGTATAATGGGGAAGCCATGATTGAATATGGTCGACCATGGATGATCATGGTTGATTATGGTTGACTATAATTGAGTAATGGTTAACTTGGGGTATAGTGGGGAAAGCATTCTTAACTATAGTTGACCATGGTTGACTATGGTTGAACATGGTTGACTATGGTTGACCATGCTTGATCAACCATGGTCAACTACAACTAATCATGGTTGAATATGGTTGATCATGGTTGATGAACCATGACCAACTATGATTATTCATGGTTGACCATGGTCGATCATGGTTGACTATGGTTGATCATGGTTGGTTATAGTTAATGATGGTTGACCATAGTCGATCATGGTTGACTATGGTTGATCATGGTTGGTTATAGTTAATGATGGTTGACCATAGTCGAGCATGACTATGGTTGACCATGGTTGATCATGACTATAGTTTGTCATGGTTGATCATGACTATGATTGACCATGGATGATCACGGTTGACCATAGTTGATCATGATCAACCATGGTTATTGACTATGGTTCATCATGGTCAAACAGGGTTGACTAAAAATGACCATTGTTGTTCATGCATAACCATGGTAATTCATGGTTGACCATTGTTGTTAATGGTTGACCATGATTGATCATGGATGACTTTGGTTGACTATGGTTTCCCTTGGTAGACTATGGTTGACCATGTCAGACCATATTTTACTTTGGTTGACTATGGATGACTATGGTTAACTAATGGTCAACTGGGGGTATAGTAGGAAAGCAATGGTTGATTATGGTTGACCATGATTGACTATGGTTGAATTTGGTTGACCATGGTTGATCATGGTTGACTATGGTTAATTATGGGTGACTGATGGTTGATTAGGGTATAGTGGGGAAGCCATTATTGACTATGGTTGACCATGATTATTAATGGTTGATTATGGTTGACTTTGGATGACTATGGTTGACCATTGTTGAGCATGGTTGATCAACCATGACCAATTATGATTGATCATGGTTAATCATGGTTGAATATGGTTTATCATGGTTGATCAACCATGAAAAACAATGATTGATCATGGTTAACCATGGTTTATCATAGTTGACTATTATTGACCATGGTTGACCATATTTGACTTTGGTTGATTATGGTTGAGGATGGTTGGCTATGATTGACCACGATTGACCATGGATAAGCATGACTATGGTTGAATATGATTAACCATGGTTGACCATGGTTAATCATGACTATGGTTGACCATGGTTGTTGACTATGGTCAACCATGGTTGATCATGGTTGAGTAAATTTTACCATGGTTGATTATGGTTGTTCACGCGTGACCTTAATAGTTCATGGTTGATCATTGTTGGTAGTTATTGATGATGGATGAACATGGTTTTTCATGGTTGACTATAGCTGACCAAGGTTTATCAGGGTTCAATTTAGTTGATGATGGTTGAGCATGGTTGGCCATGGTTGACTATATTTGACTTTAGTTTACCATCATTGACTATGGTTGACTAATGGTTTACTAGGAGTATAGTAGGGAAGCTATGGTTGACTTTGGTTAACTATGGTTAACTACTGTTCACTATGATTGAGTATGGTTGACCATGGTTGACTTTGGTTGACCATGGTTCATCATGGTCGAATATGGTTGATTGTGGTTGACTAATGATTGATTGGGGGTATAGTAGGGAAGTCATGGTTTACTATGGTTTACCATGGTTGATCATGGTTGACTATGGTTGAGTAAAGGTTTTATGGGGGTAATAATGGGGAAGACATTATTTACTATAGTTGACCATGGTTAACTATGCTTGACATAGTTGACCAGGATTGTATTTAGTTAGCTATGGTTGATCATAGTTGACCATGAATGATCATGATGGACTTGGGTTAATTATGGTCGTACATTTTATAAAATATAATTAACATTATATATATGTATGCTATAATTAACATTATATATTTAGTCAAATAAATCTAATAGATAACATTTTTCAAAACTTATATTTTATTACAATGTTTTTATTGTCAATGGGTAATATTAAAAATTGAAAATTTATAATGCTAACCGTAATAATGTTAATAATTATAAGTTGAAAATTAATAAATAGAAAGTAATAATAATTATAAGAATGTTAGATACTATTAAATAACATTAAACATTAAATTAAAAAATTAATATATAATAAATATATATTAATTTTAATTACCCAATCACATATATATAGTTAATATATTAATTTTACCTAACCAATCATTCATATATATATAACTATAGACATATTTATATAGATGAGCAAGTAAAATAGATTTAAAGTACACCATATTTACTATTAAATTATATTTTTGAAATTTATATGATATACCTTTAGACCATATGATTTTTTTTTAATTAAAAAATTTCATATATATATATGTTATAAATTATTATACGTCCATATTTCAATTAAATATGTAATATTCAAAGGCTCTCAGCTTAAAAATGGTTTTGCTTGAGTGTTTTTTGTTTATCTTTTTTTATTTTAGCATTTTAATTTACAATCTTCTTAAAGTGAATTGTAAAGCACACAAATAATATTAAATAACAATGAGAATGATTATTATGATTATACTTAAAAATCATTATTTAATAATTTAGTATTTGTAAACTTAAAATTTCACAAATAAGTTTTAATAATCGTTATTTAATAATTTAGTATTTGTAAACTTAAAATTTCACAAATAACTTTTCATAATCATTATTTAATAATTTAGTATTTATAAATTTGTCAAATAAGTTTTAATAATCATTATTTAATGATTTAGTATTTATAAATTTTACAAATTTATAAATAACTTGGTAAAACGATAACTTTTAATAAGAACGAAATAAATAAGGCAAAATGTAAAAAGGAAGACAATGGCACACAAGTATAAACCTCAAGCTTTTTATAGCACGCATTGTTACATTTTTTTTTGTAAAGTTCGAAAATTATATTAAACCAAAAGCAAAAAAAAATTACAGAACATGTCCATCATTACTTCGAGATTCCAAGGATGTTCTAATCATAACTTACCTGAGCATAGCTACTGATAATAACCTATTTGCAAAAGAAACCCTCCAGATAACATATTATGACATAAGTCTTTCATCTAGAAGAGTCTAAGAATTGTCCCCCACAGGTCGGGGTTCTGATCTCAAAAATCAAGAAAACAGTGTTCCCAAAATAGTACCAATTATCCCGAGAATTCTCTAAATTAATACTAGTTAATCATCATCCGAAACCAAAACATGAGAGGGACCAACACCTAAGTTTATTGCTTTGCTTCCTGTTGGATAGCTTCAGGATTCCTATGAAACACAAGCCGAGTGTCGGTCGGCCTATGGGGATGGGGTCAACTAATTTTTTTCCCAGTAAGAGCACAAGCTAGGGCCTCTAGCTTTGCGTTGATTCACGTGGCCTCCAATTTCTAGTCTTGTGCCAAAGTTTGAAGCCCCTCTTCTATCCCAACAACGTGAGTGGACATGGATGGATCACTTGAACTGTCGTTGAAATGCCCTTGAATGCAGTTGTCCATATCCATACTCATGAAAGATTTCACTATCCAGAAAATGCTCAGAGTCTTGGTATGACGAGTTTCTTGAGTGCGAGTGGACCCCAAGTCCTCCACCAAACCACCAAACTCCTAAACTAGATGATAAACATATGGTTTGCTCTTTTCTCTATGTAGTCGCCTTTCTAGAGTCTCCACATGTGGTAGAGCCAAAGGGTGGAGCCCCTTTTGAAAGAAACCTTGAACATTCCCTAGTTCTCGGAGAGCCCTCGACATATGGGTTTTCTTGGGGCAATTTTTGGTCCTCTAACTGGTGGTTTCAGTTCTCACCATCGTTCTTGCGCTAAAGGGGAGAAGCCTGAGCAAGAATCTATACTTCTGTAGGTTGAACTAGATAACCCGTGTTCCAGTAGTTTGGTCACCCACAGGGACAGAGAGACTTCTTGATATTTCCCTTTCGAAATGTAGAATGCAACGGAAATATAGCCTCCGAGGGATTTCTGAAGCTTCATTAATGTTACCGTTATCATGACGTGAACTAGCTTGAGTAGCCATTAAGGCTCACACAAAGATAAAAACATGGAACAATACTTGAGGCCTAGCGCAAGTTTTAGGATCATATATATTAGATAACCTATGAATGATCTTTTCCCATTGAGTTTTAATGATGGCAGTGATCTGATTTCCACGTGTTACCTTGCAAGTTTGAGCCCAACTAGACTCAATTAGGCCGTTCATTGCAGCGTGCATCACTATGATGCGAGCACCCATCGTGGGGGGTGACGACCTTGTTGTTGATTTTGTCACAGTCTTATTTGATCTTTTTTTGTTCATTAGCAGTATAGGATTGGTTGCACTCATCCTCAATATGGTCTACTCCCAATTTGCTAGCCTGTTAGCTAGCATATTTTCCTCCCACCTGACATGACGGGGAATGATTTCCTGGGAGTTCTCAAAGGTTAGCCACCAATGTTTCCATATTAGAGTCCATCCTCCAACATGGATTAATTTTGTTGATGTTGGATCCATTCACGAGTTTCTTCAATATTTGAATCATTAATTTTGAGTATCCTTCTATTATTAACTTGTTGTAGTTCTCTACTATGGCAATGATGGTTCATTTCAGCATGGCATATAAATCCACCACATTATTTATTTCCGTACCCATCGAACTTGCGAATATTCTAAGGATCCTACCTATATGATCTTTGAAGACCCCTCCAAATCTAGACAGGCCAGTATTACCATAGCTAGCCCCGTCGAAGTTTAACTTTAGGAAACCCCATTATGGTGGGGGGGGGAGCGTTTGGGCTATCAGGGCCATCCCATCACCTTGTAGCATTATGAAAATTTGAGTTTTGCACAAAGTTCCAAGACTTAAGGATATATTTTTCCAAAGAAGAGACATTCTTATCATCGACGTCTGATTTGGATGAAAGGACTGTTTCCATAATGTTTAGTTGGATCTTTTTCCAAATTTTCCAGTTAGACATGCTTGTGTTAGTGAATATTTGTCTATTCCTTTCCTTCCAGATCTCCTGAAGCAAGAAGCTGGGAAGAGATATCAAGCCCTATTTACAATGTTGTTTCCAGATATTTTCTTTCTCCAATTGGAAAGAGTGTCCTTGATGTTGGCCCCATTGCAGCTAGATTGTCTGAAGGTAGTCGAACCTTGATCCCAAAGTTGTCGACTCATTGCACATGATTTTAGAATACGTTTAGAGTCCTCCGTTGTAGACCTTCATAGATAACACATTGAGGGGCCTTCAAAACCTATTTCGATGATTTGATCCCAGGTTAATATCTTTTTCCATGCCACTAGCCAAAGGAAAGTTGAGACTTTTGGCCATAAATTTTGTTTCCATATCTTGGACCATATCGCATCCCATTGATCCCATTTGTAATATGCTAAGATCAAACATGCCTTCTTAATATTGAATTTACCTTTGCTCAAGTGCCCCCATCAAAGGATATCCTTCCCAACCTGGAGGGTGATTTTTTGGGATTGAATCTCTTCCTAGAAAAGGTTCCATTGCTCTTCTTCCATGCTATTGGGACATGCTGGTTTTTCATGCCATCTTCACCAATGTGAGTCATTGGTGGCTATGCTCCAGAAGTGTGAATCGAAACCAGAAATTTGTTTGAATATAGAGTAGCTTGCTAAAGGGGTTGAATGAAATCCAACGTGTTGAGTTTTGCTTTTTGCTTCCAGGCATCATCATAAAAGAGAGTAGTTTGGCCATCATGGATTTCCCAAAAGCCATGATATTGGATGACTTTACGATTTTTCCAGTTAGCCTTCCAAATCATAGATCCTCCGATACTTTCCTACATATGTATGATATTTTGGGTGTCTATTATGTTTGTTTATTTTCTCTTCAAAGCTATGGACCAAAGGGCTTCAGGAATTGTTACCCAACACCACCACATCTTAGCAGACATGTCCTTATTTTCTATTTATGGATCCCTTAGGCCCAGTCCTCCCAATTTTTTTGGTTTGCATAATTTATCCTAGGCAACCAAAGCCCATTTTCAATCTTTTCCTTTCTTCCCTCCCCAAACAAAGGTCCTTTGCAAAGATTTGATTTCCTTCAAAATAAAATTTGGAGCATCAAATATGGAGAACATGTATGCACACATGCTTTGAAGAACTGAGTTGAGGAGAACTAATCAACCTGCAATGTTAAGAGAAGGGAAGGACCAATTGGAAACACACTTCTCTATTTTTCTTATGAGGTGTGGATAGTTATTATGCCCAGTATAGAATGCAATAAGGGGGGTGCCAAGGTAAGCAAAAGGAAGGGATCCTCTTTGAAATGAAAGGTGTCTCGCTATGCATATTTGTAGCCTGATTGGGGTGTTGAAAAATAAGATTTCAGACTTGTCATTATTGAGGGAGAGGCCTGAGGATTTTAAGAAGGAGGAGATCAGAGCTTTCAAGCAGCAAGCTTCCCTCATTGAAACAACAACAAGGAACATGGTATCATCCACAAATTGGAGGTGAGCGTCCCTTGTTTCATCATTCGTGGGGCTTAAACAAGATAGGACATTGTTGTTGACATCAACTTTTAGAGTTCTACCAAGGCCTTCCACCATGAGGATGAAGAGGTAGGGGGAGAGGGGATCACCCTAACACACCCTCTAGAGGAGGAGAAGGTTTGGGAGGGTGAATAGTTCACCAGAAAGGAGAAAAAATATAAGGATGAAAGTGCTAGGACCCATTGAACCCAAAGAGGGGAGAATACAAAGGCTAGGAGTGCTTTTTCCATATAATTCCATGAGATTGTGTCAAAACCCTTAGAGAGGTCAAGTTTTATAAGCATACCATCAATTTTTAAAGCTCTGAGTGTATGGATTGTTTCATGGGCTATCACAATACCATCTATGATTTGGAGACCCTCTACATATCAAGATTTCTCTACAGAAATCAAGTGGGGTAGGATAGGTTTTAGGCAATTGGCAATCACTTTTCTGATTATATTATAAACAACATTGTAGAGTGAAATGAGTTTGAACTTACCTGGATGCACCAGATAGTATTCCTTTGGAATGAGGGTAAGGGAGGTGGTTCCTAGGCACGGGGGGTTCACTCAGTGAACTTGTGACATAGCATGATCATTCACAGAATATTAAAGAATATCCCTAATTTCAGTAAATATTGGAAAATGACCCCTAAAACTGTATTGTTGAACCCCCCTCCCAATATACCTTTCCAATTAAGAAAACCTCTAGTTTCACTAGATATTGTAGGTATATTCCATTTTATCAACCCATTTTTAATACCCCCTTTATATCATATTATCAAGTTGTAACAAACAGGATCCCTAATGCATCTTAGTATACGCAAACATGATGCTAAATAAAATAATAGTATAATTCTAATGATGATCCCACTGGGAATGCAGGGGCGACTGAGTCATTTTTTAGCGTTGGATAGTGGAAGACCCAACGAAATATTAATGGGGAAGGAAAAATGCTTAAAAGGAAACCCATTCATGAGATCAATGTAACAAAGAATGTTAAATACTAATAGTACAATAGTTATGCAATGCTTAGAAAAGATGAGGATTGTAGATTTTTCACACCATAACCTGCCAATCTACCAATTTTATATCATGTAAATACAAGTAAAGCCATAGAGAGCTCATGTTTTCTATAAGATTAATAAATTAAAATCCATAAAAATGCAAAATTTAAACCATTTTTTGAATGGACTTCCCTACCTTACTATCAAAAGGGTTCCTATTTAAAAGGACATATTACATTTGTGGATGGAGGCACAGTTGACTAGGAATTTAAGAGCACATATCATCAAGGGGAAGATCACATTCATGAATTTTATTATTTTCTTCTGATTTTTTTATTACCCATTGTCATTTCCTTGGGGCCAATGAAAGCTTAGATAAATCACATTCATGAAGAAAATTATTCTAAAGAAAAGAAGACTTTATAAGTTCAATGATTTGGAGGTATACATCGAGCCCAAGATTTGGAGGTTATTCCTTGGCAGTAGTTAGGACTAATATGAATCCATCCCATGATTTGGACTTATGAATCTAACCAACTAGGATTCATAGGTTATTCCTTAGCAAAAAATAGGATTGTTATGAATCCAACCCGCAATTTGGAGGTATGAATTGAGCCCATGATTTGGAGGTATGAATCCATCCCACGATTTGGAGGTTATTCCTCAACTCACCCAAATACAATAACCCCCAATATTTATATTACTATGTCAAATTAAAAACCCTCCTTGACCCCTTAATACGAGGCAATATATTTTAAAGGTTTTTAGAAGTATTCAAACCCCAAATATGAATGGACGTGATATGATATTGCCTTGCTAGTGAACCCTCCATGTTCCTAGGCATGGTAGGACACTTAGCCGGAATCATGATTCTTCGACTTCCTCCCAAACATCCTTCTACATGATCTCCCAACAATTATGATAGAAGTTAGTTGTGAATCCATCGAGGCCTCACGCCTTACTCACTGGAATGTCTCACATGGTTGCATATACTTCCTCAAGAGAGATGGGCTGCATAAGACTTTCATTTTTCTCCACCATGACAAGATCTTGTATATTATGTAGAATGGATTCCATTGCAGCTACCATTTCTATGTATTCTTCCATGAGCATATTGCAGTAGTAATTAACCCACTCGTGCACAATTTCCTCTTGCTTTGTTAGCATTGGCCCTTTCTTCGAGTGAAGACTAGTGATTTTGTCGTGGGCCATCATTGAGTCATGAAAGAACTTGGAATTCCTTTCACCCTCTTTTAGCCATTTGTTTCTGGATTTCTGTCTCCATAGAACCTCCTCTTGATCTAATATTTGATTGATGGATTTCTAGAGATATTTCTCTTTCTGCAGTAACTCTTCAGAGTATCCTTGTGATATAGCTTCTTGTTGGACCTCAGCCAATTCTGTCTCCGGGTTCTTCTTGGCCTCAAAAATATTACCAAAGAATTCTTTATTCCAGGTTTTTAATCTTCCTTTCACCCATTTAAGCTTTTGTTGAAGGTTGTACATCTTGGATCCATACGTGTTGGGAGTTTCTTCCCACCATTGAGAGAGTAATTCAAGGAAATTCAGGTGGTCCAACAAAAAAAAAATTGAACAAGAAAGGACGATTTTTGGAGCTAGAAAATTCATCCACTTCAAGGCTAATCAGACAATGATCTAAACCTGCACTTGGTAGAATGAATGAGCCCATGCAATATCTGATTCTTAACACATTTGTCGATAGAACGAACCTATCAACTCTAGATGCTACCTGATGAATTCCTCCATGGTTTTTATTCTAGGTGTGGGCCCCGTTTTTGGGTTGAATGTCAACTCAATAGAGAGAGGAGATAACTGGCCCAAAAGCTCTACTTGCCATGTCCAGATTGGTTATACCTCCTCTCTTTTCCAAAGGGTTGGTTATCATGTTGAAATATCCTGCCATTATCCAAGTGGAATCATTGATAAGGTTGTTCTTCAAAGAGGTGAGGGAGGACAAGAATCCTGCCTTGGATGTTGAGATAGAAGGGCCATACACATTGGTAAGAAATACAAAGAGGTCTGAATTTAGAAGGCTGATAGAGGCAGATATGGAGTGGGGGGTTGAGAAAAATCCCCAAAGGTGGATCAAGGAAGGATCTAAAAGAATGGAAATGACCCCAACTGAGCCTACTGCATATAGGGCGATTGAGTGGCAGCCTCTCCAACAGAAATTGGAGGTGACTAAAAGGGTTTCTGAGGAGAACTTGGTTTCTTGAAGAAAGACAATTGTTGGCATTTCTTGATGGATCTTAGAATGGAGGATTTGATTTTTATGCTTTCCTGCTAATACTCTAATATTCAAAGACACAATCTTCATAAGGGAAAATTATTGAGAACGAGGGATGGACTGTAACCAATCGAAAATGGATCTATGATTACCGGATGCGATCATACATTCTCCTAGTTCCACGAGACACTGGTGGTTTGTTTTCTACCCACGATTGGAGTCTTTCTTTCCTTCCTTGGGGTTTTGTGGATAATGAGCTGCTTGTATTCCCAACTGATTGCTTTTCCTACTGGGCGCATCTATCGAATGGAGGGATTTGTGGGCATCCTCTTGTAGAGCTTTCCTTATAATTTGGATCTGGGGAGTGGGTATCTCCTTTAGGTTCCCTAATTTGCATGACTCCACAAATTTTTGCAATTCATGATCAATGATATCCAGCTCCCCTTCATCTTCTTTGTTGCTTGGATCTTCGTTGTCTTCCATGGTTTGATTCTCTGTTGGGTTCAAATTTCATCTTTTTATTTGATGTGGGTCCTCTCCCTCTATTTCTGGATTTGCCAAGGGTTGTTCGAGTAACTAGATATCTACTTGATCTATTTCCATTTCCTCAACCACCACAAACTTGTTCAAGGTATTTGCTCTATTTCTTATGGCATCCATCTGGATCATGTTACGTCCTTTTGACCTTCTGTTGACTATGGTGAATTTGGTGAATTTGTCTTGGGACTTCTACGGATGGGCTTGTTGGGGAAGGGATGTTTGGGATTGAGGGCAGTCTTTGAAGAGATGTCTATATTCACAACAGTGTCTACATCTAAATGGGATATGCTCATAGTCCACGGGTTTTTCTCATTCTTTTTCTTGGAAACTTAGATATATTTCCTCATGGAGAGTTTTCAAAACATTCATGTTGACACAGATTCAAGCATATAAAGTATATCGACCTCTATTTGTTATATTCGAGCCTTTTATAATTTTTCCTAAGTTGTTATCAATCCCCATTAGGGTTTTCCTAGGGTAGGGAATACAATATCACCCAAACTGAAGCCTGGAGGAAGTCTTCTTTTTTGGGACTGTAGTTTTCCTTCAAGTGTTCCATGAGTAGGATAGAGTTGTTAAAAAAGTAGGGACCTTACTCTATTATTCTTTCTTGGTACTTTGCATTATAGAAGATTGTTGTGAAGAATCCCTTCAAACCCAGTTTCAAATCTATGTCTCGTTTTGGTTTCCATTTGTGGTCTATCCATCCTTGGAGCACCCTTTCATTGGGCCAAAACCCCATAAATTTGCAGATTAGGTCGTGATCCCTCATGTATTGTCTATATTCACCAATTTCGTTTGAGGTAACCTCTAAGATTGGAATGGTTTCTATCTTTGGAAGACATCCACTACTTCTTGGCTTAGATCACTTCACCCCCACAACTGGGTTCAAAGTTTGATCATCTTGCAACTGTTGGTTCTCCTTGGCGGTCTTTAGCATTGAATGCCCTCCTTCCATGGAATTCTCAAATGATACATCAGTTGAGCGGCTTGAGTTTTGTTGTTTATTCATGCCTACAACCTGCTTAGAGCGGATTGCTTTGCCATCTTAGGTGGCTGAGGTCATGGGTCACCCACTTTCCGAGGGCTTACCTGAAACCGATCCTGTAAATCGTCCCGTGGATGAGCGTTGCTGTAGAATGGCATTGCGGTAGAAGGGGGCTCCTCTCCCCCCGATTGCCAAGCCATAGGGCTGTCAGCCAGATTAGGGTTCATCCAGTCGTGAAACATCTATAGTTTTTTTAGAGCTCTCTGAAAATTTTTCTTCGATCATCAATTTGTGCCCCTTTTGTTCCTTCCTCGCACTTTTACATTTTACTGTAAGCACATTTTACCATCTTTTATATATAGATTTTAAGCTAGAGGCGAATTGAATGGTAAAGCACATAAATAATATCATTATTTAGTAATTTAGTATTTGTAAACTTAAAATTTCTTAAATTTAATACTCATAAACATAAAATTTTACAAATTTACAAATAACATGTTTAAAATAATAACTTTTAATAAAAACGAAATAAATAATGCAAAATGCAAAAATGAAAACAATGGCAGAGATCGTTTTTACTTTCTTTTTTCTCTTTATATATTTTTTTCATTAATATGTTATTTATATTATTTTATTTTCATATATTCTAATGTAACTAAAATAAGCTTGCTAACTTAAATTAGATAAATATCAAGACGTTCATTAAAACCCTAAAATGTTAAAAAGATGGCTTCCAGAATTATCGAAAACTAGATATTAAAAACTCTTAATAAGAAGAAGAGATGGTAGATGGCCATTTTAAATTTATTTTCTAAGTACTAAGGTGTGAAGAAATAATTTTGAAGTTGATTAAATAATTTTAAAGTTGAAGAAAGAATTTAAAATATGAAGACAATAGTGAAGACAAATACTACCAACTCAATAACATAATAATAACAATTAGTTTCATAGAATTTTCAAATACTATTGCCAAAAACATTCACACCGATTTATTACATCCTATTAGATCAGCCCCAGATTAATATATATTTCTAAGCCAGAAATGTATGATAAAATTAACACACTCAAAGGATTTTATATAGATCAAGCACTCTAATACAAGGCTTGATCACACATTTTTTCGTTATACAGGGTCATCAAATATAAGGCTTGATCAAAGATAAATTAAGACAAATTGTAGGTTCGTATCCTCACATAAGTTCTTATACTATTGTAAAATGCGGACGTTACACAAGCCGCGTCATGCACATGATACATGGTAAAAATCCGCCATTAAAGCCACCAACCCAACTAAGAGAGTATCACTACTTACACATGGACGCTAGAGGATCGAGGCGTCGGATAACTGGTACTCAAATCACCATGTTTTTTTGGCGATTTGTTCCCTAGATCCAGTTATAAAAACTGGTGGAATCGTAGTTCCACCACATTTATTGTGGAACTATGCCATGGAACTGTGTCCCTAGGGGTTTTGGCCCATTTTAAGACGACCCAGATAGCCGAAATTCCCAAAAAATAACGAGAACGGGTGGAACTGTGCCTTGCCGGAAAATTTTCCGTCGCCGACAGGGGGCGATTTGAGTGCTAGTTATCACACACCGAGGATCGATCAAAAAACCAAAGTTCCAAATATGTTTATTTAATTAGTATAGCGAGAGGGAGATTTATACCCTAAGTAATCCCAAGTGGAACTTGTACATCATTTTGGATATCAAACCTGAGCATTAAACATGTGAAGGCCAATCTAGCCTGGGGATTAAAATTCAAAATCTGGAAACCATAAATTTTTTTTTTCAATTCACATCACACTTAATAAATAAACCATAGCTTAGAAATGTGTGGTACTGTATGACTTGGGAAACAATCAAACATCCCAAGAGTAAGTCTGTAATGCTTGCATGGATTACATGGTAGCAGAGCTCAAATATCATGTTCAATTCCCTTGAGTTATCTCGAAGGTGGGTCTTGGAGTATGGTATAAACCTCGCACTTCTCATGATATAATGTGGACTAATCACAACACGAAGATCATGCAATTATGTGCTTGGTTTGGAAATTTTACCAATATCTGCAAGTTTTGTTGTAACATAAAACCTTACATTGTAAGGTTTTTCATTACATGGTATGAGAGCATAGGTCCCACTTTCAATTCCCCCAAGTTACATCGGAGGGATAGTGTTAGAGTATGGTATAACTGTCGATGCCATGTAAGGTTTGTCATTATACCAAAACCTGTATATGTTGGTAAACTTTCCAAACCAAGTACATAGTGCCATGATCCCAATGTGGTGATTAATCCACATTATATTATCAAAGATATGGTGGTTATACCATACTCCAACAATGTCCACACACTTGATAAGCAAACCATAGCTTAGTAATGGAGGCCATATGACCTTGGGGGAGGAAGAAATATAGCGAGGCTTGCCTCTACTTTCAACAGTCAAAGAATACATAAGAAACAAAATTAGCAACCACTTACAATATTGCAATGGTACGAAATGAAAACTATTAATCTTTGATTGAAAAAATATTTAACCATTTATGGTTGTTGGAACCTTCATTAGGCAAAACAAAATATCCAAGATTGTTATTAATCTACAATTTTAAGTATAAATCCTTTTCACACTCTAAATGTTTATTGGAAAAGATTACTATCATAGAGAATCTCAACTCGTATTAACAAGTAAACAAATTGACACACTAAACAATATCATAGAAAAAAAACACAAGTCACACTCTACAGGTTTATTCTAAATGTTTATTGGTAAATGTTACTATCATAGAGAATCTCAGCTCCTATTAACATAGAAACAAATTGAAACAATAAACAATATCATATAGAAAAAAACATCGCACAAGAAGGCATTCTCTAGTTACATTGTTGTTTATGGCTTTTTGACAATATGTGTATCCTCTTCCATATGCCCAAAATATCATGAGATATAAGAGAGTTGGGGAATAATAGAAGGATAAGGGAAATTTTTGAGCTCAGAATCCTTTTCTCTTTTCTTTTCTTATTCTAATTTTTTATTTTAATTATTTCACTACTTTCTTCACTTTTTTTTCTTATTTCATTGTACATTACATATATTGCCTAATCTTTATACATTATATAAAATTAATAATGCAAACAATGAATGCATTTAAGATTATCAAAATTCATAATAATTCTATTAAATAAAAAAAACCAACTCTGTGCTCATATACCATTAATACCATAAAAATTAAACATCATACATTCACTGCAACTTACATTATTTCACCATTATTATTGTAAATAAACATTATTATTGTAAATAAAAACACAAAACATAATAATTTACTTAAAAATCATTCCTAATAATTTTTAATTTAAAACACAAAATAAAATATGTACTTCATAATTAAACAAATAAGTTGTACCAAACATATGGTTAAAAATACCAAAAACATATGGTTATAAGTACTAGAATCCATTATCCATTCTACATTAGAAAAAGAATGACTTGGTTGAACAGAATAGGCATACATGGACACTAACTGTTCTTCGGAAGATTTTTTCTTTGCTTTCACAAGTTCATGTCTCCATTTAAAGCAACTCTTTTCAGGGTGGTTGGTTTTTCTACAATACAAGGATTAAACACTTTCTTTTGGTAGACACCATGTTGGAAACATTAGAAGCATCATCAATAGAAATTATCCTTGATTATGTCATTTAGAATTTTTATTAAATTCTTATTAGGATTCTTTTTATTATGTGTCATTAGAGATTTATTATTATAAAATTGACCGCTATCAATTAATATATCTTGCTCATTTATCAAACTTTTACAAAAATCTTCAAAAGAGGGTTGTGAGTACCCTTTGACATTTCAATGGCCCTATTCCTAGTTTGGATGAACGTATCAAAGCATGAACGAATTTTTTGTTCTACAAGAATTGTTAAATCATTTTCATTATTCTTGTAATATTTACCACAATTATCTATTTTTTCATTATAAATTTGTAGTTTCAAAAAGAAATGACTCTAATCTATCAAAAACTTTAGGGTCTAACTCATGAATTTTTTTTTCAAGATAGTAAGCAAAAACATCATCACTATTATCAAATAAAGAAGCTAGGGTTTTCCATACCTCAATAGGAATATCATCAATCTCAATGTGTACCTATAATCTATTTAAAACATTTTTTCCAATGAGTCATCTTGCTTGATCACATCAATCTTCCTATATTGCCATCTCTTTTGCATCAGTTGGTTTGGCTAGATCACCTTTAGTTAAACTCCATAAGTTCTTACTCCTAATCACATCAATCATCTTTTTCTTCCATGAATTCCCCCCCATTATCAGTTCTCAAATTCTTAATATTTTTACTAGATTCATTCTGAACCATAGATTTAAATCTTTGAAAAATACCAAACGCTTCACTTTTATGTTTCAAAAAATAAACACAAGCTTTGTGAATAATCATTAATAAAAGTAACAAAATTGGCTGCATGAGACAAAGAAGGAGTTTCAAGAGGACCACAAATATCACCATGAATTAGTTGCAATGGTTATTTAGCACGCCAACATTTACCTTTATCAAACATTTCCTTATGATGTTTACCAAGAACACAACCTTCATAAACGCCTTTAGTGAAATAAATTGAAGATAATCTATGTACCATTTTAAACATCATTTGCATTTTTCCGTAATTCAAGTGACCTAATCTTCCATGCCATAATTTTCTTGGTTCATCAACATGGGCAACATAGGAATAAAAGGGTTGATTTTTACTTGAATTAAAACCAGTAAACTGACGCAAGGATCCTTAGACAAGTAAGGTTCTTGCTTAACAATTACACACCACGCACATGTTCACATAGACAAGATTCAAACAACATGCCTGAAGCTGGCTTATATTACTTCTACCCAATCGGTTACAATGCAAACTGCAAAGAAATGAAATAACTAATTAACTGTCGGCCTCAGCTGTTACAATACAGAAGTAACTGTGTGCTATCTCAGTGTGTCGACCTCACCCTCCTGGTTCACTGTGGAAATCTAAGCTATGGCTTGATCCTCTCGGCTCTGTAGATGTGTGACTTTCCTATCTAGTCTACCAAACTTCTCTTGAGCTCTGCTTGCTCTACTTGACTCTCCCAAAATGCCAAGTTTTTTTTTTAACTGATTCGAACTCCCTGGTCTTCTACTCTGCTGCTACTGTTCCCGAGAAAATTCTGACCCCGAGACACGCATCCTCTGCCTGTCAATCTCCTCGAATCCTGCAGACCTACAACTATCAACGCCCTAACCGTGCTGCACAACCCCTTCTTGTGATGACATCTGTCATGTCTTCACCCACCTGCAATAACTTCCATTAACTTCCTTAGCAACCCTGAATTGTTGTTAAGTACTCTCCTTGACTTCTACGCATCCTTCTGACAGGATACAGTAATCCATCGCGTTGACCATACTATCTGTCAGCTTCGACTTACTCATCGGCTTCCTTCACACTCTTCAAGCTTGGCCAATCCGCCCCTTCCTCCTCACTTGGCTCATGCCTAAACCTGTTGGAGTCATGGTTCAACACATGTCTACCATTGACACTCTGCTCTTCCTGTGGTCTGTCGACCCCAACATGTCGACTCTCGACTTTTGCTGCATCAATCGGTCACATACCCAACTGCTCCTGCTCAACTTATTGACTTCGACAAGTCAATCTTCTCTTCCGCACCAGTGGTTGGCGACGCTCCCTCTAGTCGGTCTTCGTCATGTCAGTCAACTTCGACAAATCTGCCTAGGCCCTGATGCTCCTACATCATAAACTTATATAATCCATCATTATGATCAACAGGACCAGAAGAAACAATTTTGAATTTTTGTTTGATATCTTTCAACACATACGTATTAGGCCAAGCTTCAAATTTATAATTTTTTTTGTCATGCATTATAAATAGAAATAAAATTGATGGGCATTCCTTGAACATGAAACACATCTTCCAAAGTCCCATTAGGAACACTAACATTACTAGATCCTAAAACTTAAAGATGATTACCATCACTTATAGATACTTTATGTGGGTGTGATTTTTAGTGTCATAAGAATTAAACAAAGAAGTTGTACCAGAAATATGGTTAGAAGTACCATATACATTTGGTTAGAAGCACTGCAATCCATTATCCATTCCACAATAGAAGAAGAATTACTTGGTTGAACAAAATAAGCACATAGGGACACTAAATGTTCTTCAAAAGAATTTTTCTTTGCTCTCGCAAGTTCATGTCTTCATTTAAAGCAACTCTTTTCAGGGTGGTCGGTTTTTCCACAATACTTACAAGGATTAAACACTTTAATTTTTATAGACACCATGTTGGAAAAATTAGAAGCATCATCAATAGAAATTGATCCTTGATTATGTGGTTTAGATTTTTTATTAAAATTCTTATTAGGATTATTTTTATTATGTGTCATTAGAGCTTTATTATTAGAAAATTGACCACTAGCAATTAATATATCTTGCTCATTTATCAAACTTTTACAAAAATATTCAAAAGAGGGTTGTGATTACCCTTTGACATTTCAATGGCCCTATTCCTAGTTTGGATGAACCTATCAAAGCATTAACATAAATTTTGTTCTACAAGAATAGTTAAATCATTTTCATTCTTCTTGTAATATTTACCACAATTATCTAATTTTTCATTATAAATTTTTAGTTTCAGAAAGAAATGACTCTGTTCTATCAAAATCTTTAGGGTCTAACTCATGGATTTTTTTTTTCAAGATAGTAAGCAAAAACATCATCACTTTTATCAAATAAATAATCTAGGGTTTACCATACCTTAATAGGACTATTCTTATCCTCAATGTGTACATGTAAGCTATTTGAAGCAGTTTGTCCAATGAGTCCTCCTCTTGCTTGATCACACCAATCTTCCTATATTGCCAACTCTTTTGCATTAGTTGATTTGGCTAGATCACCTTTATTTAACCTCCATAAGTTCTTACTCCTAGGCATGTCAATCATCTTTCTCTTCCATGAGAGATAGGTATATCCAACTAATGCATAAATAGGAACAAATTCTGAAGTCACGGTGATAAAATCCTAAACCAAAAATACAAAATATTGAATTATCGCAAAAAGAAGAAAAGTGATTTAAAATTAGAATTTTCTCACCAATGTCGAAACCTTTGTGTAACTAACCATAGTAGCATAATTCGAGTATGAATACGATTCGACACGGAAAAAATAAGTAATGAAAAAATCTAGTACAAACAAAATTCGGAAGCAAACTACTGACATATAATAATTTTAATCAAATATTGACAAACATACCATAAATTTACGTAGACATTTATATAATAACATTAAACATTTATTTAAAAACAAAAATATAAAATCTCAACAACCTGGAATATGGAGAGTCGGCAAAGTTATTAATAATTATTTTAATAAGATAGTATTAAATTGAATGATATTTTTGTTTTATAGTGTTTAAATCATTAAAGTTAGGTTATCTTAAAATGGTTTTAAAAATTTAATTGTTCACTAATAAAAATATGTATCTGTATTACAACTACACCGAATATTCGACAAATTTGAATTTGTTTCGAATTTTCGTACAAGAACTACCAATACGGCCGAATTATGCTACTATGTAACTAATCGACATATTTGCAACTCCTCTGCAAAGAAAAACAAGTAGAAATTGTTGAAATAAAAAAATCGCTGAAAATAGTGCATATGTGGGATGGATTAAGGTAGGGCACGTATTTGCACTCTTGTAGTGTACAGGGCGAATATGACTATTAAAATCAAGAAAACCTACAGAAAAATCGATGAAATTGTCGTCGAAGCCATTTGGCCAAAAACCTGCAATAATCTGAAATAGAAATAGCCAAACACCTAGATTTGCAAGCCAAAAGATAGATCCTTGATGCTAGATTAGTATACAATAGATTTTGAAATTCAAAACTACAAAAATAAATCAAGAAAAAAATTGAAAATTCCTGAAAATTAATGGTGGAAGTTAGGGTTTGAAAAAAAAATTCAAATATGTAGAACAAAGCCGAGATCTGAAAAACTACCACTTGGGTATTGTAGATTGGGTCACAAAACTACAAAATATGAAGTGCTCAAGTAAAAACATGAAACACTGTTAACTTGAAAACAAAAATCTAAATTTTTACTGAAGAAGTTAGAGTATAGCAACCTACTTTGATACCATGTTTGAATATTAAGAATATGAGAAAATCATACAACAATACAAAACATGCATAGAATGAACTATTCTAGCCTTCTATCTAACAAAAAAAACAAAGAACAAGAATACAAATGGAGATAAGAGAATAGACAAGAGAACACCATATATACGTGATAAAACCCCAAATCATGAAACATCCATGAGAAGGGAAAAATCTTCTTATTCCTCAAAATATCTCCAACATTACAACTTGCGCTCCACTCCACATATGATATCCCAGAGTATGACAAAGATGATCACAATGATACAATGATTTTCAACATGATGCCCAAAGTCTTTCCCTCAAAATATCTCCAACATTACAACTTGCGCTCCACTCCACATATGATATCCCAGAGTATGACAAAGATGATCACAATGATACAATGATTTTCAACATGATGCCCAAAGTCTTTCCCTCACCTCTGTTATATACTAAGAGGGATAGAAGAATAGCATCCCTCTTTTACATGTGGAATAAATGATCTTCCACCTCTTTATATAATGAATGGTAAAATGAGTATTTTTCTTCATTATAAATGTGGGATAACTCAATATTATAATATTAAGAGTTATTTTGTTTGATTTTTCCTTCCAATGCTAGTTATGACATATTACGACATCAACTAGACATTATTACACATGTAATTATTAAAATTACACATTCCAACAATTACTACCATGGGGTGTAGATCAATTGGCGAAACCGTGCATTGTTAAGGCACTCCTTGCGACGTCGAAGGTTTAAACCTCGACCGAGCCCTATGTACCATGCACAAGGAAACATCGGTACGCCTAAGGGTATAGTGGTAATGTACCAGAATCGACTTTGTTTCATGCGACTACGAGCCTAGATCTAATTGGGAATTCCCATAGTTACAAAAAAAAACTAATTCACAACTCAAATAGAAAATTTAGGTGTGAGGCAATCTCTAGAGTCCAACTCTCTATGACCTTGATAATAATGACTTCACTAATTAAAAGGATGATCAAACAATGACCATAAAATTTTTATTAAAAAAATGTTCTTAAAATACCAAAAATATTCATACAATGTAAATATAAACATCTACTAAATAAATAAAATAAACAAATATTTTAAAAATATAAACATAAACATAACTAAATTAATATTTGATTATATTATATAAAATTAATAACTAATAAAAAATGATTTTTAACCAAAAAAAAATAAAATATACAAATTTACTTTATTGATAATAATATTAAACATAATTTTATTAAATTTTATAATTTCTTAAAACATTATATTATATTTCAAGAGATCTTATTGATCTTGCATGGTGGAAAACCTCATGATCTTAATTTCTCTAGCTAAATTGTAATTGGTGATCACGGGTCATGAACTTTGGTGAGCCCGGAAATATTTGTACTGCGAAAATATTCACCTTACGTACAAGTCGTACAAGTTAAACAGTGTTGAGTTTGGATAGTAAATGTCCGAAAAATAGATTTCTATTGAAATAGATTTCTCGTGATTGTTGAGTTTGGATAGTAAATCTCACAAAAATAGATTTCTAGTGATTGTGGAATTTTGGATTTGTTGATTCAGGAACTACAAAAGCGACTCTTATTTGTACGTAATCATATCGATTATTGGTTTAGATCACAACCAATAGTAAAGTGCATATTGCACTTCCCTTAGCAACATATTGGTGACTCAATGGATTCCTATCCAGTAAAGTGCAGATCGCAACTTTTACCATCTCGCATCAATAGTGAGTGCTTATGTCAAAAGCACAATACTTGTCATGGTAAGTGGTTCTTATGATTTGATTTGTCCCTTTGTCCCTTTGAGATTGTTGTTTTTCTCATATGACAGTTAAATATGTGAATGTTTGATGTATCTTTATTTGTACAGAGATACCTAATATGACTTTGTTTGTCGGGATCTATATTTATGATTGTTGTCAATGATGGTTTATAGAGTACCTTTCATTATATATCTTGAAGAATTGAATTGTGTGTTACTTGTGTAAATAGTCTTAGAGTGTCACTAATTATATATTTTCATAATGAAACTAGCCTTGCTTTGTATTCAATTGGAGCGAGTCACTTTGGAGTATTTCTTACTTATGTTCTTTACCATTATTGTCATCTTTGGATTCCATACTTTTGTCATCATGAATGACATCTAGTGCTATTATCTTATTCACATAGTTCGACATTGTGGGGGATGGTGTACAAGGATTCCTCAAGTAATTTTTTTTCACCATTTTGATTGAGATCAACCTTCTTCGGAGCAAGCTTCATACATAGAACCAACTTTTATTTTGACTTAATGTTGCATCCAGTGGGTTGGGCACTCTAATGAGATGGATTGACATCCATATGGATGCTCAATTTATGGTGTTTTTTCTCTATTGTACATGAGTACATAATTAGGCTCTTTGTGTCACAACCGTGGTCACAACTCATTTTAGGGAATGAGTGTCTTTTAGGGGGATAGTGTGCATTGGACTCTTATTGCTCCATGGGTTTGAAATTTGTTACTTGGATTTCTTTGTGAGATCTTGTTGGAACCCAATTTTTTCTTATGTTTGCTCCTACCTAATTTTACTCAAAAGGGTTTTAGTGTTCGCATACATACTTAAGTGTACATTCGCATACCTAGTTAAGTTTACTTAGGATAATAGTTATCTTCCAAGTTGGTATGGTTATCAACCATGATGGTACACCTTTTTCAAATTGACATATCAACAAATTATGAGGTAAACCTCTACCGAATAATTACATATTCACGTATCTCTTTGTATTGTTCAACAAAGAAATACACAATTTTTCCAAAGAGAGAGAAAGAGATAGAGAGAACTAAAAGTACAACATTACATGCAATGCAACATTTATGGTTGACACCAGAAGTAGTAGCACATTATGTACAAGAATGAGAGTTTGATTGTAACATGTTGTCGAAGGAATTTCTCCAAGCCATTCACACTGAAATGTGCTTTAAACAATTAATTCTTGTTGAATCCATACCTCAAAATATTAAGTGTTGCTAGAAGGCTATTAGTTTTATTGTAAAAATAATAATAATAATCTAATTTTTAAGGTCACATCCAAGCGAGATACCAAATTGGTATATGAGATGCCCTTGTTTGTGGGACAAAAGACCCTCTCGATGTGCATTGATTTGAATGCTAATATCTACGAAGGAGTACATACCCTACACCCTCTGGATTTGAATGTGTGGCCTCTTAGGAGGAAATATATGCTCTTAAACACTAGGTATAACTTAACATCCTTCCACTGTAGATTTGGATACCTAAAAAACCCTTACAACAACCCTTATTAAAAGGAATAAGAAAGTCATTTCCATGATAAAATAAAACTACATTGAAAGAATAATTTTATGAATACCTAGTTTTCACAAGCTTGTTGGTTAGATTGTGTGGCATAGTAATGGTAATTGCATTAATCTCTTCGATACCATTCACTTTACCTCATTTTCTTACTATTCTTGCCACCATATTAATATCTTACATGAATTAACCTCAATACAACAATATAACTTTCCCACACGTTTACACTTGAAGACAACCAAACAAGTTTTCCACACAAATAGAACTCTTAAGGCCACCCTCATGGAATTTGAGATTTGAACCAGATGAATAGAGACAAAAACTAGGCCTTGTCATAAGTAGGGAATAGTTTTAAAAGCATTAATATGTAGATTTTTATTAAACTTTTTTTTTTAATCTTTTTAAGGCAGCAAAATCTATTGTAGCTCATTTGAGTGGCCATGTGGTAATGATGATATGCATGAGTAATCGCTAGTTGTTATCTACTTATCACCATTATTCAAAGAAAACCACATCATTGAAATAATTCCATAGTTATCCCTAAAAAGAATGAATTCAACATGTTTCCCTTAAATCTTAAGAAAACCAACTCTTAACCAATTAATTTTAAGTCTTTACTCCACTATCTATAAAATTCATATCTCTATAATGTCCCCAATATAACCACCAAAATTTAGGTCATAATAAAGCCAAAATATTGTTACGAAATACATAGTATTTAATTTTAATTTTTTAAAATAACTTATTTTCTAAATCACCACTATTTGAAAATTCCATGTTATACATTTAGTTTATTGGATATTTATAATTTAGCTTGAGGATTATGGACCTGAGGTACTTGCTTTACACATAAAAATGGTGTTTTATAAAAAATATCTGGTTTTAAAAATAACTTCATGGAATTTAATTTTTTACCACTAAAATACATTTAAAATAAGAAAAACTTAACACAACAAGGATAATTTCATGGCTGGATCCTTAATCATAACAATAAAAATGATGTTTTATAAAAAATATCCTTTCAAATTTAGAGTTTTACACATGAGATTACTTCAACTTTGTGGGGTTTCATTTTCTAATATGGCAAATGAAATGCTCATTCGCTGGCACGGACTTATCCAATAACCGAAACACTGTAAAATTATGGTCATAATATCAAGCTTTAAGCTTCATCTAGCGACGGAAACCATCTCCTCTCGCCGTTCTTGGCTGTCAAGAAAACGCAGAAAATAAGGTACACAGCCCAAATTCTATTCAAGCTACACAGCCTAAATTCAAGTCTTATTAAGAATTTGAAAGGTATCTACTATTAGATTAGATTAAAATGCATTTGGCTATACCTCCACCGATGTAATTTGAGCAGGATCACCAGAAGACCATATGTTGAGGCGATCTGTAGCTTTAGTAGCCTGCAATTTAATTAATGCATAACCACCATCAGTTATCAACAATTTCTGTAGATATTCATAAACACAACAGAAGGATCTTGGCTCTCCCATTTCATAGTTTGTTTTTACCTCTCCCTCCCAGTCACAGCGATGTGTAATATAAGCCAATGTGAGAGTCTGCACTGCTGTGCCGCATATCATTCCTGTCCATATTCCCTGCAAACTAAATTCCGTGTGTCATTTATCATGAATGTGATCTGGTTTTTCATTGACTTCACGTACAGTACTAGAAGTATGTGTACTGACCAGGACACTTAGGTTAAATACCCAACCAAGCAACACGCCCAACGGGACTCCAATGACGTAGTAACACCCTATGTTAATCCACGCAACATAAGCTTGCCATCCAGCACCAATAGCTACACCTGAAATCATTTCAAACAAGACATGCATCATTAACCAGATACACATTTATTGAATGACATAAAAACTGGGTGAACATTATTCAGCTGCGGCACGCCCTTTAATGGGGCAACATAAAAACTGGGCGAACATTATTCAGTTGCTGCAGGTCATTTAATGGGGGGCACGGCATAAAAACTGGGCGAACATTATTCAGCTGTTGCAGGCCATTTAATGTGGTGGCAGCGGACCCGTTGAATCTTAAGTAAGAAATCCAACGACCAACAAGCTTACTACTACCCATTAAATAACCTTGCAACAAGCTGAATAATATTCACCTAAAAACTGTATAATTTGCATACATGATGTTATTATTTATTATATTTTAATGATTATGCTCCTGCATGTGATACAGCTACTTGATTATAAACCTTTCCCATCATCAATATAATTTTAGTTTTTCAAAAAAATCCAACATTATTATCATAATTACTCTAATTAAATTGTATTAAGTGATCATGGACTTAGGTGAGTTTTCTAATTTCTTACCAGTGATGGAAGACTTTTGTTACATAAACTTTTTGAAATATTTGTTACTCCAAAAGTATTACTGCCTTACCCGAAAGTACAGGCTGAACACTGTTGAGGAGAATAGTAAATGCCAGCAAAACAGCTAATTTAGAAACCGCCTCCTTAATGATGGCACTGCTTGTAAAAGCCAAAGCAAATTCCTGGCGTAACAGAATAATAAGAACCAAAAAGACAAGACCAATAGCAGTCGAAGTACTGGCGGAAACAATCACTGCAAATTTAGCTGCTTTGCCATTTCCAGTTCCTAGCTCATTCGCAACCCTCACGCTGCATTAATTACACGATACAAATTAATAACTTAGAGAGCAAATTTAGCAAGAGGCTATTTGGTGCCATTCCATATATACTCTTGCTGAACATACCTAGTTGCAGCTAAAAATCCAAGTGGTATCATGAACTCCCAACCGTTCACGTTCATGCTGTAAGAAATGAGAAGAAAACTCAAGATGTTTAAAATATGAAAAAAGGCATTCTGGATTATTCTAATACAGACCAACTGATTATAACATGTTCTTTACCAGATAGAAAGGGAATCGACCGCAATTTCTGGATCTCGTAGATGCCCAGTCAAGAGGACCAGTACTTTGTAATACCAAATCTCTAAACTGTTTGATCAGAAACAGAAATGTCCGCTCCTTGTGATGAAATTATATGAAACCAAAATTACGATTGCTTAAAACAGCTACTCTCAAAATTGAGTTGTGTAGAACCTACCATAGCATGACACCAGATGCGACAGATAATTTAATGAAAGGCCACAAGTCATCGAATGCATGTCTTGACAGTCCAGTCCAAGTCTGGCGACAACCTCCACAAACAATATAAATAAATTGGCCAATTGGAGGCACCCAGGTAGATAAATTCAGTGCTGTTGCTGCTCCGATCAGTCCCATATCAAATCTAAAAATGAGGAGCCAGCTTAGAACTAACTATATGCAGCACCAAAGTGGCTGCAGAGATCCAAGCAGTGACCATGTTTTTCAACTGTGACTGTAGGTATCTCTGAAACGGGAACGTGAATACATATGCAAAGTGTTGAGGAATGAACCAAATTGAAACCAATCCGGATAGTTCAGCAATATCATCTGACTGACCCAGCAGCTTCAGAATGGGGGTGGCGAATATATAGGTTGGCACGAGCAGGACTGCAGTAAGAAAGAGCACGATGCAAGAACGCTGCATATATACTCCCATCATGTGGTATTGCTTAGCTCCAAAAGCTTGGCCGCACAGAGTTTCCAAGGCACTGCCCATACCTAGCTGCCATGTCAAAATAGAAAGAATCACAATAGAATAACCTCATACACCACCGACAATCCACTGTCAATCAATTATAGTTAACCTAATATGCATGCAACCTACATAACTTCACAAAAAAATCCAAGAAAAACTCCTATAAAAAATATTTTAAAAACGTTGTCAGTACCAATCATGGATAACTGCGAAGGCTGCAGCTTAACCAGAAAAATCTTCAAAAACAAATTGTCACTACTTACAAGGAACCCAAAATTGAGACCTACAACCACAGTGATGGCAATGGAGATGGCAGCTAGTTGCAAGTCCCCCAAGTGCCCCACAAATGCGAGAGTAATAACATTTGTTCCAAACATGGCTAGGCGAGTGAATATGGCAGGCCCCGCGATCCTCCATAGCTTCTTTGATTCCACCCATAACGTTCTCCTTGCATCGTTTGAGCATATCAGTGACCATTTTTGGCCGCCATGTCCATTCCTCTCCTGTAGAAAGGGATCGCGCAAAGGGTTTCGTGATCCCATGTTCAGATTTACAGTATCCACCGGGGGCTAGAAGAGTGGAGGACACTCAGATTTATCTTATCTCATGCACTGTGTGTGCAACTACAATTCAACATAGACTGATTAAATTTGAATGGCCGTTTTGAATTTCATATATTCTTTAAGTTTTAATGATTGGAAAAAGGAATTGTACTTCCCATGACATGATTCTTGATTTGAATTTATATTAATCGAACATTTCAATCATAAACAGATACAAAAATAATTATAAATTTTATATGATTCTTGATTTGAATTTATATTAATCGAACATTTCAATCATAAACAGCTACACAAGTAATTATAAATTTTATGGTACAATCAAAAAGAGAGAGTTTACTCTTACTTTAAAATATTTTATTATTATTATTATGTTTTCTTGTATAATGTGTAATGCATCCATTGGCATTATAAATTTTAATCTAATTAAATATAGATTTTGTGACATAACAATATATAAACAACATGCCATAGCATCAAATAACTTAGAATTTTTTTTTTTAAACTTTATTGGTGATTCACACAACATAAATTAACATCATAAACCATGTAGCAATAGCATCATATGAGAAGTTTACAACAACATATAAACAATTTAAAATCACAAGAAAAATACCTCATTATAAGAATGGTGACGGAGTCCAAACTGAGCAAGCTTCCCTCTTCTTCTCCTCGAGTTGCTTCCATCTTTATTGCCCAAAGCGGAACCACGGTTTTACCTCCCAGTCAACTAAGGGCCTAGCCGGCTCCCTAGCCCCAGGAAGCCATCTAAATGGTCCCATCCAAATGGCTCCTGGCTTTCCGTGCCCGAGACCCCCAGAGAACAAAGCACTGATGCGCCAGTAGGCTATGTATCAAATCTTCCAAGAGTTCTCAAACTCTTCCAACTCTTCAAAACTTCTCATACCCCAAAATACCCAAAATTCTCCATCCTAGAATACTCTCACCAAAATAATCTTCAAGAGAAAAAGAACCCCCTCCTTCCACTCTCAAGTCTCATATTTATATCAAAATCCTCATCATCCTCCTCATCCATCAATAAATTCCCATAAATAATAATCATCAATCAATAAATTCATTTTCTCCAAAAATATATAAATTTGATTTAAATAATTAAAATATTAGTAAACATGGATGCAAAGTCTCACTTGTCATGCTTCCATCTTAATGCAACTATGACAACCATTTTCTAAAAATTTGTGCAAATCCTATCTATCCATTTATTTATATTATCCTTTCATTCATAAGTCAAAATAAGATATTTTCATATACTATATTATACTATGACATATTTTATATTATATGTATATAATTATATATGTTATTCAATAATCCAATCAATTTATATAAATCTAAATCATATTAAACAAGTCAACAAACTCATACTTTCAACACACAAGTAATGCTTTCATCAATTCGTCAACCAAGTTACTAATAGATAATATAATCCTATTAATTTATTTATCGATCGACCAATCATAGTAATGTAATCACGAATTGACGTATGCATGGCCAGTGCACACGTCTTAAGCGTGCGTACTAATAATCACATTTAATGCTCCTAATAAATCATTATTACATCCTCACAAACAACATATAGAAGAACAATTAAACACTACATCATTCATCATTCATAATCATTCATACAGAAACAATAAGACACAATTAGATAAACATAATGGTGAAATCAAACATATAATCATGATGGTTAATAACAATCAAGAACACCATCCAATCCATCATTGGTACCATCCATCACATCAGTAATCCAGCCCCCAAATCACCACTACTTCCATCTCCTAACCTCACCATCCCGTCCTCTACTGCAATATACTGTGGCGTCAACTGCACGACCTAACCACATATAGAACCCGTAAGTGGAAGTGTCGATCGACTACATCGACCAAGCTTCCCCAGCAGGCATCCGCTAGTCGTCATCACACGTCTAGGGGAGTGCGCAACACAAACCTCCCACGACTCCAGGTTTCGGGGGATAAACGGTGGGAAATTCCTCCACCCCCCCTAATAGTACTAGGGTCAACACCCTACATCAACCATACTATGCCATCACTGTTCTAAGGGGTCCCGTCATTGAAAAACCACTTTGGGAAAGTCACAATTCCTGTCAAAACTCACACTCACCCACAAGTCATAGAAATATTGGAATTCACAATTAAATAGCATGAAATTTGATATAACATCATTATACTCATGATGTTTAATACATCTCGTGCCCCTTGGCAATATAGGAATCCGCCTGTCTCATAGCCAATTAACATGTGGAATAGTTTATCATTAACATGAAACATATATAAAGCCATACCCAACTCTTTCAAGTGTTAATCCATTTCACTAATACAACATTTACAAATAATCATGTAAGTACTTTTGCAAACAACTAAATTAGCATTCCTCATATGGATATTCTATATTCAATTTTGAATGTTCAAATGAAATAACATATTTATTGTCATTAATAAATTAAAACATTATATTCCATTTACTGTCCACGCATAAGGAGTCCATATATTCACATAACAATAGTCTTACTCAACTTAGATGAGTCTAACATATAATAAACAAATGAAAATGTTAATCTAATTCACATTAGAGTTTTAATTACTAAGTGTGCAAATATAGGGCATTACATACACCCACCCTTCAAGAAACTTCGTCCCGAAGTTATGGTCATTCACAATTTTAAGAAAAATCTCGATACCATATCTCTATTCCTTCCGACTAAAATACCTTAGCCATGCTAGTCCCATGAGACATTCACATGATCAACATCTTGTTATTATATAATTTTACCTCTTCCACCACATAGGATGTGTTCTCAACTTACGCTTTACATGATATACACACAATTGATCTAACTTCATTAAGGTTTATCAATTCATTTAGTCCTAGTTAGTTAACATATAATCATAATCTGTTGTTGTTTTCTATATCATAGTTCATAAGAAGACCTTGTCTCCCATGTCACATTCCCTTAGGTTCAAGGTGTATTGTTATGATTCATTTATGGATTTTTAGCTTCAATGAATCTTTTCCTAATAATCAGTAATTACTTTCTCATTATTATATTCAATTAGACTCAAATCTCAACAGTATCTTGAATGATGTGCTATATAATAATCTGGATAGCGCCATGTCTATCAATGCGTACACCTCACCAATTAACACTTGTCAAAGGAGAATTGCGACACACGAGTCTCATGCTATGTAGAAAATACTTGTTGTTTCCATTGTACACATAGATCGCTTCCAACCCTTATAGTTTTAACTAATTTGTCTAATAGTGTGATTAACTCATGAACATCGTGAATCTCGACCCACATATCTACATAGGTACATCATATAGCTATATGTTATATGAAAAAGCTTCTACATCATAACCCTACCTTAGTATATTTTCACGATGGGAAGGGTGCTACTTTACTTAATGCAATTAATCATATATTTATATTTACCAGGATGCATATGACTAGACATGTGCTACACATACTCATCCTACTTATTTATTTGATGGTTTTGTAAGGATACTTATACTTTTCCATAAATAAATTATTTTGCAATTACATAATTGAACCACACACAATACTCACCACTTATGGCCTCTATTCAATCACTTACAATGAAGGAAGTCCATATGTAAGATGAAGATTCCCCTTACTCATGGGTAGGTTTAGAAAATTATGTTCCATTAATGTTTAACATTTACCCTTGGTTTATTTATTAATAAGGAAGACTTCCAAGGTGAATAGTATAGTTGCTCTACTAAATATGCATCCCTGCTTGTTAATTTATTAACTAAATCATAAGTTGTTGTCTCTTTTGTTTTTTGTTTGTTTAACAAGTGTTGATACTCTAGATGATGCTAACCAATTATTTAAATAATGCCCCTAGCCACAATAGTATTACAAAACTTGCATAGGATTACAACGTACCTTCACTCGGGGTCCATCAATAGATTATCTATAATATTACTTGTAATTATTACACTTAGAATTACCCATTCTTAATATCTTCCTCTTTACTAGTCATGCTTTGTAACAATTTATCTATACCTTATCCTTACATCATAATAACAACATGATCTCTAGTCATTGTACATTTCTTTGGACATCTTATGCTTTTATTCTTACCAAGAATTTATATATATATATATATATATATATATATATATATATTATTATGAAAGAAGTTCAACACCGGGGTGAACATGCCCCATGCTCTTTATTAGAGTTGAAACTAACTTAAGTTAACTCCCAAGACTTATCTTGGATTAGTTATATGGAAAATATCCCCTTGAAAAACATCATATTAGGCATACCGATTTCTTTTGGTTAACCTTTATCTTAACCACTAGATCATCTACTCATAATGTGGGAGGAATAATTATTATCATTATTACAAAATTTCAATCATTTCTCAACACGATCGTTATAGTTCATAAATTTATCAACTAGTATATAGTCATACTCAATTTTAGGTCAACTAAACCACCTCACCCTAATACTTAATAAGTGAATAAGTGGGGAATGGCCCCTATGTTATACATCACACATCCTTTCCTATTCCATCAAATTCCTTCCTAGCTACAAACGTGTTTCATTACCTCACCCAAAACCTTAATACATATAAGACTATACTTGGGTGGTTACTAATGGTTTTTAACTTTTTACTTCATACTTGAGCCCTTAAGCGGCCCACATTGTATCATAATTCAGTGTAGGATAAGCTTGCAAATTTTCCAACTAAGTCACACATATTGCAATTTACTTAAAGATTTCTTATACTATATCTTTATATTTTTATATTTTTATTGCAATATTCATTGTTTTTATATTTTCAATTTTTGTTTACTCTATATTTACCTATATGCCCTATTTCTTGTATTCTTACTTAAAGCCCAAGTTATGTATTATTTATCACTTTTATATATATACACACACATTATGATAACTTCATAACTTATCTCAAGTCTCTTCTCCTTACTTACTTACCTCCATTATCATGTATTTATGCATCTATATTCTCATTCTATGCCATCCTCTTTTCATTGTTTATTTAAATATAAAATTTATATAGAGAGAAATGTATAGAAAATTAGTGACTACCAAAACTAGGAGATATGTGGCTATAAGAATTACTCATTTACTATTAACAAGATTATAACTGGCATACTTACGAATTCTATCAGTACGCTTTATGGAATGAATTCATAAGTATACCCTCGATGGAATGAATTCTTTAGGGCTGTGTTTTTTTTTGTTCATTTGATTTTGGAGGAGGCCCGTCCCATGAGGTGACACTCCATGCCCGTTATTTTCTATCCGCATATAATTATATTAAAGGTGATTGTTATTGATTAAGGGTAAACGATGTCCCGACGTCCCTGCACACTATCTGCATATCTTATACATATATTTATCCTTTTTTTTTCTAGTTAAGGGCAAAATGTCGTAGCACAAGGTAATTAATTGGCATTGAAAAAGTAAATCCTGTCACATACCACAACATCAATTTTAGTCAATCCTATTAATGACTTTTGCGTGGAACCGTTAACACGAATTCCATGGCCTGCCAATTAGTTATGACATCCATATCTAATAGTTATGACCCTCAAGTATCTCACTGTCACTTCTGACTTTCCAAGATAACTATGGATTGCAGGGTTGAGAATTGCCCAATCCATTTCATGCATTACTGGTAGCAGTTGGCTTCACGCAAGATAGGAAGACTACCTGAAGAAGGGTCTTTCACACTTTATGGGAATCCATGAATAGACAGCTAATAGCATATTCTATCTACTCTTAAGATATTGTGTATAGCCATCAGATCCACCGGAGTTACAACTATTTCACGCAACTAGGGCGGTTGGAAATAGTTCTCAGCCACAAATTGACCAGCCTCAGTACAGCCTCGATTTTACTTCACTAGCTGCGTCATTGCTTTAAGAGAAAAGCTTTAGACAAAAAATCCAAACCAAGCGGTTGTGAGCCTTCAAGTACACTCATATTAAGTATTGAGTCCAATTAAGCTATAGAAACATCGACTGTAATCCATGCAATTTATGGTAACAGCTTGGATTTACTTCATCCTTACTGGGATACTAGCACCATTCCCGGCAGGGAGCTACAATAGATTCATAGCAAGAGCCGATGTATCATTCTACGACAAAGGTAACAGGTTCCGTATTATCCATATCTCTAAATTAGCTGGTATATTATTTAATGGTTGCAGATATATACTATGAAAAGTGTGTAAAGTACGTGAAAAGCGGTAAGATTTCATCATCTTTCTTTATGCAATTTATTACACAGAGCAAGAACAATTTATGCTTAATTATGTTGTACGCAGTTCTCAAATTTTCAATAACTAAAGCAGGAAAACAATCAAAATAATAATGCACTAATAAATACAGAGATAAGTGGTGGTTCTAGATATGGATTTTTTTTTATTTTTTTTAAGGCCTAAGCGAGCACTCAATAGGATACCTTCATATTGCTCAGCTCCGCATCAGAGGCAGAACCTGCCAATCCCACTTACCCTCTATTGCACTGGCGCCTCTCTAGCAAACCAAGATAAGGTGCTTATCTATCACGCATCAGATATATAAATTATAATAATGTTTCAAGCATGCCTCTACAGTATGCACACGGGACTTACAGTATAGTATAAAAACTTAAATGGATATGTTTCACATAAATAAATTAAAATAAAAACCTTTATTCTGATTGGTATGAGACCATTTCCTCTGGTATCCGCCCCTTGTCAGGTGAACTCAACCCTGATTGATTGACTCTTAAACCAATAATTATTTCTTTACTAATTTGTCCCCTTGCTAGTAGTCATAGATTAGATTACATTTTTTTTTTGTACATTTTACTGATTGATATCATTCAGATGCTCCTGTTAGGAACTCAATTATATATATATATATATATATATATATATATATATATATATATATATATATATATATAATTGAAGCAGAAATGTTTTTAGTGATACCTAATCGCCTTGTTCCTCATAAATTTCCTTCTTATCTCCCTTTCCAAACTATGAAATAAAGCAGTCAAGCACAACTAAAGGAGCTTTGTGATTTTCGACAGTGGGAGACAATTTCTGGAGTTATATCAGACTCTAGACGGCATGGGAATAATCATCAAACGAAAATATATATATGGGAATGATGGAAACCCTAGCGGGAGTGTCAAAGATAGCACGAGTTAAATTTAATTGCATGGGAAGGTTATTGGGATGTTAGAAATCAAAGGCTGTATGATTGAATTTGAAGTCTCTCATTTAGAATTTATTTTGCTCAGTTAATAGAGATTTAAAGACAGTTTCCGAAGATTGATTTACTTATCAAGAAATTTTTATTATTATTTTATTATTTATTTATTTTTTATTTTTTATTTTTTTTCCGCAATAATGTGAGCAGAACTAAGCACAGTGCAGCACACGCTAACCCAGGAGGCGGCTGCTACGTTTTTGGCAGCCCCTGCTAACCACCTGCACCAGGATTGCTTGGCAGCTACTTCAAAGTTTAGGGTTTGGTGCTAAAGCCACTGGCAATAGCAATGATGAGATTAGAAGACTCATAGAAATTCAAAACATTTAATATATATTGGGCTTCTTCATTACGGATTTGGGGAATTTCTAAGAGCAAGAAGGAGAGATTAAGGGTGCCGAATTTTGGAGGGTTTCTTCAACTACTGAGTTCACTACTGAGTTCAGTACACTATGATCATCATTGATGTTGATGACAAGATCATAAACAAGGCCCGTCGGAACTATCTATTTGGAGCAGTACCTAGCAACTGCACATGAAGCAAAAACAGTGCTCAACGAATTGAATGTGGCATTAGAAGAAGAATTGTCGAAGCAAGAGAAGAAGTTGAAGGTGGCACGGAGTGAATTTGATGAAGCTACTTCATCTCGTCGAAAGGGTCAACTTGCTAATAAGATAAGGCGGGAACAGTTGAAGCTTCAAAAGGTGCGGGAACCAAATGCTGCACTGAAAGAAAGAATAGAAAAAGCTCTTGCCACTAGTGGCAAACCAGGCGTTGATTTGCTAATTTCAGGTGGTGTTGGTGATGTGCTTGCATCATATTTGGATGCTAAACAAGGGTCAACTATCACAGATTTGGCTATTTACCATGCACATGCAGCCAAGTATCAAAAAGAGTTTTTGGAAGACATGTCGAACCTTGGTGTTAAACCTCCAACATTACTTACACGCGTAACTGAGTATATTGATATAAATAAAGATTATGTTCAAAAGATAATTGATCAAGGATTTGCATATATTGCTAAAGAAAGGATCGGGTGAGATTTTTGGTTCGGTCCTCAACTGCAGGCACAGAGTTTTGGTTTTGGTTTGATCAAATGCAACGGCAGGCATACTGTTGGCCCTCTCACGCTGCAACAACAATTGACGGGAGAGCCTCCAGCCCTTACCAAGGTTACTCAACATGACCTGGATTCTAAAGTTTATTGCCTTGATAAACAATAAAGAAAATAAACTCGACCCGGTAATTAATAAACTCGATTTATATCAACAATCCGGGACACTTGTTGATTTGGCTAATTAATACACCGGTTTTTAGCTTTAAGCAAATGTTTGACAGAGCTCTAAGCTCTTGTGATTGTTCAAATAAGCCTTTGACCACTTTTGCTAAAGGTGTTCAGATATTATCAATTATTGTTAGTAGTAAATGAACATAATATCTAATTGAACTCTCTGCTTCAAATATATTAACAAAAGTATGGCACATATAAATATTTAAGAGAGGTTGTCTCAATTCTTGAGACTGCCTAGAAAATGCAGCAAATTATAATGGTGTCTCTTTAACTCTCCTTGACTCTTCGTGAACTCTCGTGGGGACACCTGGATAGGTTATGACTTAGACTGGATTGATCATACTTTGGAAATGGAGTTTGGGTTAGATGCTAGAGAGCTTGAATACATGGCTAGATAAGGAAAAGGCTGCCTTTTTTTTTAAAGCTTACATGCATCCAATTATCATGGCAGAGAGAGGCGATGAGACCGCTCTCCTCCTTGCAGTGATACAATTTATAAATAAAACAAGTATCAAAAGTATGGACTAACTCTTCTTCTCCTTCATTCAATAAACTTCTAATATAGAACAAGGAAGGTAGGAAGGAGGCTCTCCACGTGGAGATATAACATGGAGTCTTAGCTCCACTTTAGTCTTACAGCATACATGCATTCTAATCAACATATGAAGGTATGCCTCAACAAGGAATACCAATGAGGAGATCGGTTCCCTCAGTTGCGACAGGGTTCTAAAACGTTTGAACATCACATAACCTGGCTCTCCATAGGAAGCTCTATCCTTTGCTTGACCTACAGTAATTAAAATAAGAATTATAAAATCCTTCGAGAAGGAGCTGCTCCCTTTCGTTCACAAGAGAAATGAAATGGTAACCAGGTCGGCTTCCATATACATGAATGGATTTCAACTGTATTCTCAAAGGGAAAGATGGAGTAAATAAGCTTCCTTTTCTATAACCACTGATTCTCCCAGGAAAACGTGGCGTAGAGATGTAATAAAAAAAAACTAAAAGGGCACCAATCTTTTTCTATAAACTGCTATCTATTATTTAGTAAAAATATTTAAATACACCAAAATTTAGTGAAGGCTGGAGTTGGTTCTCCTACATGGAGAATGCTCCTTCTTAATGCAACTATCTGGGTCGCCTCTCTGTCATATTGACATAACCTTCTTCCAAAAGCCCTGATTTATAAATTCGACATGCAAAATACCATGTTTTGTGCATTTAGTCACTAATTCAACGAGAACAAGGGACCACAAGTGATATCTAAGCTGGCAGCCATCACAATAAACATAGTAAACTGTTTTTGAGCTTTACTACAATCAACCGCCACCCTCCAACTATCAGTTAGGCTGCATATCTTCCTAGATGTTTTAGATCTACCCTCTTCACTGGTGTACTATGTATTAGGCTCTTTAGATCTACCTATATTTTACTTAATTTTATGTTATGAAGGTTATTGGAAATTCATATTTCATGTTTATTCCTTTATAATTTCATATGGACCCTTAAGGTTCCAGGTTTTGAACCTAAGGCTCTAATACCATGTGTAATGCACCCATTGGCATTATAAATTTTAATCTAATTAAAAATAGATTTTGTGACTAAGCAGCATATAATCAATGTGTAACCATAACAATATATAAACAGCATGCCATAGCATCAAATAACTTTAAATTTTTTTTAAAAACTTCATTGGTGATTCACACAACATAAATTAACATCATAAATCATGTAGCAATAGCATCATATGAGAAGTTTACAACAATATATAAACAATTTAAAATCACAAGAAAAATACCTCGTTATAAGAATGGTGATGGAGTCCAAACTGAGCAAGCTTCCCTCTTCTTCTCCTCGAGTTGCTTCCATCTTTATTGCCCAAAGCGGGACCACGGTTTTACCTCCCAGCCAACTAGGGGCCTAGTCGGCTCCCTAGCCCCAAGAAGCCATCTAAATGGTCCCATCCAAATGGCTCCTGGCCCTCCGTGCCCGAGACCCCCAGAGAACAGAGCAGTGATGCACCAGTAGGCTATGTATCAAATCTTCCAAGAGTTCTCAAACTCTTCCAACTCTTCAAAACTTCTCATACCCCAAAATACCTAAAATTCTCCATCCTAGAATACTCTCACCAAAATAATCTTCAAGAGAAAAAGAACCCCCTCCTTCCACTCTCAAGTCTCATATTTATATCAAAATCCTCATCATCCTCCTCATCCATCAATAAATTCCCATAAATAATAATCATCAATCAATAAATTCATTTTCTCCAAAAAATATAAATTTGATTTAAATAATTAAAATATTAATAAACATGGATGCAAAGTCTCACTTGTCATGCTTCCATCTTAATGCAACTATGACAACCATTTTCTAAAAATTTGTGCAAATCCTATCTATCCATTTATTTATATTATCCTTTCATTCATAAGTCAAAATAAGATATTTTCATATACTATATTATACTATGACATATTTTATATTATATGTATATAATTATATATGTTATTCAATAATCCAATCAATTTATATAAATCTAAATCATATTAAACAAGTCAACAAACTCATACTTTCAACACACAAGTAATGCTTTCATCAATTCGTCAACCAAGTTACTAATAGATAATATAATCCTATTAATTTATTTATCGATCGACCAATCATAGTAATGTAATCACGAATTGACGTATGCATGGCCAGTGCACACGTCTTAAGCCTGCGTACTAATAATCACATTTAATGCTCATAATAAATCATTATTACATCCTCACAAACAACATATAGAAGAACAATTAAACACTGCATCATTCATCATTCATAATCATTCATACAGAAACAATAAGACACAATTAGATAAACATAATGGTGAAATCAAACATATAATCATGATGGTTAATAACAATCAAGAACACCATCCAATCCATCATTGGTACCATCCATCACATCAGTAATCCAGCCCCCAAATCACCACTACTTCCATCTCCTGACCTCACCATCCCGTCCTCTGCTGCAATATACTGTGGCGTCAACTGCACGACCTAACCACATATAGAACCCGTAAGTGGAAGTGTCGATCGACTACATCGACCAAGCTTCCCCAGCAGGCATCCGCTAGTCGTCATTACACGTCTAGGGGAGTGCGCAACACAAACCTCCCACGACTCCAGGTTTCGGGGGATAAACGGTGGGAAATTCCTCCACCCCCCCTAATAGTACTAGGGTCAACACCCTACATCAACCATACTGTGCCATCACTATTCTAAGGGGTCCCGTCATTGAAAAACCACTTTGGGAAAGTCACAATTCCTGTCAAAACTCACACTCACCCATAAGTCATAGAAATATTGGAATTCACAATTAAATAGCATGAAATTTGATATAACATCATTATACTCATGATGTTTAATACATCTCGTGCCCCTTGGCAATATAGGAATCCTCCTATCTCATAACCAATTAACATGTGGAATAGTTCATCATTAACATGAAACATATATAAAGCCATACCCAACTCTTTCAAGTGTTAAACCATTTCACTAATACAACATTTACAAATAATCATGTAAGTACTTTTGCAAACAACTAAATTAGCATTCCTCATATGGATATTCTATATTCAATATTGAATGTTCAAATGAAATAACATATTCATTGTCATTAATAAATTAAAACATTATATTCCATTTACTGTCCACGCATAGGGAGTCCATATATTCACATAACAATAGTCTTACTCAACTTAGATGAGTCTAACATATAATAAACAAATGAAAATGTTAAGCTAATTCACATTAGAGTTTTAATTACTAAGTGTGCAAATATGGGGCATTACATAATGGTTTTCTTTTGTAAAGGTGACATGTACAGTTTTGAATTTGATTAGATAGAAAATATTTAATTTTCTTTGTTTTGGTAATATCAAGGGTGATAAGATGCATGTGGTTAAATGAGACTAGGTTATCTCTTTCAATATTATTGGGAGGTTGGGATATTGAAAATCTATACTCGTTGCTTTTTTGGTTCAATATTATGGAGTGAAGTCCACATAGCTAAATATCTAAAAGGAAAGTTAGTACTTCAATGGATTAGAAATCGCATCAAGTTCTAATTGGTGTGGATTCTTATCTTCTTTCCACCTTTCTTTTTGATTATCATTGTAGAATTTGGAGTCATAACCTTAGACAATGTCAAGAGGCCCAATTGGTTGAGACTTTTTGGTTCTTCCTGGATGCTAGCTGAAGATTTGGGTTTACAGGGTGCAGTGGAATGGAATGCTTATATCATTGCTTTGAAAATAGCACTTATCACATTAGTTGAGGAAGATGATTATTTGGTTTGGACTTGGAATAACTTTTCAGGGCAGGTAAATGCTGCTTATTATGCTATTTCTCAATTTTATTGTGAAAATGAATCAAAGTGGTGGTATAAAATGTTATGGAAATGGAACATTCCATTAAAACTCAAGTGTTTTTTCTAGCTCATTATGGAAAGTTGTGTTTTAACTTGGGATAAAATTCTAAGGAGAGGATGGACAAGGCCAAATTTCTATATTTTATGCAAGTTGGATCAGGTGAATGTATTGATCATCTCTTAATCCATTATTCTTTCTGCAAACAAATATGGAGGTTAATTTCCGATCACTTGCAAATTTTTCAGGTGTGGGGCTTATCCTCAATCGAAAATAACTTCATGTATTGGATGGAGAACGAGCACAAACATAAGTATCTTCCTATATAATTAATAAATATAGACTAATTTTTGCTCCTATTTCATTTCATTCTACGACGGGATTCTTTGATGGTGCACCTCAGTTGGGTAACTGTGGTGGAGGCATTTTCTTAAGAATCAATGAAGACCACAACTTCACGCTTAGGATGATTTTTGGTATAGGCTCTAACACCATAGCTAAACTTCTAGCTCTATGGGGTCTCCTTCAGTTTCCCTTGTGAAATGGAATTGTGTCTTTACAGGTTTTAGGCAACTCAAAAGTGATTATAAATTGGAAAAAGGGTTCTTATAAAATTAAGGTTCTATCATTGGAGCATTAGTGTTAAAGAATCTTATATTTGCTTCTTTCCTTCTGTGAACTTTCTTTCAATCATGTTTTTAGAGAATATAACACTATGGAAGATGAGATTTCCAAAAAAGCAATTGGAGGCTCTGAAGGCATTCTCTTTTTTGAAGAGTTTTTGGAGGAGCATCTTATTTCTGAAGGCTCTTATGCCTTCTTCTATTAATTTTGATTTTTCTTAAATGGAAGACTGTATGTTGGTAGCAAAATCTTATTTTGCTATTTTTGAACTCTCATATGGGATGGCAGTACTATAATCTATTTAATGTTCGTTTGTAAGCTTTGCTATGTAGTGCATGTTGATCAATTGGTTCTCGTGAGAGATCTCTCAGTATGGACATCCTTTTGAAAGATGATATGTGATATGTATGGAATTTACAGTTCACTATGATTCTCTAGAATAACAAGGAACAATTTTTTTATTTTTTTTCTATTGAAAATGGACATAATAAATTGTTCATACAATACCTTGATATTTTCCAACCTTATGTTCAAAATTGCATTATAAAACTTGATTTATGTGAATTATTATTTTTCTTAATTTCTATTGGTTCAAAATAGGTGACATAAACCTCACACAACCAAATTTGAACCCAAAATCTAACAAAATCCCAAAAATTAACCTTGTCGTTGGATATCACCTTTATAATTTCAAATTTTCTTTAGTTTTTTTTTAAATTGACCCCGACTGCCGTCAAATATTTGACGCCATCGATTATCCAACTACTGTCGTCAAATATTCGACTACTAGCATAGAATATTCGACCTGCCTAGGATAAAGTTTACACCACGATCAATAGTTCAATGTCGTCGGATATCCAACGATCGATTTTTTTAGAAACTTTAAATTATAGAAATATTCTGACATGTTTGCTATATAAGCAAAAATTTGCAGAGATTATAACTTTTTCATAGACTGTTTTCTGTTAAAAAAGCCACAATTATTTCAATTGTTACTATGATTACAAATAGTGAAGTCTAGAACTTGATTTTTTAAGATTGATAATCATCAGTCAAGCTTGGTAAAATAAAATGTCACATAACAATATTCATGATCCAGAAGAACAAAATCGAGAATTACTTTCTAGATTGTGGGCTGGAGTGAAAAGAAAGGGTAATGGGAAATGTTATTGTCCATGTAGTTAATGCAGGGGATTTAAAAGGAGAAGAATAAAGATCACAATAGCTAAAAGAAAGTGTAGGAAACATGGACACGTTGAAGGGGGACATGAATATCGTCCATTTGTAAGTTGTTCATTATATATCTCTTTATATTGATTGTTTTTGTAAATTTATATATCATTTTAATATTTGTTATATTTACTAATATCTCTTGATGGTTTGTAATTATAAATGAAAGGCCTCCTATGGCATATCGCCCGGAGGATGTGCTTACAGAACAAGCACCAAAGGAACATGGAGCTACAAATATTGAAGAACAAATTAATGATAATATTGAAGAAGATGATCATACTAATAACATAGTTGAAGATGATGGTACAAATACATTGATCCATGATACATTTCATGTTAGAATGGATGATGATCATGATCATGAAAATGATGAATTTGATGATGTTCATGATTTACCTCTTCTTGAGAAGGCATACAAACCCCTTTATGAAGGCTCCAACACAACTCTTCTCTCTGTTATATTGTTGATATTGAACTTGAAGGTTATGAATGGTCTTTCAAACACATTAGTCACACAAATGTTAAGGTATGTGATATATTCCATCACATATGTATGATCGTAATAAAGGTTATCTTTGTTCCTCTAATAATTTTATTGTTAATTCATAAGTAAAATGAATAGGGATTAAATATGTTTCATTAATATTATTTATATATTATATTAACTAGTTTTTTTATTTGTTGTAGCTTAATAGATGAATTTTTGTTACCATCGTCAAATATTTTACCTCACACATACCGATATTTATCTGTCATCTTGAAAGAAATTGGAATGCAATATCAATCAATTGATTCATGACACAATGATCATATTATATATTATAAACAACATGAATTTAAAACAAAATGTCATATCAGTAGATATCGAATAGATCAAGTAACAAAAAAGGTGTCTCGCAAGGTTCTTCATTATATTCCCATTATTCCACGTTTGCAACAATTGTTCTGGTGCAAAAACATAACAAAATTTATGGATTACCATGCACGGAACGTAAGTCAAGATGACATTCTTCAAATGCCTATAGATTGTTCTGCATTTAGATAGATGGAGGAAAAATGGCCACACTTTAAAGAGGAACCTCATAATGTTAGGATTTCTTTGGCAACAGATGGTGTCAATCCATTTGTAGAGATGAGATCTATTTACTCGATGTGGCCTATTTTTGTTATCAACATTAACTGTCCTCCATGGATGTCAATAAAGAGGGAGCACATAATGTTGGCAATGATTGTTCCAGGTAAGTGTTTACAACAATTTTTTTTTAACGCAGTAGCATCTCATTTTTTGTATTTTGTTGCATAATATCATATAATTTTTTTTTCATTTACTCATATATATTACTTATATATTTAAAATGGTTGTAATAATTAAGTAGTTTATATGTTCAAATCAATCAGGTAAGTACCAAGTTAAAGATATGAATGTATATATCGATCCTCATATTGACGAGCTACTAAATCTATGGAATGGCATCACTATGTATGATGTCTCTAGACCAATATGAGAAGGTAAATTCCAAACCCATGCAATGCTTGTATGGACAATTCATGATTCCCTAGGGCTAACCCATTTTTGTGGTATGTAATTATAATGTCCACTTTAATAGTATTTAATTTTGTGAAGTTTATATATTAATCATGCATGTTTTTTAAATAATCCATTCATTTTATATAATTATAATTGACATAGTTAATCCATCTCTTATAGGTATTCAAACAAAGGGAAAATTTGTGTGTCCAATTTGTGGTCCTAAAATGAAATCTCGTCGTTCAAAAAGTTTAGGAAAGGAGGTGTTTGATGAGTATAGGCACTTCCTCTCTAAGAATCATAGGTATCGAACTATTGAAAAACATATTTTCAATGGGAAAGAAGAGATTGCATTAAAACCACAGAGAATGAGACATCACCTATGGAAGCTGCAATATAATATAAATCGCCAAGGTATGTACAGATCAAATTGTCTATCTATCATCATATATGAAATGTTTTGAAAAAAAAAAATTCTATTGTGTGTTGTTTACTAAAATTGACATTGATTTCTGTAATTTATTTATAAACTATGATTCATGATGGTCATCGTGACCATGAAGGAATTAATGGGATTCCACGAGGAATGAAAATTTATCCTAAACAATTCAATAGGTTCCCTACTATGAGCACCTACAAATTTCTCATGTGTTTGATACAATGCATATCAGAAAGAATATAGCTGAAACATTATGGCGAATATTGGATGGAAGGAGTGACAAAGAAAAATTTGTCAAAAATTGCAATGACATTCAGGAAGCCAATCATGCAATGAAAGATTTAATTCACTTAAATAGCAATGGATACCAAATTAATATTTAAGCTCACTTCCATGGTTGTTAATAGAGAAGCAAACCAATGCTGTAAAAGAATTCATGCGAAAAATTAAACTTCCCATTGGATTTTGTTCGAACATGAAGAATATCTTAACAAAGAAAGGTGAATTTGGGGGGGTGAAAACACATGATTGGCATATCTTCATGAAGCTAATTATTACGATGTATATATTGCTATATTTTTTATACTAGTGCATGTTGTTGGTATTTTTTGTCTACTTTTATAAAAAATAATGAAATGATTTTATTGTTACATTATGTTCTACCTCTATCTCTCCCAGACAACTTCAACAACAATGCCAAACAAGTTATATATGATCTTGGAAAATACATGAGGTAAGTAGCGATATTTTGCATGCATAAAGTGTTTGTTTAATAATTCATTGTAGAACTTATAGTTGACATTTGTTTTACTAATTGTTATGTAATATAATATTTATTTTTGTTAAATCTCGTGATTTGCTTGCATCACTTGTAGATGGTTTTCATCTAAATAAATCCATAAAGAAGATATAAAGTATTGGAGGAGAGAAATTCCTCGTCTCATGTGTGAAATGTAAAAGCATCTACCTTCGTTATTTTTCAATGCATAAGAACACTACCTCATACACAAAGTTGAGGAGATTGAATTGTGTGGACGTATACACTCAAGGTCAATGTGGATGGTCGAGAGGCACTTGAAATTTTTGAAGGCTTTGGTTAGACAACGAGCACGTCCTGAGGGTTTTATGGTGGAGGAATATATGGTATACCATAACATGGTGTATATTAGTGAATATATTCGTAAATTAGCGTCAAAGCTCGATTTAGGTCGCATTTGTGATCCGAACTCCATTTACAAATTCAAAGGGGAGTACTTGAAGGGGAAATTTAGATCAAGGAAGGTGAAAGGTAATTATTAGATGGTGGAGATTAATTATAATAATTTGATTGTTGATTTTTATGTAAATATCATACTTATTTCATTTTTAATATTCAATATGCATCATTTAAAAGTGTATACCTTGTTAAGTAATTATATATTTGTGAATTGTAATTTTATTTTCATCATGCAGTTGGTCGAGAGTGGAATGCACTTGATTTATATGTCGCAAACAATCTTGATTGGATGAATATATGGATTGAGCGATGTAAATAATCTAGTCACTGAATATCATGGGAAGGTGTGGCTTCATTGGTTAAAACAGCTCATCGCAATGGAGATACCAATCTTACACAAAGGGAAATTGATTTAGCATATGGTTTAAAAGATAAACATGCAAGCATATTAATCATCCATACTATTTATTTATTTTCAATTATATTGATGTAAATGTTGATTTTTTTTTCTTTGCATACATGCTAAGCAGAAATATGCACTTAATCATCAATTGACGATGTAATCTTTATGGGTATGGCATATTGCAGTTAAAACACCATAAGGCTATGTGGTGCAATGGTAGTAAATTTCGCATCAAAAATGTGGATGAAATGAAGAAAACATATGATTGTGGGATAATTTAATTCTTTGAGGTGACCAATGTTTCCTCTAGAAGTGACAGACATCTAGAACTCTCAAAAAATCAATACTATGGGTATTTGGAAGATATTATTCAGTGTGACTTTAAATCCTTCAAATTAGTTATGTTCATTGTCAAATGGTACAAGTTACGATTGAATCAATGTTATCCTGATAGAACTATTATTGAACATGCTAATAGATTTACCATGGTTAATACAAGGTTGTTTGAGCCAAGAATGGAGCCCTATGTTCTTCCAAGCCAATGTGAACAAGTATTTTACTCGGAGGTTCTAGGTAGAGGGGGTTGGTCATTTTTTTTGAGACACGATCCAATGGGAATGCCGGTAAAGTATAATGTCGAGGAAGATAATGAAGAGGGTCTTGAAGAAGAATATGATGTATAGGATCAACATGAGTTAGATGATCATGTTCCAGAGGAAGATGTCGAAGAATTAGTTGAATCAGATGATGTAGCAGAAAATGTTCATGAATATGATATCAACGATGACATTATTATCGAAACTGAAATCGATGACGATGATGATATGGCCAATCCTTACAATGTTGAATTTGGATTGAATGATACAGATGTGGACTTATATGAAGAATATTATGAAGTGCATTGAAGTGTATGAGGTATGCCTTAATATATCTATTCTATGTATATTGAATTAATATTAATAGAATTATTGACTTGTATTGGTACGTATAAATTAATTTTTTTTAAAAAAATTTCCATTTTCTAATATGTTGGCATATGTTGTACGAGACATTGTTTCTTAATTATGACAAAAAACACAATAATTTATTTTATAGGTCATAGATTTTGTTGGGTTATGGGGAATTGAGAGTGATGTGGGGGGGTGGGGCAGATGAGCTTCCACCTTCTCGTGGTTGGCCCTGTTTAGTAGAGAATATTAAACTATTATCGAAACTATGAGAAGCTTGGTAACGTAATACACAATTATAATGCTTATTTCACCTTCATTTTTATATGATATTTCATAACCCAAAAATAAGGCGTGTCTGCTCATGTACTTGACCCCGCATATTATAACTGTCATGTGAATGGGGCCAACGTTGAAAGTTTTTGAATTTGTGCTTGTATGGACTGAAATTTGGCATGGTTAGAATAAACACATGCATTAACAGTATGGGATGGTTTCCAGACTAAAACATGACTCGCACAAACAATTCGACAATCAAACAACAAACCGATAAAATAATTAATGTACTAAACAGGACCAACATTGAAATTTTTTCAAATTTTGCTTGTATGGATTGAAATTTGGCATGGTTAGACTAGACAAATGCATTGACGATGTGGGAGGATTTCCATAATTAAACATGAATCACACAAATAATTTAAAACCATAGAATAATTAATGTACAGAATGGGGCCAACATTGAATTTTTTTCAATTTGTGCTTTATGGACTTAAATTTAGCATGGTTAGACTAGACGCATGCATTAACAGTGTGGGAGGGTTTCCAGACTCAAACATGACTCACACAAACAATTCGACAATCAAACAACAAAAATATAGAATAATTAATGTAATGAGCGAGGCCAACATTGAATTTTTTTCAATTTGTGCTTGTATGGACTGAAATTTTGCATGGTTAGACTAGACGCATGCATTGATGGCATGGGAAGGTTTCCAGACTCAAACTTGAATCACACAAACAATTCGAAAATAAAAAATAAAAACTATAGATTCTTGGCATTAGAGGGAGTTGTTCGGGTACACAGGGTACTCCCAAAAGACCGAACACCTAGAGCAACCACTTCACACAAACAGATCATAGATCGATACACCGATGTTTTGACGTGGTTTAAACCCTCGAGAGGGAAACACTCCACGACCCCGGCCAAATAGCTTCTACGGATCAATTTATTATGCAAAGAAATAAAGTTACAAATGAGCTTCTCATAATCGATCAACTTTCCAATGACCCTCCATGCTCTTTAAATAGAGATCATGGACCAATCGGGTGTTAAGCCACGGATCAAGGGTAGGTATGATCTAAGAGAAGTTGAGCCGTCGGATCACTCTATGTCGGGAACATATCGTGACCGTCGGATTAAGTATGTACAAATGCATACTAATGCATACTAAGAAAACACACTTTACTTAACGGATATAATACACAAGTTGATCTTAACTAACTCCTAAGTGTCTAAAAATCCTAACATCCCCCCTTAAGAACAACTTGGGATAGGATTGAAGGATTTACAAAAGTGACACTATTAGGAGAAGGAAGGAGGCATTAGAGCCTATCCCCCCTTAATGACAAGTTCCTAAACTCCTAACATAGATCGAAGTTTAGAAAACTTTGCTTCTTTAAGAGACTTGGTGAAGATGTCTGCAACTTGATCATCTGTAGGATAAAAGAGCACTTCAAGAACACGATCATGAACAAGATTTCTGATGAAGTGCATATGTAGCTCAATGTGTTTGCTGCGTTGATGTAGGACTGGATCTTTGGCAAGCTTGATGGCACTTTGATTGTCGCACCAAAGTGGAGTAGGCTACTGCTGCTCAAATCCAAACTATGAAAGGATCTATCGAAGCCATAAAGCTTCCTGAATGGAATTAACTGCGGCTCGATATTCTGCCTCTGCTGAAGAAAGAGCAAGAGCTTGTTGTTTCTTGTAAGCCCAAGTGATAGGCCCAGATCCCAGACTGAAAACATAACCTGCTGTAGAATTTCGATCATCATGATTGCCGGCCCAATATGAATCAATGAAACCAACCAACAAAGGTTCCCCCCTGTACTATAATGAATCCCAAACTGAATTGTACCTCGAATATATCGAAGTATTCTTTTAGTTGCTTTCTAGTGACTTTCATGAGGTGTTTGCATATAACGGGCAACATGACCAACAACAAAGGAAAGGTCAGGACGGGAATGAGTCAAGTATAAGAGACTACCAACAAGCTGACGATACAAGGTGGCATCTACTTCAAGTGAAGTACAATTGGAAAAAAATTTGACTCCAAACTGGAAGGGAGAAGGGGCAGGTGTACAATATTCCATATGAAAGCGACGAAGAAGGTCACAAGCATACTTAGACTGAGAAAGAAAGATTCCTTCTTTGGTTTGCAGGAATTGGAGACCAAGAAAATAATGCAAATGTCCTAAGTCTAACATTTCAAAATTTTGCTTAAGACTAGATTTCACATGGGTTATAAGCTTAGGGTTACTACTCATCAACATATAGAACAAGTATGATGAGATGGTTTCCTACTTTCTTGGTATAGACATTGGGGTCAGAATGGCATCTATAAAAACCAGTGTCAAGGAGAAAGCTATCCATTTTGGCATACCAAGCTCTAGGAGCTTGCTTAAGGCAATATAAGGATTTCTTAAGGCGGCTGACAAGGCTAGAGTTATTCTGAACATATCCAGGAGGTTGTTCCATGTAAATTCCCTCCTGTAAATCACCATGTAAGAAGGCAGACTTGAAATCCATTTGATGGACTTCCCAGTTGTGTAAGGCTGCAAGGAAAAAAACAAGGCGGGTGGAGTTCATTTTTGTGACAAGAGCAAAGGTTTCATTGTAGTCAATCCCTTCAACTTGGGAAAAACCTTTGGCAACTAACATTTCCTTAGGTCTTTCAACACTTCCATCTGATGCATACTTAATTCTGTAGACCCATTTACATCTGACAAGTTTTCTTCTGTTTGGAAGAGGTACAAGATCCCAAGTATCGTTCGCCATTAAGGAATGATATTCTTCATCCATAGCTGCATCCCAATCTGGATTTCCTGAAGCTTCTACAAAGGTGTCTGGATCATGATTCTCGGAAACTTGAGCCAAAAGAGAAGAGGCTCGCTAAAACTGAGAACGTTTCCGACGTTGATCTCTAGGATCACTGGCAAGATCACCAGTTGCTTCACATGGTTAACAGACCCATCGAGGAAGCACTTGTGCTGGTGCAAATGGAGGAACATGAGCAGGCGGAGGTGGATTTTCATCCTCACTGTCATCATCAGAAACTGGAGTTGGAAACCTGTCAAGGAAGTTGGAAGAAGAAGAAGAAGGCACAATCGCCAAATCAGGCTCGCAGGCCAAAGATGGCACAATCGTCGAGTTAGGCTCGCAGGCCAAGAGATTTTCATCAAATTTAACATCTCTTCTAATGATTACATCATGAGAATGTGGTTGAAGAAGTCTATAACCTTTTACATCTTCAAAATATCCAACAAATATGCACTTTTCACTTTTAGGCTGCAATGCTTTATTTTTTCATCTGAAATGTGAGCCCATGCTTCACTACCAAACACACGGAAGTGACTTACATCTAGTTTAATTTTACTCCATGCTTCTTCCGGTGTGATACCTTGTAATGCTTTAGTGGAGGTGCGATTAACTATGTAAGTTGCACAATTAATGGATTCAGCCCAAAATTGAAGACTTAGTCCCTTAGATTGGATCATACAATTAGCCATTTCTTTTAAAGTGTGGTTCTTCCATTCAGCTACACCATTTTGTTGTGGTGTATATGGAACAATGTGTTGTTGTTGGATTCCTTGTTCAGTGCAGAAAGTAGTGAACTTTTTGTTAACATATTTTTCTCCATTGTCAAATCTTAACTTAATAATTTGATGACCAGATTGTTTTTCAGCAAGGGCCTTTTAGGCGAAGAACATGTTAAATACTTCGCTCTTAAGTTTTAGGAAATAAACCCAAGTGTGTATAGTGTAATCATCAATGAAAGTTAAGAAATATTTGAAACCAAGAAAGGAAGTAGATGGAAAAGGACCACACAAGTCACTATGCGGAAGCTCCAAGGGAACCAAGGCATGCCAAGAGGCACGTTTGTCAAAACTATCCCAATGATGTTTTTCGAGTACACAACCAGAACAAACACCATCCCTACAAGATACCATCGGAAGACCTGTCACCATATTGTCTTTACATAGTTGTTGCAATGAGTGATAATTTAAGTGACCAAATCGCTCATGCCAAAGTTTGATCAAGTTATCACTATGAGCAACAAAAACTGAAGGAAAAGGTGATGACCCAAAGTTGTTAAAATTGTACAACCTGGTAATATCATCAACAAATCCGGTAGCTAGGACCTGTTGAGGATCTTTAAAATCCTTTATTACAACTTGGTGAGGTGTAAACGTCACAGTCTTACCTTCACCAGAATGAGTGATTTGATAGACTGATAACAAATTGCAGGAAATTCTTGGAACACATAGTACATCACTGAAATGACCATTATCTACTGGAACTATTCTAGCTCCTACAACACTTAGAGATCTATCATCACCAACAAATATTTTTTGGTGTTACATTCATGCATAGTAGAAAAGATGGCTTGATCCTTAGCCATATGATAAGATGCTCCAGAATCAATGAGCCATTCATTTGAAGTAGAAGAAGAAGATGCATTATAAGAATAACTAGAAGCACAAAGTGCATGTCCATGAGAGTTAGATTCTGAAGGCGAATCTAGGCTGATGTGGTGCTTCTTGATTGCTTCTTCCAAGGTTGCCATCTTCTTGAAACACTTAGATTCATCATGATTATCTTTCCCGCAATAGTTGCAATGATGCTCAGTCTTCTTTCCTTTTGGCTTGGATCATTTGTCATTTTTTAAAGAAGGAGCTGACTGAGAGGGTTTGGGACCCTTGTTTGACTTATTATTGCAAAAATTTTGTTTCTTGGGCGGCTTGGACTTTTCTTTCTATTGGGACAATAAGGCTTTCCCAGATGTATCTGCATTGTTAATTATTCCAAGATGGATGAGATTGTCTTTCTCTCTAATCAAGGAATCACAAAAGGATTCAAGACTAGGCTCTTGATAGCTAAATGCATTCAAGGATTCTTTCATGGAGTAAAATGTACATACAAAAACAGAATATGCAGGTCCAAGTTTGGAAAGAATATGATAAATGCATTATTTGTCTTCCCTCTTAATCTTGCATTCTTCACATAAGAGTTTAAGAGTTTTGTACTTAGATAAATCATCTTCTATGCATGAAAAATCACTTGGATTTAAAGAAATCAACTCATTTTTCGAGTTGGTGACCTCGAATTTCATTATGTTTACCAAACACAGATTCCAACTTGTCCCAAGCAGCATCAGGTTCATCAATTCAAGATATGTGGAATCGCAAATCATTAGAGATTGACATCCCAATCAATCCATGAGCTTCGTCACATCTATTTTCCCATTTGATTTTCTTATCATCATCAGTGGGTTCTGTTTCTTTCCTTGAGGTAATTCTGAAAAGTCCTCTACTTCGTAGAACATCCTCCATACGAGATTTCCATGAGAAATAGTTGGAACTGGTAAGTAGAATATCACAAGGGGCGGCCATATTTGTAAATTAATAGCTGTAAAAGCAGAAACCAATAATCTGGATGAGAAGAGCTCAAAAAAATAGGCGGTTTAAAAAAGAACGGCACTGAAAACGGACTCCGTATGATGAAGTTATGCTTGAACAAAGAAAAATTTGAAGATGTCCCCAATAGTGACGTTGCAAATAGAGAATGACCAACTAAAAAAAAGGACCCCCCTCTTCCCAAGATGAACCTTTGACAATCACTTTACAAGAAACTTGCTTTAAGTGAATCACTTTTATAAAATAAGTAATTTTACTTTTACAATGATGTTACTTTAAATAGTGCAAACAATAAAAAAGAACTTCAGTGACTCACTTTTTATTTTTATTTTTTATTATTTAAGTGAGATGCACTTTTACAATAAAGCAACTTGAAAATAGAAATTGCATGCACTTTTTCTTTTAAAAGTAACTTCCTAAGACTTGAACTCAAGACCTATTAAGGAATAAAGCAACTTTGAACCAAGTGAGCTATATTAAAAGGTATGTAAAATATGGGAAGAATGAAGGTTTTTTTTTTTTTTTTAACTCTTCTTGCTCGGTTTTCGTGCTTGCCTTTTTTCCTGCAAATCACACCATAAACCAAAACAAAAAAAAACTTTTCCACGTTTGTGGGGTTAGATCTCGTTAGTTTTCCCAGAAAGTCTATGTTTTCTCTATGTTTCTAATTTGTCGAGATCGCACAAGGTGCACGGCAAAGAGCATACGCAGCCGAGAAAAACCATTTCCCTTTTTGTTTCTAATTCGTCGAGATCGCATAAGGTGCACGGCAAAGAGCATACGCAGATAGGGAAAGCAACAATCTGAAACTAAAAAAAATCTAATAATAAAACTGATAAAATATGAGATATTTTTTTAAAAAAAATAGAAATAAAATAAAAAAAGCGTCACTATAACATTATACCTTCAGATCTGATGAAATACGCATTTCTGAAGCAACCGGGAACCATTTTCAATCAAACGAAAACTATTTCCTAATGGAAACGGCGCTCCGGACGCAATGGAACAACAGTTCAAGATCTAGATCATAACCGAAAGTGGCTCTTCATAAAAGCTCTGATACCATGTTTTGGTACACAGGGTACTCCCAAAAGACTGAACACCTAGAGCGACCACTTCACACAAAAAGATCACAGATCGATACACCGATGTTTTGACGTGGTTCAAACCCTCGAAAGGGAAACACTCCATGGCCCTGGCCAACTAGCTTCTACGGAGCAATTTATTATGCAAAGAAAGAAAGTTACAAATGAGCTTCTCATAATCAATCAATTTTCCAATGACCCTCCATGCTCTTTAAATAGAAATCATGGACCAATCGGGTGTTAAGCCACGGATCAAGGGTAGGTATGATCTAAGAGAAGTTGAGCTGTCGGATCACTCTATGTTGGGAAATTATCGTGACCATCGGATTAAGTATTTACAAATACATACTAATGCATACGAAGAAAACACACTTTACCTAACGGATATAATACACAAGTTAATCTTAACTAACTCCTAAGTGTCTAAATATCCTAACAGGAGTAGGTTGATCCTTCAAAACCTTGATTTCTCTTAATTTTAGCTTACAACTTGTGGAAGTGGAGGAGGTTCAAAATTGTTTAAACATGATAGAAATTATGTTTCAATGTTCCATTTGAAACCAAAATATATTTATCAACATGTGGGTTAAATTTCTTTGGAAAACATATTCTACCTATATCACATATCTGCATAGGAGAGTTTTATGTAGGATCCTCTTAGATGATAAATTTTGTTATAATGTCACAATGAATGTGCAAGACACATAGAAATTATTAATGCCGATGATGATCAATTGCAACATGAAGTCCTTTTATGTCCTAATAAACATGTCATGTTGATTTGTAACCCATTGTTATGTTTAAAATGTTTTCTCAATGCATGGCTCAAAATGTTCTAACATTCCAATGTATATCACCGTTGTTTTTTATGAGTACAATTATGTTGTGTTGGGTTGAACATATACTAAATACCTTTTCACCAATAGAATATGTTATTAGAGGAAATAATAAACAATCATCACTCATGGTGACACGTGAAATCACTATACACATATAATGACGACAATTGATATTGGTAATGTTAAATGTAAATGATTAACCTTTTCTACAACTATATCATGAGTTAAATTGTTAAAAGATTATTGATATCAATACAACATTTTCTTTCAATCAATTTTGAAAAATAAAATAAAATAATGCGTGTTACACAACTAAAATGTTTAGTGTGCTATAAACTATTATTGACCCATACTAAGGTAGTAACACAATTTAATGCACATAATTACTTAACTAATACTTAGCTACAGAAAACAATAAAAAACAACATACACAAATTTTTGTGTTAGGATACACAAACAATAAATCATCGTGCTAAATTAACATGTAGGAAACACAACTGATAAACTTAGCACAAATATATTGTTGATTGTCAGTATCTTGAATAATAACTTATTGTAGTATATCTATAGTAAATATAATCATAATATCCCATACAATAATTATATTATAATAAAAATATGATATTTTTACATTCCAAGTGATTTAGCACCCATTATCTAGGTCTAAGAGATGATCTCAGATCACGGCTCATTATAATAAACAATAAATTTGAAGGATTTCTATGAGATTTTAGGTTGAATGCCAATATAGGCTCACCACTATCCAACACTAAAATTATGATTCATTCTTAATCATGTTCGAGTTACCACTATTTTGATACAAGTGACAAAAATAAACTTTTCAATCTTTATCATGGATTTCTACACAAAGGCTATAATCACATCTCTTGAGAAATTGAAACTTTTCATTGGTTTACACATGGTTGCATTTGTTGAAATGTTTATATTTTCAATCTATGTGATGGATTGGGTTTCTATCACATTTGGACATAGTAATCCTTATGATGGATTGCAAGCACCTTAGAATATAAGGTTTGGAAGGCCACCTTTAGGGATTTCATCACATGTGTTTGAAAATTTTATGTTTGAACTTGATGTGATGTCACCATTGAGACTAAGAGATAGGATATCACCCCTTTAAAACTTCAAACACTTATAATATAGTATTGTGGCATGGAGACACCCATCGAAAGCACTATCTTTACCAATATTTACCCATCAAAAGCACTATCAAAAGCATTGGCATTTTGGAATGATCGCTCCCTCCCCCCAAGGCACATCTTCACCTTCCTAATCTCCTTCCAGAGTTCGCAAAGGTCACCAAAGGTCACATAGTTCTCATAATAGGTGGAGAAGGTTGAAGAGGTCACGACAGAATTCGCAGAGGAGGTCGCATAGGAGGTAAAGAAGGTTGCAGAGGAGGTCAAGGAGGTCGTAGAGGAGGTTGAGGAGGTCACAGAGGAGTTCAAGGAGGTCGTCCACAAGTTTGAGAAGCCACAAAGAATGCAATGCCTCCCAAATCGGTCAATGCCCTTTTTACTTACCATTTGATTGATTGAATGCATGAGTGATACCATGAATGGAGGATTCTATACTAAGATGGGTTTTCAAGCTTGGTTTCATGATTGTGTTGCCAAGGATAGTGCCCATCAATATTTTTTATAAATGATAAAATAAAAGGGTGTTCACAAGAATGTCTTAGGTGAATATTGGCTTGACGATTCTTTCTTTATAAGCTGATCCTATAGCATGGAACTCCATCTTCTAATTGTAGCTTTGATGAAGGGTTTCTTTCATTTCGAGAAATCCACTAGACATCTCTACAATAGATTGAGTTTTGGAAGGGTTGTAGTATGAAATTATGGTGGTCAATTTGTGTTTCTATTGAAGGAAAGTCCCTTTCCTTTGGAGTGTTTCCTATGGATTAGTTTGTTTGAGTAGCCCTCTTTTGGGCCTTGTCTTTTTGAATCCTTTTGACACCTATATCAGTACCAATAGACTAGAGCATTGTCCTCTAATTGATTAATAAACAATAAAAGAAGGGGTTACACTCCATGGAAGCATGGTGATGAAATTAGAAACACACCCCTTCACTAGATCAAAATTTACTTCTTTTAAGTTGATAGCAAGTTTGTGATATTGGATTGCAAATGCAACTATATCTAACAAGTTGAGAATTGAGATCCTAAGAAAATGGTTGATTGTTATAATCCACTAGACTAACACATTTTCAAAAAATAATAAGGAAACATACTTCCAAGTTATGCAAGGATAAAGAAAAAAAATCACATTTGGGAAGAATGATGGGACTCAATTTCAAATCAATTTCCCATGACTTGTATGTAAAGACTAGTGCTTGAAGTATGGAAAATCCCATGAGAATGAAAATCTTGATGAATCACTTTAACCAAAATTTTGAAATCCAAATAAATTAAATATGAAATCGGGGATTTGGATCATATGGAAATAGTGGATATAAGTATACCAACACATTTCAAGTAACTTTCAAATTGCATGGTTTTGGTTGGTTCACCCTTCAACAAAATTACAAAATCAAGAACATGATACACATTGGATAAATATACTTTATATTTGAGAATAACACAATGAAATGTGCCTTTAGAATTATTGCATAGCTTGTGTTTTATGTTATTGGACCAAAACAAAGTATATAAGATAATTTGTTGGTTCTTGATTGACCAAATTTGTAATCTTAAAAGATTACTAAATTATAAAAATGCATAGACAAAATATTATTAGGTTCATTGCTTATAATTTTTTCACGCACATGCACACTCACACAACACATCCGGCAAGAGGAAGGATAAGTTGGGAAACCATTCTTATTCTTCTTCTAACTAGTTAACTGCTATTTATTGTGTTAAATGGTTCTTTCATGACACATGAAGATGTAGCATGGTTCTTTCACCTATTTCAAGGAGAAGGCCACTTCAATTCATTCAAGTTTAGGTGTTTTGCTAGGAATGTTTTGAAACAACTTTTATATCTTGTTTTCACCTTATGAGAAAAGTTGCATAACAAGGTTTTTTTGGCATGTTGTTATGGAAGCCAATATCTTATATCTATAACATACTTGATCGCTCTCTAAAGCATGATTTGGGTGATGAGATATGGTTTTTTCAACAATTTTTTTTTTTTATTGGGCACATTGGCCCCACTAGTATATAGTGTGACTTTTTTTAATTGAGATTTTGGTGTTATTGATTTCCTATTTTTGGAAAAATCAGGGCGTTACTTGTGACCATATTTATGCATGAATGAGCGGGTATGGATAAGTTCACTAACCCACGCATATGGGGGTGTATTTTGATGAACTTCTGTTCTAATTTTGAAAGTGATCAAATTGACCTCACATGAAAGCTAATTTTGGAGTAGGGTTTTTGTTTAGTGACGTAAAAAATATGACTAAGTCTTAATTATTTAAGGAGGTGGAGCTCCAAAAAGAAAGCCACAAGTTCCTTGTGTTATCAATTGCTTCTTGTCTCATATCTCACTTATAAACTTGAGTCTTTTAGCTATAATTGAGTGTTGGAGCTAGTTGAATTCCCTCGTGTTCCTTAGAGATTTTCTTCTAGTGGTGTGAGTAGACAGGATCCTTGAGGCTTGATCTCCATATCCACTTTTATGTTTCATAACTGCTCTTTTGCATTAAATTTTGAATTTGTAGAATTCTAGTGTTGGTAGAGATTAAGATGCCTTGTTGGTATTCCTCTTTCAATGCTCCATGCCATTTCCAACTACCACACCATTCAATGGATTGGGTTAGATTAGAAGAGTTCGGCATAGTGTTTGGAATATTTTTATCACTATTTAGGAACTATTTTAGGGTTATAGTTTACTAGGTATTCAGGGATACTTTCAAATTTAAGTATTTATTGCTTCCTCTAAAAGTTCCTTGTCAAAATTGTTAAGTTGAAATTGCATTCCATGATTATATTTGCAGATACAAAGAATATTTAATCCATATTTTCAAGATATCATTAATTAAATATATACCCATTGCATAAATGAGTTACCAGTTTTTTTATTTGAGATCAATATCGTAAATCTTTATGAAACAGACAATGGCCTCCTAGTTCTTGATTGCACTTTATTGTAGATACATAAAAATTCATAATCTGATATTTTATAATTCCAAAAGTAATCTCATATATTTTAAATAATAATAAGAATTCAAAAACTTAGAATTTCAGCATACCATACATGCAACACAGTTATAATTGTGCACTACATAGAACACAAACACTTCACATTTTGAAGTGTGTCTTGGATTTTTGTTGAACACTACATTAGTTGTTCTAGGTATAATACCCAAGCCAACTACAAGGAAGTCATTTTAAATGATCATTATATAATTTTTATAGACCACATTTGTAAGATTTAGGGACAAGTTCAAGAGACTTTGTCTAAGATTCAGTAGAAGCACAATGCTCGATATGATTAGATACACATAAATTATTAGTTTCGCATGGGATATAGAGTTTGGGTTTACCTTTAAAATTAGTTCTGTACACTTAGATACGGTCCATATATTATTTTTAAGCATATGGGAGAGAATGCATTTAAGTTTAATTTACTATTGAATGTGGGTATTCATCTAGTTTTTCATGTAGGTCACTAGAAGCTCTATGAACTATCACGGATGGATGGTAATGTTGATTAAGAATGTCATACACAAAATTCGGTGCCAAGATTGAAGAAGATGTGATGTTTTTTTCATAATCCTAATGATTTTATTTTCATTTTATTTGAATCCTAATTATTTTACTTTCATTCAAGACTTCCTGTCAAATTTTAAGACCCTTAGACCGGTAATTCCAGATTGTGGGATTAAGAAAGTTAATAATCTTTTCTTTTGCATTTTTTTCAAAAATTGGAAATGGATATTCTATTTTTGTGTACTCTTGTCATTCTTCTATAGAGGCTTTTCTTAGACAAGATATTGCTTATAGAATGCCCTATTTTGAAACATTTCTTGATTCTCGTGTTCAAGAGAAAGATAATATATTGCATATTGGAGTTATCAATTCAACAAGCCTCTAGCAAATCCTATGAAATTCCCATAGATATATAGAGAAAAAAGATAAAATTCACACTTAATCTAACAGGGATGAAAAGAATAGAGCAGGAAAAATAGAGAGGAAAAATAGTGATAGAACACAAGACATTGAAACTCAATTGGAATATTGTCCATGCATCTATTATTCAGTAAATGTGTACATAAATAATACATATCCAAAGGAGAAATTCATGAGACTTAGAGGCATAATGAATACATACATGTGGCAGGATTAAATAGGAAAGATTCCCATCACTAGACTAGAGAACTAGTTGTAACTATTGATGGTAGTGTCAGTTGGCCAGTTAACTGACTCTAACTGAGTCTAACTTATAGTAGGTAGGCCTAAATTCATATTAGGGAGTTAAATAAGTCTAAATATAGTGGAAGGGAGCATTGGTGAGTTGTTGTGGTCATCGGGGCTCAATAAGTACTCAGACTCATGAAATCAAGACTGGTTGTCAGTTAACTAGTGGTAACTGAAGACAAGCGCCTTAAATCAAGGGAACTGACTTAGATGCTCCTAGAATCATGCATGAGGGAACATTAGGTCCTAAAATCAAGGAATAGGGAGCTTGAATGGCTAATGAGGGTCAAAATGAAAACAACATGGTACTAGGGAGTCAACACCATAGTCTAAACACTAGGGTGGTCAACAATGTTGCATGCATGCATGACTGTATGACTATATGTCAAGATGGATAAATGTTCCAACAAATCCTTAGTGGCACAAAAAATTCAAGGTCCCAATCAGTCCAAGAAGTGGCATCCTCAAAACAACAAATTGAACAAGCATTCCAACTCCTCTCAGACGTCTCTTGCTCCCAATGGTGATAAATGAGCTAAGTCAAAAGGCATGAAGATTGAGAAAAATTATAATTTTTTTGGGTGATATGGTCCTCTAGATTCAAAATTTTCAATAATATGGAGGTCCTGGGAACATTGTTGAAGAAGAAACAACATACATCTATATCTTCTTATTTATACTCCTTCTAAAGGACATGTTGTTTCTACATCTGTATTTTGTTTCAATGCAACAACTTATTTTTCTTTAAAAAAGGAAATTATAGATTGTGGTGACATCTTATAATATGGATAAAGATAAATACATATTTTTTTCTCTAATCAATCTAATACCAAACAAATATTTGTTGATGGTGATAGGTCTTTAGGCGTTGTAGGTCACTAGAAGGTGGTCACTTAAAGGAAATGGCTAATTGCATGCTCCAATCTAAGAACCTACAACTTAAATTTTGGCCAGAAGTTATTGTGAAAATACTCATAGCATATCTAAGAAATGATGTATACCTCGCGAGAGAATAATTATGATTAAGCAGGAAAATAGAAGAAGAGTGGTCAATACAATATAATGAGCAACAAAATAATAATACAGTAGAACTCAGATAGAAGCAAAAATACTTCACACACACTAAATTATTAATCACAAATGGACCTATAAATAATACAATGCATGAGGATTCGAATGCCTAAGGTGGAAATTCGAATTAGCCTTCATGGAGTGATCAAAATATCACTGGAGTGTCATCGGAGCACAACTAGTAGTCTATCTCATCATTGGTGGAGTCATCAATTCACAAGTAACTGTCAACCATCAGTCAAACTGAGCCTAACTGAGTGTGGTAGGTGTAACTGAATGTAACTGGCACATGGAGACACTAACTGAATGAAGGAGGCTAAATAGAGGGTGCATGAGGATCTAACTGGAGTCAGAATAGGTAGTCATGTCTCATCAGAGGTCAGTCGGAGTGATAACAGTAGTGAGGAGTCAGTCTGGCCTCAAATCAAGGAAAGACTGGTGGCTAACTGAAGTAAACTAGACTGGTAGGTAAGAAAGGCGCCCTTCTTCAGTGGAAGGTGAGAACTAGGAGCATGACAGGCTAGGAGGGCTGAAACTGAGTGGAAGGAAGCTCCGGGGGCTATCTAACTGAGGGCTAAGTGCTGGGACTGATGATCGAAATGCATGCAAACCCTAAATAATGCATGCAAACCCTAAAAGTGCATGCATGACTGAAAATGTAAATGATCAAAATAATGGTGGGACTAGAATGGAGTACAGGAATATCCTAACACCCCCCCCCCTTAATCCATCATGGACCCTAGTAACTAATACCAAAGGTCACCCAATACAATGAATAATAACAGTCAATAAACCAAGCAAGTGGGGAAAATTTCATGGGAAAAATACCCCCCCTCAAAACAGACTATAAGGCACACACAAAAATAAATACTCCAAACTCAAGCAGGTGTGATGCTTGGTCATATGTCTAGAGGTATCTTCTTCTTGGGAAGAAGTGGATCATGCTCAAAAAGCATGTGCTTGTACTTGCTCTTCAGATCGAATGTGATGAGAACAAATCCAAAAGTATGAGGATGATCCTTGAACCTGTGATTCGAATCAGTTGAGGTAGGATCAAAAACATGAATATGCAGATAGTCTTTTTTCTTCTCCTTCGAACCATCATGGGTGAGATTATGCCAAAAGGAACCATCAAATAATAGCTTGAAATCCAAATCAGATTTAAGACTTGAAGAATAGTTTCTTGAGATCTCCTTTGAACCAGCAGGGGTGAGATCAAAACTATCATATGCATGAGAAATTATCTCAAGTAGTGTTTGCTTAGAATCCAAATTAGATCCAAGACTTGAATCATGGTTTCTTGAGATCTCCTTTGAACCATAAGAGGTGAGATCAAAACCAGTAAGTGCATGAGAATTTATCCCAAGCGAATGACAATGGTTTCTTGAGATCTCCTTTGAACCAGCAGGGGTGAGATCAAAACCATGGTGTGCATGAGAAATTATCGCAAGCGAATGTCAATGGCCATATTCTTCAATAACCTTCTGAAAGCATGGAATAGTGATCATATAGTAGTAAATAAGAGGTGATTGCTTGAGGAGATCGAATGCATTACCTCCAATAGATGATTTTACCTCCAAAATAATCATGTGATCATGATGCAAACCAATAGACTCTGGTGCAAGAGAGGATTTAGGACCTTCTGCAATATCTAGAGTGTGCGCTGGCACAGAAAGAGAAGAAATTTGGAGCATGAGTGTAGAATATGCAAGTTCTTCTTTTTTGTGGACAACTTCAATATGAGATGTGTTTGATACTGGTTCATGATCAATGAGATCATTAAGGAAGGTGAATGCATCGCTTTGCTTGTTCTCGAAAGGGTTTGGACCAATCCCTTTATTCAGTCTGCCATATCTTTCATCCAGATGGGACCATACCTCTTTTGGAGTTTCAACAACATGAAGGTATTGGTATATCATGTATTCAGACATAGCAAGCATCATTGATCCAAAGGCTCCATCACCTTTATTTAACCAACCAATCTCCTCTTCAGAAGATTCGAACTCTCTTTCAAAACAATAGTCAAAGAGATCATGGCTCTTCAAATATGCTATCATTTTTTGTTTCCATTCATCATAGTTGAGTGGAGAAAGAGGAGGGATTTCTTCTGAATTCATTGAAGCTGTAGAATACCTGCAAAAACAATAGAGAATATTTGCAACTACTACTGCTGCAAAAGTGTAGAAACTGTTGCAACTGCTTCACTCAAAATCTTGATAATAACCTGCAAAAAACTCTCAGGAATGGAGATAAACAATACTCTCAACATGCTCTGATACCATGTGAAAATACTCACAGCAGATCTAAGAGATGATGTATACCTCACAAGAGAATAATTATGATTAAGTAGGAAAATAGAAGAAGGGTGGTCAATGCTGTATAATGAGCAACAGAATAATAATACAGTAGAACTCGAATAGAAGCAAAAATACTTCACACACACTAAATTATTAATCACAAATGGACATATAAATAATATAATGCATGAGGATTCGAATGCCTAAGGTGGCAATTCAAATTAGCCTTCATGGAGTGATCAAAAGATCACTGGAGTGTCATCGGAGCACAACTAGTAGTATATCTCATCATCGGTGGAGTCATCAATGCACAAGTAACTGTCAACCGTCAGTCAAACTGAGTCTAATTGAGTGTGGTAGGTGTAATTGAATGTAACTGGCACATGGAGACACTAATTGAATGAAGGAGGATCAGTGGAGGGTGCATGAGGAGCTAACTGGAGTCAGAATAGGTAGGCATGTCTTATCGGAGGTCAATCGGAGTGATAACAGCAGTGAGGAGTCAGTCTGGCCTCAAATCAAGGAAAGACTAGTGGCTAACAAAAGTAAACTAGACTGGTAGGTGAGAAAGGCACCCTTCTTCAATGGAAGGTGAGAACTGGGCACATGACAGGCTAGGAGGGCTGAAACTAAGTGGAAGGAAGCTCCAGGGGCTAGCTAACTGAGGGCTAGGTGCTGGGACTGATGACCAAAATGCATGCAAACCCTAAAAGTGCATGCATGACTAAAAATGTAAATGATCAAAATACTGGTGGGACTAGGATGGAGTACAGGAATATCCTAACAGTTATCAATTGTGTTAATTACATAGTTAATCACACTCCCACTAAAGCTTTTAAAAATATAACACTAGAAGAAGCCTGGAGCAACACTAAGCATGATGTAAGACAATTTTTTGTGTTGCATAGTGAAGCTTGTGCACACATTCTTGATGAGAAAATGAAATCCTTAGATCCTAAATGTCAGAATTGAATTTTTTTTCTTATTTAGAGGATATAAGACATTTTTTTTACTTATTATGCCTATCATAATAGAATTCATTGTTAGAAGATATGTTAAGTTTGAGGAAGACCTATTGGCTTACATGCTTGATTTGGCATCTTTGCCGTCTTCGACATACGAGTCATATCATCTTAATTTGTTTGTTATGTGTTTATTTAATGTGTTTTGTGTGTGCCTTTAGTGGAATTTTTGTACTTTACTAATCAAGTGATCACAATCATGTCCTACATGAGTGATTTGATAAGCATATCCTTGATATTAATGACAATCCTAATGACACACATACATTATATTATTTAGGTGCATCACTAGAAAACATAATTAAACATAGGTAGTTGTTTGCTATGGAATTGGAAGGAATATGAAGGTAATAAATACTATACATGTGACGGTGCCATAGTGATACCCATATCCGATATCTTTCATAATTCTTGAATTGATCATGATGGTTGCATAATGAGGGTAACCATATAGTAGCTTGATGTTGATTCTTATGATTGATTTTCATGGTGTTGAAAAAATGGGGTACATGTTATATGTGAAATTCTAAATCACAACAGATCATGGAGTTGAGTATACCTCACAGAGAAAGAATGAGAAGAAAAGATGAATTACAGTGAAAATTGCAGTAAAAATGAGCAGAAAATTAATCATGCATTCTACCTAGATAAGAACAGAATAATGTCACATGATCCAATAATCAATATAGTCAAAATAGATGTTACAATAGAGAGAATTCGAATATCCTACGAGAATTCGAGTCACAATCTATCTAGCATAGTAATTGTCACCTCAATCAGTTCTCCAGAAGTCCCAAACTCAATTAAACTCAACCAAATCTCAGTGAATTGATGATACACTTAGTTAACTGATGAAGGAGGGTGCATCCATGAGTTTTCCATGCAGATCAATGATAAAAGGGTGCATGAGGCCACAATCAGTGGTGATTGGAGCTCAAACTCCCAATTAGAGTCACCAACTCATGTGTAACTCAGTTAGACTGAAATGAGTCACTGAGTGGGCTCCCAAAATATGGGGAACTTCCTATTAGGGACCTAAAATAATGAATGCAATGCGCATTAGGTGGCTAATGGGTCCTAGATGACATATTCACACCACTAGGGGGAAAATAACATCACTAAGTGCTATCAAATAGTAAATAATGCAAGTAAGGAAAGGATGGAGTATTAAATTATCCTAAACCCCCCCCTTAATGCAAAATTGGCATCTTGGGACCTGGTTAATGAGACCAAAGGTAACCCATATAATGAAATAAATGATAAAAAAATAAATAATCATCCATGCAACAAAGTAATGGGGAAAACCTCATGGGAAAACCCCCCCTAAAAAATAGGACAGTAGTAGGGAACTCAAATAACCTTCACACTAAGCAGAGAAGGAAAAAATTTCCTGAGTGAAAGCATTTGTAAAAATGTAGGAAATGTGCTCCTATGTAGGATAGAAATTCAGGTGTTGGATCTAGATCTAGATCTGGATATGCTCCTCTGATGTACCTCCTACTATGTTGAAGCTGTATTTTCCAAAAAAGTCTTCCAGGAACCCTTCTTGCTATTGGAGTGAATGTCTCATTGTAGTCCAAATCATGAGCCTTTGAGTACCCTTTGTCAACCAACCAATATTTGTACTTGGTTGTATATCCCCCATGGAAAGTCTCTTCAAGGGATTGTGGATCAAAACCCACCATCATGTAGCACCTCTCTGAGAGAAGTGGATCTGCATGACATAGTGCAAGGTTTGCATGATACTGAGATCCGGTGGTTCTATGGTCAGATGGATCCCCAACTATGTTCCTAGCAGCTACAAGGACTTTGTGAGCCCATATTGGCCTTGGCCATGGATTGGGAGCAGGCGTTGGATATGGATCTGGATTTGCTTGAAATTTATTCTCAACATCAATATCTTGATCCTCATCTTCATTAGAAGAGATATCACTCTAATATTCATCAGATGTCAATGGAGTAGGAAGAGAGTATGGAAAAAAGTGAGATAATTCATATTCCTTTGAGGCATAGTTTGCAAACCCTTTCGCTATAATCTTCCCAGAAGAGATCTATGCAATCTCAACTGTGTCGAGACCAAATACCACTTTCTTCAGTGAACCTGTGTCAGTCATATGATAGGAAGACAACAAATTTATTGACAAAGAAGGCACAAATAGGACATTTTTTAACTTTCCATTCTCTAATTCTATTGTTCCCTTCCCTTCAACTGAGATCTGAGAATCATCTCCCATGTGAATACTAGGACAATCATTGAGATCTAGAGAAGAAAATGATTCTTTGGAGGAAACCATGTGGTTGGAGGCTCCTGAATCTATGAGGAAGGCTTATGATTGTGAAAATCCAGTCCTTTAGTGCATGGCATCTCTCATGAACATCAGAATCACTTCCAGAATCAGTCTCTCTTGTGCCTTATGGGAGGGAAATGTTGTGTTGTTAAAGAAGTTGTGTCATCTGATCTATCTTCTTCTTCATGCATGAACTATCTGGATGGTTTCCTTTCTTGCAATAGGCACACTTGGATTTCTCAAATCCCTTTTGCTTATCCTTCTTGGATATGGAGGCTCCTTCCAATGGATTGGACTTTGGATTTTGCTTGGTCTCAAATTGCTTCTTCTCTTTACCCTTGTTATTCCCTTTTGAATTCGCACTTTTTGACACCTTGACCATAAGAGCCTAATTTTTGGAGGCTTGCAAAGCTCCCATCTGAATCAGTTTGTCTTGTTCTTGGATGAAAGATTCAATGAATACATATAAGTATGGAATTTTCCAACTAAGGATCGACAATCTCCATAAATTGAATGTAGAAACAAAAATGGAGAACTCAGGACCAAGCTTGCTCAAAATGGATAGCACCAACTACTCATCCTTATTCTCAATGCCACACTGCTTGCATTTCATGACCAAAGATTTGAATTTGGAAAATAATTGTTGGATGGTTTCCAAACTACTGGGTTGAAGAGAAATCAACTCATTCTCCATAATATGGCCCCTTACCTCATCTTGTTCCTGAAGAGGATCTCCAAATTCAACCAAACCTCTCTTGGAGTCTTCAATTCTTCGAGGTGGAAGAGTAGATCTATGGAAATATGAATACACACAAAACCAAATGCTTCATCCAATCTATTTAGATACTTGGCCTTCTCAATAGTTGCTTGAGGTTCGACCTCCTTTCTCATTGTTACCCTGTACAATGACTTGTTGTGCAACACCATCTGCATATCAGCTCACCAATCAAGATAATTGAATGGTGTCAGGATCCTAGGAGAGAGAGGAGCATTCAAATTCTCCATTAGAGCTACTGGAGTGAATACAATGTGGTACTGCTGCTACTGCTGCACTAAAAAAACTTTCAATATCCTGCAAAAAACTCTCAATTTTGGAGATAGAATACTACTGAGCATTGTTTTAGGAAAATAGGCACATTTTTCTGGATCCTTCACACCTAGCTAGACCTCAAAGGATTTATCCAATGAATTCAATGCAATGGAACCAGGATTTGTTGTGTAAATCCATAGGCTTTTGGTGCGCTACTGAAATTAGCTTCTCAACCTACACTCACTGAGCTCTGATACCATGTGAAATTATAAATCACAACAAATCATGGAGTTGAGTATACCTCACATAGAAAGAATGAGCAGAAAAGATTAATTACAATGAAAATTGCAGTAAAAATGAGCAAGCAATTAATCATGCATGAGAACTCAGATAGGAACATAATAATGTCACATGATCCAATAATAAATATAGTCAACAATGATGTTACAATAGAGAGAATTTGAATCTTCTAGGAGAATTCGAGTCGCGGCCTATCTAGCATAGTAATTGTCACCTCAATAAGTGCTTGGAGAGTCCCAAACTCAATTAAACTCAACCAAATCTCAGTGAACTAGTGATACAGTCAATTAGCTTACCAAGGAGGGCACATCCATGAGTTTTTCATGCAAATCAATCAGAAAAGGGCGCATGGGGCCACAATCAATGATGATCAGAGCTCAAAATCCCAATTAGAGTCACCAACTCATGTGTAACTCGGTTAGACTGAACTGAGTCACTAAGTGGGATCCTAAAATATAGGGAACTTCCTATGAGGGTCCTAAAATCATGCATGCAGGGTGCATTATGTGGCTAATGGGTCCTAGATGACATCTGCACACCACTAGGGGGGAAATAACATCACTAAGTTCTAGCAAATGGTAAATAATGCAAGTAGGACAAGGATGGGGTATTAAAATATCCTAACAATAGATACCCTTTTGTAATTGGATGTTTTGCATGGAAATGTTGGGGAACCCAAGTTACATAGGTCAATATGCCTAAGTGCTTTATTTATTGGAGAAAATTTTATCCCATGGTGCAGGTAGAACCAAACATGTATTTTTCATATATATCTTCCTCAAGAGATGGAATTTTAGGAAGACTAGAGGAAATCGAGACATCTAGTAGGTTTACAAGAGGTAGATCAACTAGATGTCAAAAGATCAGAAGAAAATTCCATAAATGCATGGAAAATTTTCTCGTTGAAGGGGGGTCATGTTCTTATGATGATGAGACCATAGGAGACATTGAGGTGCCTTTGAGGTACAAACATATAGTCAAACAATGGGTACCCAAGGATCTTCCTCAACTAAACACATATTTTTGTGTGAACAAGAGGATATATCGGATTGCACCATCATCATTACATGGTTTGGGGTTGTTTTGCATGGATGGCATAAAAGTCAGTTACAACAGATGTACTGAATTGATGGAGTATGTCAGACCTTGTTACAATTACAAACATTGGATGTGATTGGTCCAATATACACGAAGTATGCGTAGATATGGATTGTCTGCAAATTATTTACAATTGAAAGACATGGATCAAAGTAAAGGAGCGACTATGTACATTGACGGAAGGCCAAAAGCAATAGGGAATATTGCAGGGTTTATAAACAGTACACAACCCAGGTCTACAATTAAGAAACCCAATTGCATATTTGAGGGGAGTGAAGGAAACCATGTTTTTGTATATGCTACAAAATCTATAGTTGCAGGGGAAGAGTTTCTAATCAATTACAATTTGAATCGAATAGATACAAACATTGTTACTATGGGAGTGGTACATCTAATATTTTACCCAACCTTTAATTAATGAATCTAGTATCTTATATATTTTTTGTGAATCTATTGTTATAATTTCATTAAAATTTTATATATTTGTTTTGTAGGGTAGTGATCAGGGCAAGTCCCCAGCGGTTGATTAGAGGAGTACACCATCCTCGAGGCAGTAGGTATACCTCATTGTAATTGTACAAATATAATATGAGAAAATTGTTTTTTTTATTTTTTATTTTTTTTTCGTGAGTATATTTGTTTCATTTAGATAATGTTTTATGTATTTTTGTTGTAGGGTGTTGATCGAGGAAAATCCCCAGCTGTTGATTAGACGAAACCAGCCTCGAGGAAGTAAGTATACCTCATTGTAATTGTACAAATTAAATACGAGAAATATATTATTTATTATGCTTTTCCGTGAGTATATTGGTCTCATTTTGGTTATGTTTTCTATATTTTTGTTGCAGGGTGTTGATCGAGGAAACTCCCTGACAGTAGATCAGACAAGACAACCTCGAGGCAGTAGGTATACCTCATTGTAATTGTACAAATTAAATATGGGAAATATGATTTTTTATAATGTTTTTTTCGTGAGTGTATTGGTTTCATTTCGATAATGAATTCTATATTTTTTTCGTGGGGTAGTGATTAGGGAATTTCCCCAGCAATTGATCAGAGGAGTACACCATCCTTGAGGAAGCAAGTATACCTCATTGTAATTGTACAAATATAATATGAGAAATATGTTTTTTTATTATGTTTTTTTCGTGAGTATACTGGTTTCATTTCTATAATGTTTTCTACATTTTTGTTGTAGGATAGTGATTGGGGAAAGTCCCTAACCGTTGATCAGAGGAGTACACCATCCTCGAGGAAACAGGTATACCTCATTGTAATTGTACAAATATAATATGAGCAATATGTGTTTTTTATTTTATTTTTTCATGAGTATATTGGTTTCATTTCGATAATGTTTTCTACATTTTTGTTACAGGGTGTTGATCGGGGCAAGTCCTTGGATGTCGATCAGATGGAACTAGCCTCGATGAAGCAAGTATACCTCATTGTAATTGTACAAATTAAATATGAGCAATATGTTTTTTATTATGTTTTTTTCCTCAGTCTATTGATTTCATTTCAGTAATGTTTTATATATTTTTGTTGCAGGCTACTGATTCGGGGTTTGATCTAGCAGCAAAGAAATCAATAGATACTGATGTGGATGAGATCATGCACGATGTTGGAATCACATATTCTCTAGAACCAATTAACATGATAGAGAAGAACTTAAAAAAATCATGAGGATATCCTTCGTGTGCTATTCATTCAATCATAGACAAATGAGATTAGAGCAAAGGTTGATGTTTTGGTCAAGATATCTCAGGCCTTGAAAGTAAGTTGCGGGATCTTGAATTATAAGTTAAATTCATTTAGGATTTTATAATTTGTACTTGTATATGATCATGAACTAGATATAGTTTGTATTTACAGGAGTTTTTGCATCCACATACTAGTGGTCAGGGGGTTGTTGGTACTAGTGATGCTCGTGGAGAGTCGTCACATTGTTGTTCAGGAAATTCACCCTATAGCGAGGAAAGAGACACTATCAACTTCTGGGGTGACAGGTAAACACATTGATTGTATTACATAAGCATCTATAAATGGAAAGAGATCAAAGATATTGAATACATACCTTATTAACAACGTTTGATCCTAGCTTTGCTTGATCTTGCACTCAATCTTCAACTTGATCTTTTGCTCGATAGACCTGCAACACAAAGATACCTTCCTCAGCGTATCCTGACTGATATAACAATGGTGAAATTGAAATACAATTTAAACATCAAGAACAATCAAGCATTTAACAAAACAAACACACAATCCATTAGGCATTTGATTGGGATAGGAAGGATGTTTCAACCTTTATTGTCAAAAGCAAACAATCAGTGCAAATTATACCTGATCATGCAGCATGCTTGTGTAACCGGACTCTGGGATCCTGCTCTTCTCTAACTTTGGAATTCTTCAAGCATAACAACCCTTAATACAAGTTTCTCCTCTTGTGAATGAGAGTCTCCATATGTCTCTAACCCCTCTCCTCAATCCTCCTTGTATTTATAGGACAAGGTAGGCAGTTTAGATCGAGAGGTGGTTGAATGGGAAGTTGGGGAAGTTGCAGAACCAACTGCAACTAATCCCAATTCGTCAAATTAATATATTTTTGATCATATTTTAAGATGTGTGTGAGTTTTTCACAGTAGAGTAGCGCACAATATGCAACTTCAGTGCTTAACAACCAATGTTTTCAGACTTTCTGAAGGTGTGCGCTAGTTTGCTGAAGTGGAGTAGCGCATACTAGGACATGTGCGCTACTATTGAGCTTGTGGAGTATGGCATGAGCGCTAGTATGTTGAAGTAGAGTAGCGCACAGGTTAAAACATGAGGTTTTTCAGGGTTTTGTCAGCTTGCAGAAGGGTAAGTCAGGTCAAAGTATCATCTAAGGTCATCATGCTCTTCAATCCAAGTTCTCCTTTTGTGTGGTCGACAGCTAAAGGTGACCACGAACAGAGAAGTGCAGATTTGACCTATAACACACATGAGCATATGACCCCACTTGCATCTCATGTGCCATTATTTTTTATTGAACACTCGGAAACACATTCTAAAACACCCATTAGGATAGATGTGAGTGCACCCTCTAGTGGTCGGTGCATGCCAGATCGTGCAGAACATGGGGTCGATGCAGAGCCTAGTATCTATATCACTCAAGCAACATTTCCTGGATCTTCCCATGTCACTAGAACGAGTACACTACAAACCACATTTTTGGTGGACAAAGATATTGTTCCCATAAAGATAGAGAAGATCCTAGTTATTTATATAGTGTTTAAGTTATTGTATATAATTTGATTGAAATTTACTCATAAAACATTCTTTTTCAATTAATGATGACATGATCCTCTTGCAGGAAATGATGTTTTCTATAAACATCTAAATGATTTTTCCTTGGAGATATTTGGGCACACCATCCACACAAGGTGGTATAAACAAAGTAAAAATTTAAAATATGAGCTCACTAATTGCTTAGCTGGCTTGTTCGATAGTGAGACCTTCAACCGAGCAGAGGTCCTCAAGAAAGTTGTCCAACATATGAAGATTGTGAGGGACCAATATACGGTTCATATAGAAAGGAACCCTAGGTATGAGCGCCCTCCAATGATTCCATGAAGGGAGTGGAAGGCTGTAGTGAAAGATGGAAAGGAGAGGGATTTAAGAAAAGAAGGAAAGCTACCACCGGGCACAGGAAGGTATGCAATACTTTCAACAATGTAATTATATTTTTATTACTATTTATTTTTAGATAAAATCTACAACATCTAATGTATTTCAACATTTTCATAGCCTATCAGACACATCAAATGCCACAAAGGAAAGACAAGAAAAAATTGGACAACACAAGCTTGAGCCTGGTGGTTATTTGAATCTTGCGACATGAATTGTTAAGTATCAATAAAACAAATATTGCATCCAAATAATAAATTGTAAATAATTTTGGTTTTATTGAACCATAAAATATAAACTCGTGATCTTATGCAAATTTGCATGCCAATCAATTCAAGGAAGTTCCCACGGAGGAAGAATTGAAGCTTGGATTCCAGCATAGCTTTGGAGTCGTTGTTGAATGTCGAAAATGCTTGTCTGGTAAAACACAGCCTTTCGGTGATCCATCTTGCGCGCAAGTAAATAAAATCAATGAAGTTTATTTAAGATTGATTACTTGTGCAATCTATTCGTTATAAATTTTGGCCATAAAATTGAGTTTGTTTTGAGCAAGAAAGCAATGATGCACTTAATGCCGAGGATGGAGAACAACCCATTGAAGGTCATGCTTCGAATCTTGGTAATGAATGTATTCATATGCTATAGTTTAAAATATTGCATTGAAAATGGTGTATTAATTGTAATTTTTCATGTTTCAACTCCAAAGCATGTAGAGGGTCATCCTATACAAGATGAGCCTATATAGGAAGATGAAGTACATGATGTGGCCCCATTAGGTAAACAACACCTCTCTAAATTATGGCTTTTTTATTAATGAAATACTTGTAATTATAATAACAAAAGATATCAATGTAACATTTTTACATTATTGTAGCAAATCTCGACCCCTTGCAGCAGCGTCCACGTCCACGTCATGAGTACACTACTAGGAAGACAGTACGGTAAGCTACAGATGCCACAAGAACTGAACAAGAATTTGCATAAGATGATTTGATTGTTGGTTTTGTCAAAAGAAGAAAACATAAAAAGAAGTGACTGAAAGAACACTATGAAAACTTATTTTTGATAATATAATGCCATGCATTATTTTTTGCCTAATGAATGAATGACTGAATTAATGAATGATATATTTTAGTGAATGAATGCTAAATGTTTATTTATGACGAAAACCATATGTTTGCACATAAATTTAATTATTTTCAAGTGGATGCATTGGGTATGGGGAATTGAGAGTGATGTGAGGGGGGGAGGGGCCATAACAACTTCCACCTTCATGTGGTTGGACCTGTTCATTAGAGAATATTAAATTATTCTCGAAACAAATAGGAGCTTAATGAGGTATTTATTCTTATGTATTATAGACTCCTGTAAATTTTGAAATACATGTCTATTTCTTAAATTCTTTATCATGAATAAAACATTCATTGTGATTTGATTTCTACAGGAATTTGCACTACGAATTCCAGCTGATCAATATCCTATGTCGAAAGGTTGCATCAATTGTACTCAAAGGTATGTCCTACTCATGAATTTGTCTTTTTTATGTTGTTTTAGTTATTTACCTTTCATGTGTTATCTACCTTTTGTATTTACATACATGGAAAGATCCATGGTATAGATTTATTCACTATGTGAAACCATCTGGAGCCTACAAACCTAACCAACCATTACATAAACCAATTGATATGAGACACATTGAAGTTGATACTACTTCCTAGTTAGAGATCCAAGTGTAGTAGGTATCCATAAATGCACAATACTTCCATCTATTAAAAAATAAAACCAAAATTTCAAGCCATGAACTATAATACCCACATATGCAATGAATTTATAGCCTTCCTCAATTTCATACATCTCATTTCCCTTGTTCATTGTAAAGTCAATTATGTGATAGACAAGAGAAGCCACAAGGGGCTTCGATAAATAGAATTAAAAGAAGACCATTTGGCGGAGTAGAGTTAACCACATATGTATTCCATTTTTACCAAACTAGTTGTACATTTATGTAGTTTTTTGGTGTGTTCATGTGCCACCTCATCACTACCAATATCATATTAACATTCAATATTTTTACATTGTTACATATTTTCACATACAAAAGGGATTCGTCACTAGTTTTTTCTATGGACTTGCAAAACTCCTTACTCCTCATGTTGCATTTTCTTTGCAACCCTTAGAAACTCCTATTCAACCAATAAGTATTATTCTCTATCACTCATGGTATCTCCTCTACATCCTATAATATAATTTATATTACCCCCCAATGTAGAAAGAGCATTAATACACACCTTAATATTACAATTAGAATTGTATAGCATGATGAACCTATAGTGTTGGTGGAAACTCCTAAATCGGTCCCCACAACATTCTCTTAGGTACTTCCAATGTTTAATGAACATCTCACCTTTCATACATTCAAGGGTGCTCTCAACTATTGAATATCCCAACACTTATTTTATAGTTCCTTTGGTGCATAATTCATCTCAACCCAAGTGATAATAATGTTGGAATGATGGTGTAACATTCATAGATAAACATGGCCAACCTCACTTTGTTATTGTGCATTAGTGTGTTTCTAGGATTTATCTTAAACCCAACCAATTCAACACATTTAATATATATCCAGGTGGTTAAGACCTACCTTTTAGCAATTTGAAGCTTCTTGCAAATTTCACCAAGCAAGAGTAGATTTTATCATACACCTTCAACCTATCCATCTAGCTCACTCTTGAAAATAGGTTCTCTAACAAACCAAGCAATCCATCAATCAATGATACCTTCATGCAACAAACGATTTCCACATAGAAGCTTCCAAAAGCTTCTCTAAAACAACTTCTTCAAGAAATGTCTGCATATTGAAAGCTTCTTCAAGGGGTTACTCTAACAAGCAATGTCCACAAGGAAGTCAAACCAATCAAAATATTTCCACTAGACAACAAACTTGAATTTCCATGGGCTTCAAAGTATAAACAATGGTCTCTCCTATGACATGATATTATATTAGATGAAACATCTCATTTATAATACGGTTCCAAGAAAATGTCCCTACTCAAGTCATGTAATGGCACTCTTCTAAAGGTAGCATTGGCCTCATGGTGTTCCAAAGGTTAGGCGTCCCCCTAAAGTGTGGAGCAAAAAACCTTCCAATGGCCAACGACCTATATAAGGCGATGAAGAATTTTATGAAATGGTTTCCAAAAGGCTACATCCTCCACAACAGCTCCAAATGGAAACCTCAAAGGAATCACTTCTAGCTGAAAGCATGAATTAAGGCACATGATAGGTCTTCATGATGGAAAATTTCTTACACATAAGGCTCAACATGATGGACGTCCTTAGAAAAATCCTCCAAATGACATGAAATCTAGATCCAAAGAAAAGGTTTCTCAATGTTGATACTACACGAAACTACATCACAAATACTTATTAAAGCATGACTAAGTGTGCTAGTGGCCTCTAGAGGCTGGAATATACTATTTTATACAACAAATTATTTACTTTAATTTTTCCATGACTATTCTTACACAGTTCTGAGCCTTTATCTTGTTGTTATATGGTTGAGAATTGCTTCTTTTACCATCAAATTGACCTAGATATGAAATTGCTTCTTTTACCATCAAATTGACCTAGATTTGAAATTGCTTCTTTTACCATTGTCATAAAAAAGGATAAACGTTGGACTTATTGATCATAATGGTTTTAAAACATTTTAAATAGCCTATTATTCAATAAGGAAACTTGGTAGTACTCTTCCAATTAGAGACCAATTCTATAGGGACACTAAAGTGAGTGATGATGCAATTAAAAAAAAGCAATCGTACATATGAAACATGATGTTGAATGTTGTCATAATTTTGGCACACTTCATGAACTAATAAGCACCAATAATCATGTACTTGTGGCCACAATTGTATGTAGGATGACACAATGTACACATCATAACAAAAACCCTACTCATCACAAGAGCAATCCCAGCATCAATTGTTTTCTTGACCTTTTGTATTTCTTCCTTAAGTTTAGAACAAAGCTATGATTTCTTATAATATATGAAATTAGAGTTTTATCATAAGCCACTATTGTATTGAATATGTTTATAAACAAATATTAGGATTTAGATTGATTAATAGTCCATTATAAGGGCAGTTTTGAATTACTAAGAGAAACTCAAGCGAGATGAAATACACTACCCAAACTGTCAGGTGTCAATAGTTTAGGGGTTGTAAAAGATATTTTTTCAAGGATGCAAAATAGATTTATGCTTTCAATTATTCAATATCTGAAGGAGTAATGGTATTTAAGATTTATAAGTGGCATGCAATAATAGTATGGGTTAAATTTGTGACTCTTAATTTATTAGATCTGCTCATTTTAGCATGGAAAAATAGAGTACTAATCCAATAATAAGCCGAGACATGGAATGCAACCTTCAAGAAGCTAAAGTTTGCAACCCCACAAACTTATATTTTTATATGAATGTCCCTTTAAGCTTGCACAAGCCAACAATGGTAAAGACATACTATATGTGATGGATTAGGGTTGCACTCTTCTCAAAGTGTAAGATAGAGTATAAGGCTTTCAAAAGGCTAATGCTTAGATTCCATTAATGAGACTTGGATGCAATTCATTGTTTTTTCTCACTTGTTAAGCAAATGATCAATCAAGGTGTTGTAAAAGATAAATAGAGTGTCATATGTGAAAAGGTTGGAATTTATTTGTGGGATGCAAAAATCTATTTTCTTATTACACATATTAGGCCAATTGATCTCATCTTTTGTTTTTCCACAAATTGTTCTATTGATTTTCTTAAACTCTTTGTGTATACCAGTGATCTTTCTATTACATTCTCAAGTCTCTATTTCAACCCTTATAATATTTTATTAGTTAATAATTTTTTATGTTAGTTACTGTATCTTTATATTAGCTAATAATTTTTTATCTCAAGCAGTTGCATTCTCCAACAGTTAGTCAAGTAAGTTTATTCATTCCACATAGAAATGAAAATGAAGTGAAAGAGGGATTTTTTGTTATAAGGGCTCTTACGCAATAGAGTAGGTACCTATAGGTGAATTCTTGTATGGGAATATAAAATAGATGTCTTTGAAGACAACATAATTTTTTCTTGAGGGATTGATGGAAATGTTGCATTGTTCTCAAAGTGGGATAATCTCTATCTTGATGAAGCTTTTGAAAGGATAGAGGACTTGATGTTCATTAGAGCATATTGTCACTTTGATAAGTGATGGATTTTTTAATAGTGATGTACATGGATGTGAACAAGGTGAAAATCAAACCATAAATTTGAATTTTGGAGCTTGGAATATTAATATTTTAGTTCAATATTGTTGTTTACCTTATCCACCAAGCCCTTCTTAATTTTTTTTGCAGAATTGGGTATGGGAAAACAAGATGATGTGTACCTTAAATTTGGTTGTACAATGACTCAAAACAAAAAATTGAAGGCATATTCAAATTATTTGAACAAAAGAAAGATTATTATTATAGGAATCGAGTACTAACAAGTGCAGGAAATCGCAGAAAATCAATGTTTCCAACCTTTTGTGGTAGTTTGTATTAACAATGGTAACGAATCCTATGAAATAACTATTTATACCATTCTATGATTTTTTAAGGTAATGAAGTATATGCATGGTTATGTTCCTTGTGAGGTTCAAAGAATAATTAGTCGAAGGGAAACTCTAAAATTTCCAACAATTGTATTTCAAATTGTTGGGCCATCATCTTGGATGCCATTTAAAGAAAAACAATAGAGTAGGGTCAAAACCTAAATATATGTTTCATCAGTTGTTTAGAACTAGAGTAGGCGCATATACAAGCCTACCCATTGGGATATAGTCATCTTGTTGGTTATCATCACAATAAGCCCCACCACTTCAAAGGTTTACATGTGTGTAAGAGGCATACTTGGGATCAAAGTTGGCTCCTTGGCCCATCACACAATGAAAAATAGCTCCCAAGTCTATCTCTTGCCATTTCATGAGAGCACAAGCCCCCCAAACCTCTTAGGGTCCCATTGAAGCTTGTTGATGGTGGCCCTTTAGTTTCTTGTTGGGGACCTTACCCTAGATAACCATGACCAACTTCCTCCTCTAATTAACATGGTTATTTATTAGTATTTTTTTGTACTGAATCCCATGATACCTAGAATAAATTATTACACATAATTCACTAGTATTAGTCCATAATGGTCCAAGACCTAAAACTAATCCTTTCTATAAGATCCTTTGAAATTACTCATGTATTCCACTTGTAGACCAAATATTACCTTTGTAGTTCATGTGTGGTAGTTTTGGGGACCATGAACCCTAGAAGAAACTATTAGGGCCTAAGTGCCTATTTTACTTGCTCCAAACCTTTCCTTAATCCCTAAGACTCATCACTCTTGCTCCAAAGCTTAACATAGTGGTTATATTCCATTTATAGATGATATATTCTATTCATAGGGACCGTATGGTGGTTTGGAGACCTATGTATGGCCCATAAGTCCTATAAGCATCCTTATTGTGTCAACTCTCAAAATGGTGCACACATCCCACTCATATGCCATGGATTACACTATAGGAAATTATCCCTTTACAAATATTTTTTGGTGGTATTGAGTAATGGGAAAGATAGACAAGGCCTCCAACTCTTTTGAATAAGTTGTGGACATCTACTACTTGAACATAGGAGCAAATCCAAAAGCCCATCATATTCAACACAAGTCACTAGTCTACTTAAACTCTCTCTCCATCTCTCTATCTCTTCCTTTTCTCATTCTACTTTCTTCAAATACTTGGCTAAGGGATCCATTGTAAAAATTTATCTCAATCTTGATACAAACTAACCTCTCAAAAAGGCCCTAATATTCCCTATGCATTGGTCTAATTGACATTTTTATAATAAAAAATTAAATCCTTCATAGTCGTCGGATTTTCTACGACCCTAAATAGTGCTCCGACGACTATGATGTACCTCCGACGGCAGAAGTGGTTGGAAATCTGACGAGCTCCGATGGATATTGATGTCGGATTCCAGGCTATAGGCGTCGGATTTTCAAAGTCTTTTTGTGTCCCTAGTGTTGGATATTCGACAATTGTCTGATCAATTGGTAAAATTACTACCTAGGTTATTTGACATCTATGGTGTCGGCTATTCGACATCTCTGGTGTCGAATATTCGACACTTATCCGATCAATTGGTAAAATTACTACGTAGGTAATTTGACATTCATGGTGTCGGATATTAGAAATCTTTGGTATCAGATATTCGACACTTGGCCGACTAAATTGGTAAAAGTATTGCGTAGGTTATTTTATGGTAGGTTGTCGGATATCTGACACATGGTTGTGGCTATTGGATATCCGACAAAATTTTACCAAAGTTTTAAAAAAACATCTTTTTCAGATTTTAGACGAAGTGTTATCGAAGTTCAGACAAATATGCCATCCGATTTTGGGATCAAATATGCCTGTGTCAGGAAATGGCACGGGTTTCACCTACCACCTATCCACCATAACATCATCATCTCGCCATACAATATTTTTTTGGATTTTTGCATCTGGTGCTTGTTTGCAATTTGATTGCTGGGGAAGCCCGTGGGGTCAGCCTTGTGAAGTTCACCTGGCACCATAGAGGCAGACTTACATCATAAAGAATTTAAAGAGGGGGTAGTTGTGATTTAAGCAATCACTTGTGTAACAAAGCAAGACTAGAGCTTGTCATGAAAATATTTTAAAGCGCTTTCAAATGGTGGGATTACATCATAAATAATTTAAATAAGGGTAGTTGTGTTTTAATTGATCACCTATGTAATAAGGCAGGTCTAGAACTTGTCATAAAAATATTTTATAGTGCTTCCAAATGATTCATGTGTGTGGCATAATTGGTAGGTAAGTATTGAGTACTTGAAATCAAATCAAATCCAAAACATGGTAATTTCCCTAGCCCTGTATGCATATGCATTTGTGTCTGCCTATGAGTTGTTGTAAAGAGCACAAAAACCAAACTACAACCAATTCCAACCAACAAAATACAACCATTTCACTGGAAATGGATCATTTAAAATAAAAAAAAACATTGGAATTGAAACTCAAGAATTTGATAAGCATAAGGAATGATGTATGTACAATGTTATTGATTCGATGCTTCGATGTTATTTGCATTCTTTTCAACACCATTGTAATATTCATTTTTTTAGTAGGTCAGTTCTTCGTATTCTGGTGTGGCATTGAACCTCAGTTGACAATTATAGAGCCATAGCTAATTAATGAACTCCTTTATGCAAAGCACGATCTTTCATTTGGAAAACATGAACCTCAAGGTACTTCACACTGTTATTCAATGCACATTATCAATATTAATAATAAAAAATTAGATATGGGGAAAAATCATTGGAGAAACAATGGTAAAACTTGGCCAAGATCTAAAAAAACAAAACAAGCCAAAATCCAAAAAAATAGAGAGATTTTTGCAACATTTAGCTTATATCTATTTAACTACCACTTACTAGATTTCAAGAGAGAGAAAAAAGGTAAAAGTATTTTGTTTTTAATGAGTCTTCAATTGTAGAGTAACTCATCTATGTAAGAAAAAATTGATGAAACTAATGTGTTTGCAAGGACAAGTACCAAACATGATCCAAATTACATAATATATGATAAAAGAATGGGATAGAAGCGTAGAGGAAGGAGTCGGAGCTACAGGGATTGAGATAGGTGAGCATTTTTTTTGTTTGGTTGTAGATATTATAGAAAAGACAGAATTTGGGAGCAACTATGAAAAATGAAAATGAGTTTTTGAGAAGCTCAGTCTCTTGCGGAAGCTAGCATCTTGTACTGTGTCTGGTTGATATTCTATTCTTGGTTTCCCAGTACCAGGTAAATCAAAATTTCATGCTTACTAAATTTGAGTATAGTAAAAGCATAGAATGATTTATGGCTCCAATATAGGCCTGGAAACAAATAGAACAATCATCACACTTCTTACTCTGGGGACCTTTCATGATGTTCATTCTTGCAAGAACACCCCTGCCATCATGACATGGATCGATATGAAGGAAGACAAGTGATTTCAATGGTTAGATGTGTAGGGCCAACCCACTTGCATATCAACCTGTGTCTCTTTGTTTTCTCTCAAATTCCAGTTTATCACTCACAGTTGTCCTCATCTGAGTCAAAATGTGGTGATCATTGTAAAATTCATTGTCTTCACCAGGTGTTATGTTTCATCTTCACTTGGCTATGTGCCACTGGACCTACTTGAATTGTTGCACATAATTTTAAATAAATTTTCTTCTACTCATTCCAAATGAGTTTATTCATCCTATTTATTAATTAAAGTACGTAATTAAATACTAAATTCTTTTATTTGGAGTTTCATATAAATTTTGTATGCAATGTGTTGGTTACTTTGCCATATTTTGGTTTTATACAATAAAATCCATTCTAACCCAAATCCTCCCGTCATCGTTCCATATGATTTAGGGCTCATTCAAACCAGGGTTTACATGTTAGGGTTCAAAGTACACTAGATGGGTGCAGCTAGAGGTTCTGCTTGTCCAGCAACCTATGGAGTCACATTGTCTTCTACTCCACTTTCCAATGGAAACCGGGGTTATGGTGCCAGTTTAATTCTTCCATTCGAGTTGGGCTTGGAAAATTGTGTTCAATCAGAAGCTAAGATGGTCATTAGTAGAATTGAAAATAGGGTTATATAATGCACTGTATAACCTGCTTGGGATCCTCACCTTAAAACGGTTAAATTGAATTTAATATGAAACAAGATTCATGTTCAATTACAGTGATGCCCAAACATGATAAAAGAGGGTAACTCTTCTGCATATGCTTACGTTTATAGATCATTCACATCATGATAGTTATTACACACCCTCACAATTTCTTTAGGGATCAATTGAACATTCAAATCCCATCAATTATATTTGAATCATCTATTTTAATATGGTGTCCAATGCCTTTCTACCAAAGATTGTTGGGCCTGGGAAAATTTTGGCGCGGTTTGGCAACCTATTTTTGTATGAATTGAGACAGGAAGAAGTCATTTGTAAAAACAGGGTTGACTCCGACGAAGCGCCCAATGAATAAGGAGCGAAGGGCATTTGACTTCATCAACAGTGGAGTTAGTTGAGAGTAGTTACAATTTTTTTTTCACTTACATTAAAGAGTCTAAGTAGTGGGAGCGGGGAGGGCTACAAATAAGTCCTATATATATGTAATGGGTTGGGAAATTTTGGGTTTGGCTAGAGAAGGAAGGAATATGTAGTTTTGGCATGAATACTAAAATAAGCTTGTTTTTGGTACGAAGAGAGGTTGATGTAATGTTGATGTATAAGCGAGTTGCAAGAGCTTATAGTGATATGCAAACTTAGTGCACAGATCTGTTGTAATGAGGAGAGAAAGTTGGTTGGCTGTGTGCGTAGGCATGAAGTGTTAATTTTGCTGCAACTCGTGAATAATAATAGCGCTTACGAGGTTTTTCCTGTCTTGGTTTTCCACGTAATTCCTGCTGTTCATGTGTGTGAATGATTTATGTGTGTTAATTTACTTTTATCTTGCTATGCATTATAATAATATAAGGATGTTGGTTTGATAATACATGGATATTAATTCGTTTAGTTGCGAATCTAATGTATGAACCTGATGATTTTGATATAATTGCATTATATAGTTTGTGGGAAATAATGGTTGTTATGTTGAAGCTATAAGATGCTATCTATTGTAGATTTTGGTCATTCCCATTCGCTGCTGCAAAAAATTGGTTCTTGCAGTTCCCATAGGTACCTTGGGTGAGACGTCACTTGTTCGTAGGTGATGTTGAAAGGGATGGTATCTTGGGGTTTTTTGGTGAATAGTTTACTGGACCTGGGTCAAAGTATAGATAATCCAACAAGCATTCATTCAATTATTTACTGGTCCAACTTATCTCAATTTCATCCCCTTCGATGATGATGAGCCTAGACATGTGTTTAGTATTTTTTTCATATCAATTTAGGGATTCCACGCCTACTATTTTCAATTTATCTCTCTATATATTAATTTTTTTCCCAACCTTCCACAACCTCGAGTTTATTCCTTATCTTTTATTCTTTTCGCTAATCCAACCAAACTAGTTGTAGGGATTAGACAAAACGTATTTCCTTTTGTTTTCTTATGAGAACAGAAGTAGATAGATCAGGATATCCTGAACCCCTCTCTATGAGTTCATTGAACCATTATTCTTATTTGTAGCTGGGAGTCTATTAAATTTTAAGAAGATCTCCTTGGATTCATTTACCTTAAAAGACATGGATCATTTCATTATGATGGAGAGTGGTTTGCAAATTGATTGGTCTCGATGGAGTCTAGTATAGTCTAATAATGCCAGTAAGGAAAGAAGACTCAAGAGTATTGTCTATTCCAGTTGATTCATTTAACCCTAATAGCTCTCATTAATATTCAACTTAGGTTACTAACCAATACACACTTTCGAGGTGTAAGTTGGCATAATTGAGTGGAGACGAGCGACTTTCCCACTTCGCAATTGAACCCCACGGTCTCTAGGTGTAAATTAGCATAATTGAGTGGAACCAAACAACTTGGTCACATTGCATTTAAACGAGAAGGTATTAATTTTATTTGATGTATGATATTCAATTTTTCATAATTAATATTATGGGGTGAATCGATTAGTATTAAAAACTAGCACAACCAATTAACTTGTGGCTGGGGAACATCAATAGGTCACAAGTGCCATGAACAAGTTATCTTTACTTGTTCTCCATGCTTAGTTGTAATCGTTCGTTGTCTATGCCTTAGCTACTTGTTATCTTCTTTAGTTAAATAGGTTTCCTGTCACTACCTATTAGCCATGCATGAGCTACAAGTTATCCATACATAAGCTACAAGCTATTTTATATTTTTTTGTTATAATTGTTTATTTCGAATTTTGAATGACGTCCATAAAATCAATATGAACTGTACACTTCTCCCATTCTCCTTCAATCTAGGAAAAACATAGATGGTAGTCCACCCCAAATTCTAAGATATAAACACCTATTGGTGTAATTAATATCACTTTGGTGTTTGCACTTTTAGAAAAATAAAGCACAGTTAAAATGCTTCATATTCAATGACCATTAACAACACTTAATTGAAATTCATTGAGTTTGATGAAGACTAATGATGATTGTAATTATATTTTGGAATGGAAAAAAATGTTTCATAAAATCATTGACTTCTTAAAATCTATTAACATGGAGCTATGTCATGTTATAATAATAGTTTTTAAAGTTTAAAACAACATGTTAAGTGGCATTCCACCTTGTGGTTCTTGTTATAAATGTTTTCTAAGTGTAGTTGTGTAAAAAAAAAAATCTTTAACATTGATTTGGAGCATAATTATCAACCTTTAAATTATATCCTATAAAAACTATCTTCTTTTCATTTTGTACTTAAATGTATTTTTTTTAATGGAATGGGAACATGAATTAACCTCCTACTTGGAACTCACATCACCCAACAACTTGAACTGGTCCACCAAACTCTCTTTATGAACATGTGTATATAGTTTAAAATGTTTAATAGTCTCTTTGTTATATATATAAGGGGTGCGGGTGCACGGGAGCTAGTGAGGTCTGACGGTTATCCTAATGGAAGTCCAGTTTCAATTCCTGCGGGGGAGGATGGTGAAAGCATAGCCATCCCCAGAAAAATCTCATACGACCACGATGGTGGCCGTACTCACCGGTTAGTTCGACACTTTGCTAAGGTTGGCCCCGACCCGGGGGTTTAGTATCTAGGTGGCGCAGTGACAACGCTCACTGAGCGGTTTGGAGAGGTTCCTCTGATCCCGAAAATATATATATATATATGGTTTAGTATCCAGGTGGCACAGTGACAACGCTCACTGAGCGGTTTGGAGAGGTTCCTCCGGTCCCAAAAAATATATATATATATATAACAAGGGGTGCAGGTGCACGGGAGCTGGTGTGGTCTGATGATTATCCTGATGGAAGTCCAGTTTCGATTCCTATAGGGGAGGATGGTGAAAGCATAGCCATCCCCAGAAAAAGCTCGTACGACCACAGTGGTGGCCGTACTCACTGGTTAGTTCGACACTTTGCTAAGGCTGGCCTCGGCCCGGGGGTTTGGTATCCAGGTGGCGCAGTGACAATTCTCACTGAGCGGTTTGGATAGGTTCCTTCGGTCCCGAAAAATATATATATAGATAGATAGATAGATAGATAGATAGATAGATAGATATATAGATAGATAAAACAATGTGTGGGTGAGAAGGAAGGAATTGTAAGTAATTAAGGTAATCCAATTTCCAAATCTTAATCATCAATTTTTTATTTTAAAAAAATTATAATTTCCACACGAAATTTACAACCATTTATTAAAAAACATTTTATTTATATTTATATTGAAAATTTGTTTCAAATTTTTTTATTTTATTACTTTATATATTATTAAAAATCATCATCACCAATTTTTATCTGAAGAAAAAGTATAATTTCAATGGCACTAAATTAACTACATTTTATAAAATAATAATACAACGCGCTTCACATGGTTCACGGATGCTCCAACAGTATTTTTACGCCATAGGCGTTTCACCATGGAGAAGCATTACCTCCACGTCATTAGATTCCTCGCTCATGGAGCGAATGGAATTATGCCACGTGGATGGTTGTGCTTCTCCGCGTGACTTGCCTTTGCTGTGTCGCTGAAAAATGGCGAGTTTTACCCTTGCACACACCGATTGGCGACGGACAACCGGCAACTACCTGCCTTCGCCGTGTCGCTGAAAAATGGCAATTTTTACCCTTGCACACACCGACTGGTGGCCGACGACTAATGATAATGATAACTACAAAACTAATCACTGATTTATAGGAATACGTTTTGACAATAACTAATTAGAAAATATGGAACTACTGTTTAGATGTTTCGAATATTTGGAAGGTTGTTGTCGGTGTCTTTTTGCTGCCACTTGTTTTCCACCTGCCGGGTATCCTGGAAATGAGCTTCTGTTTGCTATTTCAGTGTCTAGAGATTCAATTCTTCCATTCTCCTTTCCATAAACTCGAGATCTTTCAAATATATTTCCTTAGTTATCACCTCCAAATCTCCAACAGAGGCCACAACATCCTTTATGTGAATAATGTCTGGATCATCAAATGCTCTACAAACCTGCAAAAATTCCGTCTACAACTTGAACATGAGAAAGAAAAATATTCCCAAGCTCTTGTCCTCGATGTGTTCCTCGTACCAATCTTGCGATATCATTTACTTCCAGAAATGTAGAAACCTCATTCTTGGGTTTGCAAATGGCGATCTTCTTAAAAAATACAATAACAATGTTGTTTGCATCAATGTCAAAGATAACCTCTATTTGAGCTCAATTAGGTGAACTTTGATTGAATTAAAGTGATATTCAAATGCTTTGCACCATAAGCATCGGTTGTGATAAATGGCAGATTATGGCAATTTTATCTTAGCCTTCTCTGCAGCCTCTCGCATGGCTAACTTATCTTTAGACAAGTCAATGTTTTCCGATTTCTCAAACTCAGAAATTAGATTGTCAAACGAAATGTTATCAAAATCCTCACCACCAAATCTATAAAAAAAAATTGATGGAGAAGGTTTGTAACAACACTAGTAAATGTCATTAATAACCAAATCTTCATCCTGCTGGGAAGAACCCTAATATCAACTATGTTTATCAACTATTTTTCATAGATTCAATCAGTTTAACATGTGTCATTGCGTCGGCCTTCCTTTGCAGGAATTCCTCAACAGCTTTCTGATTGGATTCTGCCTTCTCCAACGTACAAGGTAGCAATTGACTGGCGATTTTGACCATTGAATTTTTCATATATTTTTTCATCTCTTCATTCGTGAAGCAAGTAATTGTCTCCATAGCATTTCTGATAACAGACGACTTGTATTTTGACAGCTTATTCCTTTCGTTTGTCTCCAGCACTCTCGACACAACAGCAAATCCTCCTGGATTTTCGGACATAGGCGTCTTCTTCCTCGGCTGCAGATGAATGGCATTAGGGTTTCGAAAATAGGTCAAACAATAATGTATTGACAAGAATGGGGCAATTTTTGCTTTTTATAATCCCGTAAGCAGTTTTCTTAGCCAAAGGCGGTAGCGCATGGTCCATTGAGTAGTCTTCAATACCATTTTTACATATGCGGATGACTTGGAGAGTGACACGTATGAAGGTGGTTTCTTTTCGGCACCAACTTTATTACTTATCTCTCGAGCTCTTTGGCAATGCGGGTGTCGATGTGGATCGTCGATCTGGCTTCTCAATGCTGCACCGTTGATCTCATCATAGTCCTGTTGTATGTTTCAATGACCCAATCGTGCCACTTTGAATTTATTTTGCGTGCATATGGGCAATGCGGCATGTATTATGCACCATCAATCTTCAATTTCATACAATCTTGACCACTTCATCACAATTGTAATATCTCCAATTGCCTCATCAAATTTCTTTTAAAAAATGGCCATTTATGGTTGTCACCGACACTTGAATTCAAAAAGTGGATTTTAGTAGATCTCAGTTTGTTGCAACATTGTTTCACGAACGATCCTTGCTCCCACTTTTCTAAGTTCATCGTCCAGCACTCACATCCTATTTTTCATAGGAGGACGTGTATGTAGAGTAATAGAATTTAAGAAAAGATGGATGAGCATAATGACAGCTGAAAAATGACTTATCTGCCGAAAATATAATTGGGCTTGGTCGAAGTTCTAGAGTTAGAATAAAACCGCGCGCCAAATGGAATCTTGATTTTGTGGCTGATTACTGCTTTTGGCCCCTATACTAAGCGTGCCATTGCTAAAATCCATGGGTCGTTAGAAAACGCCATCGATTTGAAACGTTATCAACCCCGTCGACAGGTTAAGGTTGGCTAAAACTTATGAGCCGAAAAGCTAATTGTGTAAGTCGACGTGTAGATGAATTTGAATGCTAGTTTGTACAGCTAGACTCCCAAGCAACCTCCATTCTGAAACCCTTTTTTTGTATCCGCATCTCTGAATTCCAGGAGAAACGTGCCCATAATTTAACGTTCTTAGCCTTTTGCTCCTCTGGAAACAATCCCACATGCAATAGGAGAAAGGCCATTTTAATGTTTAGATAGCCCATGTCCTTCAATATATATCAAGCAACAAACGATTGGTAGGCTCGTGGACAATGAAGGATGTGAGATCTGTGGGGCCCTCATGACTTGGCATTCGGTCCCATGATGATCCCTCGGTGTTGGGCGCATACATTTTTCTCAAACTTTTAATTTACAAAAAGAAATCTCTGTCCTCCTTAAAAAGCTGAAACTTAGGCTCCATAAAGATCAAGGGCTTTATCCATAAGGTTTTTTATCATAAGCTATATCATAAAAATAAAAACCCTTTTTCATAAAGTTTCAAAATTTGGCTTTTTTAGAAAAATTAAAAAGACTTATAATTTCCTCATAAAGATTTTAAAAACATAGTCCACAAATCCATAGAGTTGATCATAGGCCTATAAAGACCTCTTTTCCTTTTGCAACCTTTGGTGTACACATTCGAGGAGAAAATGTTTCTTTTTTACCAGGTTTGAAAACTCCATCATAAAAAATGCTCTACTTTTGCACCGTCAACGCTACCAGAAGAAATTTAAGCACAAAATTTTATGGAGTGCCAACACCCTTGCACACACCAATTGGCGGCCGGCGACTACTTGCCTTCGCTGTGTCACTGAAAAATGGCGAGTTTTACCCTTGCACACACCGACTGGCAACGGGCGGCCGGCGATATAATCACTACGCTATATATATGTTTGTGGGGGTTGATCAAAGACACTAAAATAAATGTGATACTAGGAAACAATCCTGAAGTTGGTTTGGTAATCATAGGTAGAGGCTGCAGGTCCCAATCATTATCCATAGAAGGATGAACTACTTGACAACGCAGGTATGTTTCACACCTCACAATCCCTATTAGCCATAGGCATCTAGTTCCTCCTTATAGAGCACAGAAGATGAGACTGACAACCCTATAGATGCTCCTTCTACCTTGGGCTGCTCTAAGACACTATTCCTCTTGATTCTCGATTTTTAGTGTTGACAAGAGAATTTTTTTATTAACGGAAACATAAATTTCATGAACTAACGTTACCTGCAAATAGTCTGGAAATGATTCATTACCAAGATGTGGTTCTGTAAATTCTCGGCATGCCAGACCTTTGTCTCTACTGGATCATTGACTGATTAAAGATAAACAACTTCATGTGCTCTCTACGCTGCTGACTCGAATGATGTTTGTGCTTATGCTGATACTTCTAAAGAATCCCATGCCCCTATATATACCTCCGTTGCCTCTGCTATCGGTGATTATGGCTCTCGATCAGGCACTGGAATTGGAGCTACAGACTCTGGTGATTCTGTAAATTCTCGACATGCCAGACCATTGGAGCCATTGGAATTTGGCATCAAACACAGAGTTATCCCACGACAATTCCTCTCAAATTTGAATACACAAAACGTTGTCCAAAGTCTGGCTTCCATGTTTTCTCTTGGTTTGGAGACTCGAAGGCGAAATTCACTATTCTGAATAGACGATTAAGGATTTATGCTTTCCACCTTCACGTCCCAGTATTGGTCTTGCATTTGTCACTGCTGGTAGCTCTTCAGCTTCACACGTATGCTTCTCCCAGCAACATTTGTCGCATGCTCCAAGCCAAGTATAATCTTCAGCTTCACACACCTGTCTACCCACAACTCCTCCAAATATGTCAATGACTCCATACTTGGCTCCTAACTCACCCTTACAGCTTAGTAAGTTTCTGCATTGATTGTTCTTCGTAGAGATTCAGTTACATATAGCATCTGATCATGCATCTGTGAACTAAAAGCATGAGAGGGCGTAAATGGGAACTAAAAGCATGAGAGGATTTAAATGGGAGGGTGAAGCCCTCGCAGCATAGCCCCAAAGTCTTCTGAAAATGCACTGGGATGCAGAGCTTTGCCAACAATTGGGTGATCTCCCGCGCGCACATGAAGGCTGGCAGTGCATTTAAGGGAGACTGCCCTTAGCCTAGGCTCGAGCGGATCGATAGATGGACGCATGCTTTCCCACGCGTGGCGTGCATGTAGGAAGGGCTCACATGGGCTCCCTGTGGGATGTTGGGTGAGAAAACCGCGTGGAGAATCTGGCTGGGCGTGGTCGATGCTGGCACAGCAAGTTGGTGGTGCGATGCCACGAGAAAGAAAAGGACCAGCAACCTAGGAGGTAAGGAACGGCCGCGTGGAACTTTATAAAATAAGCCAATAAAACCATCAACAATTCATCCTCACCTAATTCATAAAATAAGCCATGATTTTTCCAGCGGACATGATTATTATCTTCATATGTGACAAACATATAAAAATATGAATATGTTCTAATTGTCTCTACAATATTTTAGGTTTTTGTCCTTTTAAAGATATCTGGAAAATGAAGGACATCCAGTTCTATTAAGTCAAATATTTAAGGCCTTTAACCGACTACCTCTGAGTGGATTTTAATTCCCAAAAGGTATTGAGGTTATTCCCAGTTAGAAAAATAATGGAATTATTTGGAGTTTTTATGGACAATTTCAATCCAGACAAGTCAAATTTCTTCAATCATCTTCTTCATTTGAGAATACACCACTTATATTGTTGTTCTATAAATGAGCAATAGAATTCTATGTGTTCTTAAGAGTGATATCGTTATGGATGAGTTTGCCAGCATACCATTCAACCACCTTCTTCTTAGTATCTTTTAGAGCATGTGTGAATTGTGTGCTAGCTAAGATACCCGTTCCATGTTCACAAGAATTCCACTCTCACCTAACAAATTGAAAGAAATAAACCTCCTAGAGATAACTTGGACTAAACTTGAATGGATTTCATGATTTCTCGTCCAACTTATGAATTTGAAGAAAAGCTAGGGTTGTGGTCAAAGCCACCACCAAAGTGCATCCAAGTCCTACACTGGTCAACAATTAGTAATAATTCCTTTCAACCAAAATAATGAATCATAAGCTTGGAGACATGCACTCTCTATAGTTTCTTATTGTGTAAGGTGAGTTTCAAAGTGATTTGCTCCTTTTGGTTCAAAGCAATGGTCTCCACATTCACTAGGTTAGCCAATCCCCACTTGTAAAGTGAGAAATTTGAAAGTAGATAAGATCAAGACATATATATATATATATATTATTTAAATCAGTGTTTTTAAAATTTTCATTCAATTTCTATGACCCTCAACATTGATGTGGATTAAAATAATTAACCCTTAAATATTACGTGTTAGAAAAATATTTACTAATCATTTTCTCCTTATTGGAACTTTTTATTATATATATATATATATATATATATATATATATAATATGAGAAAATTATAGATGAAGAAGAAATCTATCTCGCACATATTGTAGCCAAGACAACGAGAATTTGAAATTTTAAACATTGAGGTTTTCTCATTTGAAATGCCCAGAACCTTAAAAAATGTGAAGCAAAATGTGTTTAATGTGTAGACCAAAAACTTCTCCACACAAAACTATTTTCTCCTTAATCTTTTATAAACAAAAAAATATTTATAAATGACTTAATTAATATATCGTTTTTCCTAATATTTGTGAATAATAAAATTATAAACTCCTCCAATTTAACAATATTTTATATTTATAATTTTTAACAAAAATATATTAAATTATATGAAAATAACAAATATTAAAATAATAATAATAATAAAAATTAATCTCTAAAATATGCTTACGCTTTCCAATATGTCAATAAAATACTAACATAACCTATATTTAAAAAAAAAACCTCTAAAATATATTTATTCCAAATAAATTACAAATTGAAACCATCTATAATAGGGACACATGATTAATTCTATTATCATGTTTCCACCCAAAAACATATTATAAGTTTCACTAGAAATCCAATTGAACTTGAGGTCCTTACTCCATGGGAAACCTCGACAATTCGCATGAGAATCCTAATATTTCCCAAATCCTATTTAGTAACATTTTTTTACATATTTTCCTTTTTTACAAGTGAATTTATATTCTTGTAGCTATTACCTATTTCCAATATTTTGTGATGTATTTTAATTTTTGAGTTCAACTTAATCTATAGAAATGAGATTTTCATTTATAAATATATTTGATCCTTTGAAGCTATATATTTTATTTGACATGTCACATGTTCCCAATGCATCTTAACTTAATTTTAATTAAACAATTTGTATATTCTATTATTTTTCTTATTATATATATATAATGCATCTTATTACAATTTGTAACTTGGTAAATGTATACCTTGCTTGAACAAGTTCAAAGATTTTCCGCCTTCTCCTTTAACCCAAAAAATATGATATTGAAAGATCTTGTATTTTATTGTGAACTTAATGTTGTAATTATATTAATTCATTCATTTCCTCTTCAATAAATTTAATATTCAATTTAATATTTTATTGTTTATAATTAAATTTATGTTTAAGCTATAATAAAACTTTTAGTATTTTCTATCATTATTTAAATTCATAATGTGTCATGCTCTATATAATCATTATTTCAATTCATCATTTGTGAATTATTATCTATGTCCTATGCTTAAAAGCTATACATTTATATTTTCTTATCTTTCTTTTCACTCATTGGTGCCTCTCTCAAGTGATTTGAAATAATAGAAAGATTCACTAAAAACCTTGGGAGCACTATTTGAAACGGTACTCATTGTTGCGAAAAAACAAAAATGATAACATACAGAAAATATAAGACAGAGAAGGAACATGTCCGCCCATATAATCTTCTCCCACAATGCTCATATGATAGATATGTAAAGCATATACTATTAAATGGTCTCAATGCTTCTTAGTAAGCAAGAGTTATGAGTTTATTTATTGTGCTTATACATTTTATTGAAAGCATAATTTAAATATGTATTGAAATTGTTGAGCAAGTTAAACTAAGAAATGTAATTAAATTAGGGAAAGATTCTAAATTAATGATATCATGTATTTTACGTTATTTTCAATACTGAAAATAATGAAAGCATTATTTGAAATAGTATTCATTGTTGCAAAAACAAAAATGATAAAAACAAAAGCAAAGAAGTAACATATTCATCGCCTGCCACTATGCAGAATGCATATATTTAAGGCATATATTATTAAATGGTTTCAATGCTTCTGGGAAGTAAGAGTAATAGTTTCAATGCTTCTAGGAAGTAAGAGTAATAAGCTTATTTATTGCATTTGCATTTTTTATATAAAGAATAATTTAAATATCTATTGAAATTTTAAGTAAATGGAATTTTATTTTAAGAAAAGTAATTAAATTAAATTGAAAAAGAGTTGAAATAATTATTTAACAATAAATAAAAGAGAAATTATACTTTAAAGTTTAATCAACCATTATGTTAGTAGGCACCACTAAAGTGTGTGGACCTATCAAGAACTCCAACTACTATAGAGATTGTGAGAAAAGCAATTGTAGTTGGCTCACTTTGTTGATGAATTTAACATTTTTTTTGTTATGGATTGAGTGCCTATGTCTTTGTAATATGAGATTGTTACCAACTTTCCTCTTTTCCTACTAGTATCCTTCATTGCCTGTGCCTATATTTTTGTTCCTTCTAACTTTCATCTTTTCCTACAAGCGTCCATTTTTGCTCCTCAAAGGGCAAATGCTAGTTATAACATTGATTCATAAGTTGGTAACCTTTTAATTATTGTGTTTAACCCTGATGTCACTTTGGTACACGACGTAACTTTTTAACTTTTCCACGTCTGTTCTATGCGAGATATATATCTATTTTTTCTTCTTTTTGCTTTTTTTGGTTTTCCACAAAGTACACAGAATAATTTTTTTTCAATCAAAAAAAACTATACTTTTTATTTTAAAATATATATAATCCTGTTCCACTGCATGAATAGACATCAACAGCCCGAAAAGCATGAAACCGCCCAAAATAATAGCCATCAATAATTATTTGTAGTCATGTGAAGCATCGTTCTATATGCCACGTCACCCACATCAGATTCACGTTGATAAATTGTCTCACTTTTTTGCACATGGATGAGACATTTTCTGATTTTAGTATTAGCATCAATGCTTGTACAATACTATGCAATGAACATAACTTTATCTCTATTATTCCCTACCTTGAATATACTAACTAATGGTTTGTCAAGTTCAATATTAATAGGTACCTTGAATATACTAACTAATGGTTTGTCAAGTTCAATATTAATAGGTACATGCTGTTAGTATGATCCTTGAGGCCATATCCATTGAAATCAGTCATGTACATTATGTAGATTGTATATTGCTCGGTTACATTGACTAACTCTTTGATCACTAGACACTTTATAACTAGAATAATATATTAGACACTTTATAACTTGAATGGGATATTTGTTTCCTCCATGTTTTGGCCTTCGCTTGTTTTTTTTGGGAGATATACGGAGGGTTACTCCTCTATAGATTTAAGTTGTGTTGTTTATCTTTTCATAGGTTTACAACCACATGACTCACATGCAGCCACCTCCATGGCTATCTAATAACCATTACACATATGCTCACATGGGGTATGATGATGCCTAAGAGAAGATGTCACATTGTACCTATTAAACTATTTTTTCTCAACACTAATAATTTCATTGCAAAGTCTTTAGTATGTCCCTAACTAATATTGATTTTAAGAGACTTTCACTCTATTATTGAAATCCCACCAATTATTTAAAAACATATATAGGTAACTAATGGGCCCCTAGCTAGTGTGCATTGGATTCATAAGCATGTTTGATGTATGTAATTATATATTTTTTCTCGATTGCTAGAGTGATTATTCATGGTTTTTATAGTTGATTATTCTAATTTTATCATGGCATTATATTCATGGTTGTCTTGGTTGGTAATACAATTGTGATGGTTGGTTGTGGCATGTTGATTATGGTTATAGTTATGATTATTTGTAACTATAACATCCTTGTGATTTGATACTAGTTATCTATTAGTAAATTTGATTAACATAAAAATGGTAACATAAAACTCATAATTGATTCTAAATGTTTGTTGTAAGTTGCAAATGTTATATGGATGCATGCACTTAGTTGTCACCATTCTAATTGTTCAAAGAGATTTATCCCTTGCACAAAGTAGAGATCCTTGGTAAGTGGATTGTGTCCTCACAGAAAAGAAAAGAAAAAAGTATCAAAAGCAGATTCTCCAACTTTCCTTAATTATGAACTTGAACAACACAAGTGAAAGGTATGTGCAGTAAGATAATCTACTAGTTTAAAACCTTATTTTCTCCTTTTTGCACAAACTAGGTCAAAAACTTGTTGCAACACCTACACATAGAGAACAAAAAACTTTCTCAAATAGTTTAGAATCAAAATAATTCAATTTAAGCTTCATATGTGATAACTAAATCTAGCAACATTAACCACAATTAAAAAAGATAATCAATATTAACGATGGAACTGAATTGGGGGGTGGGGGTAAGTGGGAAAAGAGAGATATATTATTTCAATGATGATACAAATTCAATTTTGCCACATGGTAGAGAATGACTAGATGAATACCTTGGTCATGTCAATAGCCAATTTGATTATTATGGAAACTAAAGAAAAGGTTGTTTTCCATTTCTAGATGTACTGGCTACTAAGAAATAAGATGGTCACTATCCCATCAGGTTTACCAAAAGAAGGCACGCATTGATAAATATATTCACGCTAAATATCACCATTGCATAAAAGCTTGGTCTTGTTATTGCTTTTGCAACTCGAGATACAAAAAGTGTAATAGAAATGGAAGGCACAAGAGACTTAAAGGTGGAAAGTTGGAAATAAGGGATACTAAGGTGAACATATGAACTCTATTTTCATCACATGATACACAATTATAAATATATTAGTGAATTATACATAGTGTAAATTCATCATGACCACTTTATCGCCACCCCAAATGAATGTTGATAAAGTACCTAAATTGACTCTAAAATTATAGGACGAAAACCAGCTAACACCACCCAACACTATATGAAACCATCCAAAGGGCCCCTAACCATCTTAAATGGCATGATTGAGTTCTTGAATTAGTGATTTCCCATTGGAAAGAAATTTTCACCAATGCATTAACCTCTAGATCCAAATAAGGGAACTTGTACATAATCTTGGTGGGAAAATTGCTTGACCTCTACTATGTCATCAATAAAATCTTTTGGTTTGAGACGAAAAACCTATACATTAATTGTCACTAGTCATAAGAACTATAGTATGAGGGGAAATATCTGGTATTTTATATATCTAAATCTCCTGGGGTGAGGTAAATAGTACAAGTTTTAGACTATTAGATAATGTGGCATTCAACCCACATGAAGGGATGACTAAGCAAAACATCATAGACTACAATTAGTGTTATGCCACAAGTACTTCATCTTGAAAAGGATAAAAAGTGTATTTTAACAAAATTATATATTATTAGGTTCTTATGGATGCCACATGATCAATATTGAAATGCAACATCATTTGTTTCAACCACATATTTGAGGGTAATAGGTGCCTCTCCTCCTCTATATCCTTTAGTTTTACGTGAATATGGGGAATGCTGACATATGAATTCATGTCTATTGTCTAACATTGTCAGTTCATTGTCAATGTAAGTTCTAGTGTAGATGTTGGTGTTGGTTTTTGTGCAAAGTATTCATCTCAACTATCAAAGTTTTCATCTTGGCCATTAATCATTGTTGATAACAAAGATCCTCATTCAAGTTCTATTTACTCATGTGGATGTCACACCATTTACGTGTATCCATATGTGGTTTTGATTCATAATTAAGATGTTGGGTAACCTCATCCTATATTATAGTGCTATATTTATCATTCTTAAATCATGAATTATTTATCCTATCTAGCTAATTAGAACCAAGGGTGATAACTAATAATATTAATTTGACAAATGGTAGGGGGGATTTCCACTACTACCATAAAAAAAACATCCACACCAATTATGTGACACCTTCCTTGTGAATCACAAAGGATTTGACTCTTGGGAATACTTTCCCATCATAAAACCAACAATCTAAACTGAAATAAGATAATCACATAGGGTAAGTGATAATTGTCTACAAATCATATAAGTGAATAATTAAAGATCATTTATATCCCATGAGAATAGTATCCACAACTTAAATACTCCATGGTTTAAATCAAATATCAAATGAAATATAAGTGAGTAATAAATATAAGAACAAAATTATAGTCCACGTGATGTAATGCTACAACCTACAAGCACCAAGAGAAATAGCAGAGGAGGTAATAGTCCATAAGAAAGCCTAGATATACAAGAGTAGAAGAAAAATTGGCTCAATATGGACTCTTTCTTAACATATGAAGGTAGCTTATGACGCCAAAAAGAAGACCCTTTCAAAATGTTTAAAATACATATAATTGGGTGGTGTCAAGAAGGAGGTATAAAAGATTACTCTTCATATTCCTTGTTAATTTTCCACATACATTTAATCAAAAGACAATGCTAATTACAAGCAATGACATGACCAGAATTGGGTTCTACACAAGTTTCATGTTGGTGATAAGGTATGGTTACATTTGTAGAATGAGAACCTCATGAGCCCTCATAGGAATATTAGACCACTTCAATATGGGAATTACACCATTACAAAGGTTGTGGGTGAGAATTATTTTGAATTGAGTAATCCACCTTTCATGGGCTTGCACCCAATATTTAACGTGGAACTGCTTTGACCATACCTTTCACTTCTATTGGACACATCAAATGTGAAAGAGCACTTGGCCCCTACAAAACTCAATCCTTTCCACATTGAGTAAGATATAATGGATTGCATCATGGAAATCTAGATGAGTGGCACCCGCCAACATACAACTCTATCGGATGGTCAAAGAAGGACAACTTCTTCACCAAGGTAAGTGGATCACCAGAGGTCAGATTTAGAAAAAGTTTCCCCATTTGATGGAGGAACTTGTTGTAATAGAAACCATTTCTTCCTAAGTGGTGACTATTTATCCAAGTGGAAATTTTTTGCCACGCACTTGTTCGAGTGACTCTGAATGATTATCCATCTTGACAGTTTTTTCTACAATTTTTCAAGTCCTTAACTTTTGGGGCATTTTTTAGGCCCTAAACAATGACTTTTGGCCCTGCAATGGATGAGGGTTTATAAAGGATTGCTTAAGACTTAATTGATTTTCCTCTTCTCTTCAAGATATTTCCAATGAGCTATCATACATTCCAAATGGATTTTGTATGTGGAAATTGCAACCTTAGGAAGTTGATGTATCAACTAGACTTCTTGAGGCCCGCATTCGTTTTTGCCAATTCATCTTCAAGGGTTAGGGATTTGGAACTTTAGGTTTTCTGTCTCTTAGATTTTATCAATTTACATTAAAAGACCATTTTTGGCCTTTTTTAATGATCTTCTTGCAAATGAACGTATTGAACATGTCTTCTCTTCGGAGATATGCTACCACCATTCTAGCTAGTTTGTATAGCTGTGTAGTTTATAGTATTTTTACATTTCATTTGTTAATAGAAATTGGGTTTTAATCTACTATCGTGTCCTATGTAAACTATTTGTGTGTGTGTGTGTTTCCATTTTAGATTTATTCCTTCATTTTGTTCTCTAAATCATCCAGATTAGTGATATCAAAGCAATCTAGTTTTTGTTGTTTCTAGGTGCAAGTCACCAACGAGATCTGGGTATTGGGATTTGGGTCTCAAACAAACTGAGATTGGATAAATTCACTCTCATTGACCTTAGAGAACTCACATGGTGGAAGAAAATAGAGAGGATAGAGAAGGATATCATATTGAGTTGTTGCTTGAGGAATCCCTCGTGGAATAGAGGAATGAGATGATGGAAAATTTCCCCTGGGTCCTTTGGCAATTGGCAAAGGAAAAAGAGACACCTTCAACTAGAATCCATTTTGGAGATGAAACACCCTCAAGGTATAAGCTAACTTTAACATTCCTTTATTTGAACAATAGATAGATGCAGATGCTTTGTAGAAATGGTAAAATTTGTTAGAGAGTTATTACTATGTTAAAAATAATCGATAGTGAAAAAATCACCTCTGCACTCCTTAAGTGCCTCCCCCATGTCAAGGATTAGTGGGACACTTACTAGGAGAGACATGTCGAAGATGATTCTATAGCATATAGGCTCGATCCCACTTGTGCATCTTTTTGTGATTCCCTTTAGGAGGAATTCTACCCTGTCGAAAACTATGATAACTAGTACATGAGATGGAAAACTTTGTGATGAAAAATAGACCAGATAGTGTTGAAGTTCACAAATATATTCCATACCTTAGACTCAAATATGGGTATCAAAGACTCTAAATGGAACTTGGTCCATAAGTATTGCAATAGCCTACAAATGTACATCCAAATAGAGATGAATTTCCTAGACATCTACTCATTGGAAAGATAAGTATTTGAATTGTCATTTCTATCAAATCATTTAAATGATAGTGTCCAGTTGTGTACACATTTATTTAGGATTTTTTTTATGCATGTTTGCATTGATATGCATGCAATGGGTAAGTAGCTTATGGTTCTATACAACATTCCATTGCTACTTATCTAGAGTGAAACCTCTTTGCTGACATATTGGGAGAAGTTCACACTCTTAATAATGTCCTAGTAGAGATGGAAGGCATTTAGAAAGTTACCATATGAATGTGGGGTATGAATAAATGTTGTGTTATTGATAGCATTATGACAGTGTGACTTATGATTTATGCATATGTTTTTGGAAACTATGAAATGTTTCTAACCATGCTATTGAATTTGAATTGTAGGAAGTATCATACAACGATCACCTACAAATGAAGAATGACGAGACTTGTTCCATAGAACAAGTGACAATGGTTCAACTATAAAAGACTTATGAAATCAAGTAGGGGAAGTCGTCTATGACGAGATGCCAGACTCATGGTGTGATCAAGATATCGAGCAACCAACTTGGGCTTGAGAAATTATTCAAGATGTTGAGAAGTATGGAGCTCCAGAAGGCTCCACAAGAGTAAGCAAGAAGCCAAAGCCATTTTCCAGTTATGTGGCTTTGATGTGTGATCTTGTAGATCAAGAACCTACCAGTTATGAAGAAGCTATATGAAAGAAAGAATGGGTAGAAGCAATGACGGAAGAATACCAATCAACAATGAAGATTGATGTTTGGGATATAGTTCCCAAACCAGAAGGAAAAAGTGTGGTATATTCCAAGTGGATCTACAAGATAAAACATGCAACTGATGGAAGTATTGAGAAATACAAGGCAAGGTTTGTGGCTAAATGATTCTCTCAAAAAGACGGAATTGATTATGAAGAGACATTTGTTCCCGTATCAAGGTACACTTCCATTAGAACCATCATGGCACTTGCATCCATGATGAAGTGGATTTTACACCAGATGGATGTGAAGACAACTTTCCTTAATGGTGTGATTGAGGAAGAAGTGTACATAGAATATCCATAGCGATTTGAAGTTGAAGACAGACAGACTCGCGTATGCAAGTTGAAGAAGGCTATGTATGGATTGAAGCAAGCTCCTAGAGATTGGTACAAAATGATAGATAGTTTTTTGACAAGCTTGGGCTTCACCAAAAGTAAAGGTGACCCTAACCTTTACTTTAAGGTTATGGATGATGAATCTGTCATATTATTGTTGTATGTGGATGATTTATTTCTGACAGGAAATGAGAAACAGATTGTAAAGTGCAAGAAGAAACTCGCTGAAGTATTTGAGATGAAAGACCTTGGATTGATGCACTATTTTCTAGGTCTGGAAATATGGAAGATCCTAGAAGGAATCTTTCTCAACCAGGGAAAGTATGCTTTGGAAATCCTAAAAATATTTGATATGTTGGAATGTAAATCCATGGCCACACCCATGGATACCAACCTGAAGTTGTTAGCTGATTACTCATCAGATTTAATGGATGTGACTCAGTACATACAGATTATTAGGTCGTTGATGTATCTGAAAAATACCAAGCCATATATATGCTTTGTTGTGAACACCTTGAGTCAGTATCTAGTTGAGCCTAGACGTGTTCACCTAGTAGCTGCAAAGCATGTGATGAGGTACCTGAAAGGTACGATGGAATTTGGTCTATACTATGTTGGAGATCATGACTACAGATTGTATGGTTATATAGATGTAGATTGGGCTGGAAGTGTCTCAGATAGGAAAAGCACCTGAGGTGTGTGTTATTGTCTGGGATCCACCATGATCTCATGGTTTAGCAGGAAGCAATCCAGTGTTGCTCTCAGCACAGCTGAAGCAGAGTATATAGCAGCTTGTTCTGTTAGTTGTGAAGCCATAAGGCTTTGAAAATTTATGTCAGGTTTGTTTGAACTGGATTTGGATATCACGGTGATTCTATGTGACAACTAGAGTTGTATAAAGATGACAAAGAACCTAGTGTTCCATGACAAGTCACACATAGAAATACTATATTTTTACATACGGGATATGGTACAAAAGGGAGCTATAAAGCTCCAGTGTGTGAGCACTGATGAGCAAGTTGCTGATGTGTTGACTAGGCCTCTATCTCGAGTGAAGTTTGAGTACTTCCGTGACAAGCTTGGTGTGGTTCGAAAGGACCTTCCTCAAAATGGGGAGCAGTGATGATGATGTTGCAGTGGGATTGTATCATCCTTGGACATTAGTCCTAAAGTGATCCTCAGAATTTTGTCTCAGTGATGTGGTTGGGATTGTATCATCCCTGGATATTAGTCCTAAATTGATCCACGGACTTTTGTCTCCATGATGTGGTTGGGATTGTATCATCCCTAGACATTAGTCCTAAAGTGATCCACATATTTGTGTCTCTGTGATGTGGTTGGGATTGTATCATCCCTGGACATTAGTCCTCAATTGATCCACATACTTTTGTCTCTGTGATGTGGTTGGGATTGTATACTCCCTGGACATTAGTCCTAAATTGATCCTCATACTTTTGTCTCAGTGATGTGGTTAGGATTGCATCATCCTTGCACTTATGTCCTAAAGTGAGAGGGATTGATCATCCTATAATTGGATCATGTGTGTTGCAGGTTATGTTGCTGCAGATGATGATGTTGTTGATTGAAAGATCAAGAGTTGTTGCTGATTGAAATATCAAGTGTTGATGTAGACGATTGAGCGATCAAGTGCTAAAGAAGATGAAGATCAAATGTGAAGACGCAGTGCTATAAAAGATGATACTCCAGTACTGAATATGTTTAAGATGTTCTAGTAACTGTTCCAGTTGCTGATATTGTTGAAGAAATACTTTCGATGAATTATAGATGTATAACCTTGATGTTGTTGATGATGCTCTCTCTCCTTGCTCCTGCAGTTGATGTTGTTGTTGTCAGTAGAATACCCTTCTCGTTAAGGGGGAGTGTTGAAATATTGTAACTTTGAATAATATTATATTGTATTTTATTATTGTAATTTATTTGGAGATGTTTTATTCCTTCGTCGGGATGTTATTATTGTATTTAGTCATCATAGAGTCATGAGGTAAAACCTCCTTTGTAAGTCATCAATAAATAATACATTGAAGGAGAGTATCGTTCAGGGGGTCTAATTGACCTAGTATATCTTCTAACACTTGCAGGAATTTGAGGTACCTGCTGTTGTTCTTGATTTTTCGACACCTTTGGAACTTCATTTTCTTTGATTTCATCAAGCACTGTGTACTCTGTGTTTTCTTTTTCTTGTTTCTTTCCCTTCAACTGATCTTTATACATGAACTTTTTATTGAATACCACATCTCTACTCCTAATGATTTTTTTTATTTTCATAATCCCATAAGCAATAACCAAAATCATCAATCTCGTATCTAATAAAGGTACATTTCTTGGATTTATCCTCAAGATTTTTTATATTTTCTTTATCAATATGTACAAATGCTTCACAACCTAAAGTTCTCATAAATGATTAGTTTACCTTTTTACATGTCCATGCCTCCTCTGGAATGCCACCATCCAAAGCGCTTGAAGGCCCTATGTTTATTAAGTAAACATCAATATCTACAGCATCTACCCAAAACTGTAAGGGAAACCCTGCATGCAATCTCATACACCTTGCACACTCCATGATCGTCCTATTCATCCTTTCCGACACACCATTTTCTTGTGGTGTTCTTGGGAATGTCTTCTCTCTAAAAATCCCATGGTATGAACAATAACTATCAAACTCCTTGTCGTAGTATTCACCTCCATTATCATATGTGAGACACTTCAGCCTTTTTCCTGACTCATTCTCAACCAAATATTTCCATTTCTTAAAAGTAGTAAACACATCAAATTTATGTCTAATGCAATAAACTCAAATTTTTCTAGTTGTGCCATCAATAAAAGTAACATAATAACGAGATCCACCAAGAGATTTTACCTGATTCGATCCCCATACATCCGTATGCACAAGCTCTAACTTTTGACTCTTCTTTTGTTTCCCAACCCTGAGAAATCTGACTCTCTTTTGTTTTCCATAAACACAGTTCTCACATAATTCCAAACTTACCTGCTTCATATCTAGCAGCAACTTCCTTGAGTGGAGAATCTGCATCCCCTTCTCACTCATGTCGCCAAGCCTATGATGCCACAATTTTGTATTTGTTCATGTGGAAGCTAAAGAGATAGAACACTTATTATTATGAGGACATAAATACAACGTGCCTATCATGTATTCTTTTGCTATCACCATTGATCCTTTAGTGATCTTCCACCACGTTTCTCCAAATGTAAATAAACAACCACATCTCCCAACTGCCCTGTTGAGATCATTTTTTTTCATAGTAGGAATATGCCTTACATCTTTTAACAGTCATTCACCATTCTTTAACTTTATATGTAACTTATCCATTCCAATAATTTTACATGGTTCATCATCACCCAATAAAACATATTCAAAATCTCATGGAACACAATCATGAAAGAATTTCTTATGGGGTTTAGCATGATATGAATCCCCTGAATCTACTACCCAGTAATCACTACTATTATCTAATAAAAGAATCAAAGCATCTTGTAACACATCACCTGCTACATTTTCTTCATAGGTAGTCTCATGATGTCCATCTCCTTTCTTCTTTAGAGATTTGTAGTCTTTCTTCAGATGTCCTTTCTTTCCACAATTCTAGCACTCTATCTTTCCTATTCTAGACTTGAATCTTCCCTTCCTAGACTTGCTGCGATTACCTGGGATCTTTCCTCTATCCCTTTGTCTTCCCCTGCTTTACATGGTCAACACATTACCTGATATATCACTTGTTCTTTTCGTTTGCATTTCGTTGCTAAGAATAACACCAACAACATCATCAAATTTCAAAGTGTTTGAACCAGAGACATCGTTATTTACAACCATGACCAAGTCATTCCATCTTTCTAGCAATGAGCACAATATTATAAGAGCCCTAACCTCATCATCAAAGTTCACATTTACAGAACTTAGTTGATTTGTAATCGTATTAAATTCATTTAAATGATCATCAACAGATCCACCTTCTGACATCTTCATATTAAACAAATGCTTCATTAGAAATACCTTGTTGGAGGCCAATGGTTTTTCATACAGTTTACCCAATGCGCTCATCATACCCTTCGTTGTCTTTTCTTTTGATATATTGAAATCCACCGACGATGCTAGGCATAGCCGTATTGTTCCCAGTGCCTTTATGCCAAGAACATCCCATTCTTCGTTCTTTGTAGTCGCCAGTTGTTTTACTTTTCCTCCCAATAGTAGGAATAGATCCTTCTAATACAAATAGTCCTCCATTTGCATCTTCCAAAACAGGTAGTTTTGGACGTTAAATTTCTTGACCTTCAACTTTCATTCTTCCTCCATTGCTCTCACTTGAACCAGGAATCCTTCTTTCCTGCGAGTTTATCTGCCAAATAGACCTTTGGCTCTGATACCAATTGTTGGAAAAATAGAGTCACAAAGAAATAACAATAAACAAGATGCAAATATAAATCACATAAGACACATTACAAAAGAGACACCAATATAACGTGGTTCACCCAAGATGAACTACGTCCACACAGAAATTGTCAATCCTTATTATTATACCATCCAACAAATGAAGGGATACAACCTCCATCAAATCTGTTGCAACTTCTTGTTCACTCTCTCACGGTCTCTCTTACACAATCATAGAGATCTTTACAATGCTACAATACACAACCATATTACAATGCCTTCCTTTTAAAGAGGGTTACCATGGGAAAATACTATAGGACACCCAATACCATGAACCCGTAAATCACCCATTATTGACGAAGTCATGACTATGAAATTACAACATTTTACAAGGCGCATTTTCCAAATTTTTTGCTACAGGGGCGCTTCCCCCGAAACCTCCCATGACGACTATGGTGGGGGGAAGCCCCCCACACCCCCATCATGTGTTGGAATCGAGATACGGCTGAAACACGACCTCGGAATTAGGAATATTAGGCTCCAAAACCAACATATTTGAAGGATGATTTATTGGTCGAGGAGACATTGGGAAATTCAACAACAATAGAGAAGGGTGGAGTTTATTACTATTTAGAGAGAGGATACCGATTGATTGATCTTGTTTCTTTTGGGGACAAGCTTCGGCAGAAATACAAGCGGATAGAAGCCCAATCATATGTTGTTATTCATGAAATAAGGTTACTTGAATTAAAGAATATCATTCAACCCTTGTTAAGAGAGGGATGGAAATACAATAAAAATATTGGGGAGAAAGCAGCTCCGTTGCATATGTTAGTCGGTTGGTCACAACTTGTGGAGGGTCACAACTTGTGGAGGGGATTGTATCTAGATGCATGGAATCAACAGGAAACTATCCTCGGGCATTATTTGAAATAAATGATTCTTCATTGGGTGCAACAACATCACAAGATTGTTCCCTTAAAATGGATTTGTCCTTGACTTATTGTGCCTGTCAAATAGTGCTTGCCACTCCATATTATTAAAGCTTGTTACTTCTATTTCCCGTCACGAGTCATCTAAAATATTATGGAGACGCTAATATGCTATATTGGATGGTGAAGATGATGTAGAACTTCTAAATATAGACAAAGGCCATGCAAAATTAGCCCAAATGAATTTCTCAATATTGAAGCAAGAAGCCACAACTCTTTTCGAAGTGATCACAAAGGATGCAACCCAAGGAAGCGAGACATCAACAACAACTCATAGAAGGATGTAATGCTTCCAAAAATATATTCTATACATCACTTGTATATCCTTGAAGCAAAGGTGGCTTGTATACCCTTGAAGTAGGGTTTGAATAGCCGCATGAGGTCTCTATCCATTGAAAACTCGTCAGTCCGGTTAAAAGACTAAACTCACGTTCTGTTTCTGCCATGGGAGTCGCCAATGAAACAAGAGTCACCAGAAATCCGTGGACAAAGTTCAAGAAAGGCATCATGCTTGTGGAGTATAATTCCTTTATGGTTGCTTTGGCGACCAAGACACTCAATATGAAATCTTTTCGGCAGTACATTGCCTAGGATGCTTATTTGCTCAAAGCATGTGGTTAATATTACATGATCGCAAAATATTGCATAGATTATGATGAGGACAAATCATTGGTTAGTGAGCTATGAAAAGTTACTAAGGAAGATCCCAATCTGCACAATTCTTTGGCTGAGTCGTTTTCTAGTTTTCTCTTAGAGAATATATTGGAGAAGGTATTAGATCATTGAAGAAAATCTGCTTACATAGGATTGAGACATTGAATTTGCAAAAGAGTGCACAAAAGACAAGTACATAGAATTTCTATTGGCAACAATTACTGCCAAAGGGGAAGGAGAGATAATCACGTGTTACAACAAAACTACCAAAAAAATATTTGTATGGACCACTATGATATTTTCAAGAAGGTGTCTACTCTGCAAGTCGAGAAATGAAGTCCATGGAGGAATTGATGACCCACAGGAATTGTGGAAGGATTCAGTATAGAACAAGTTTCAATCAACAACACAATATAGAAAATGTTGAGACACCAACCAATGTGGAATTGTGGAAGGATTCAGTATTGGATGAATGTATCGAGTTAGAGATCTATTCCACGAGGTTGTAATTGGTTGAGAAAGCTACGCTAAGAGAGGAGTGAAGCAATTCAAGAGTAGAGAAGAGAGAAGCAGAGGTTGCGCCCATGAAAGGAAGGCACCAAAAGAGTAGCATATAGATTAGAGTAGTTCGACAGTTGCATGCAGACGCGGTTCCGGTATTGATTGACTCGAGGGTGAGTCAACGGATATTGGTGGGGGTTTGTTGAGGCCTATTTGTTCAATGTAATGGCCATTATGTAATAATGGGGGGTTTGTTATAAGATTATTATGGGTTTATTAGGGTTTGTTCCACATATTAAGGGAATTAAGTGAATATTTTATTCTAAATATAGACCATAATCATAGTATAAACAAGAGTCTTTGAGAGGTCATATTCATCACTCATCATTTTGGAATATTTTATCTTTCTTTGTATAAGTTTCGGGTGCATAAGAAGAGGCAAGGAAGAGGAGTTCCGTAGCTCCCTTATCCTTGTGGAAAAGGGAGGCATTTGATGTAATCAGGTTTTCATTTACTTAATAAAGTGGATATGGGTTTTGATATGTCTCTCATGAGTTATTTTTCTATTCTTTTGTGTTATCTTTTTATGGAATAAATGTTATTTCTAATACATATTTGATGTTTGTTTGTGGTTTAATAATAATGTTGGCCATCAAAGAAAATGGCTAACATACAATGTAAGGATAGTCAATCTCGGGACAACCAATCTAAACTGCACGTAAAAAAGGGTAATGAAAAGTTGAAGAAGAACACTAAAAATTGGTGTGAATTCCACAAAGACCCTGGCACAATACTGATAAATGTCGCTCGAAAAAATCATTGTTGGTCGAGATGAAATCCTCAGAGCTAGACTCGGGCTCAGGCTCTCATTCAGATCAAGAAAAGGGAAATAATATCATTGATGTGGAACCCAATTCCACCATTGCAACTACAAAGATGCCGCTATTGATTGCAATATGATTTTTAGAAGTATGTCTTTCAAAATTCGATGTTGGAATTTGGTCACGTAACTATGGCTCAAGAATGAGGACCTTGTATTTATTTGGGGTTGGGAACAATGTAAACATACTATGTGTAGTTCCTCAATGTATGCATATATTATTGGTGAAGTACCGCATAAATACAAAAAAATGTTGAAGGATATATTTATCCAATATGGAGATATATATATATATAAAATATGGAGATATATATATATATATAATATGGAGATATATATATAAAAAATCAGACATTTTGTTTATAGATAAAGGACAATATAATTTAGAATATAATAGCAAGGATAACTGCTTGAAAATGCCATCAATTTGGACATTTAACATTTCACAAGAAAGAGAAATAAGTATAAAAACAATGTTGTGTCCTTTGTTGAATCATTTGGGGCCTTGCTCGAATAGATTTTGTATATTTTGATAACTTTAAAAATGTAAAAACAATTTTGTATTTTTTTGACAATTCTCATATTTGTGTTGTTAATTCTCAAATATATATATCATGTATGTGAGTTTCAAAAGTTGCATATCATACAAATATACATATTAATATTGTTATATACAAATAGAAACATTGAAATGTATAATCAAAATATTGATTGGGTTGTATGTTTTTTTTGTTTGTAGATAGAGGATTAGTAGGTAAACAATTGATTATATTATATTTCAATGGAGTTTTGTTACATGCAATACATAGAAATTCATTACAAAAAACTTGAGATTTCTAGGATATCTAAAAATCGAAACAAGAACAAAGATTTATTTCATACGTTCAGGATTTAGAGAATTTTTTGAAAAGTGCTTTACTATATTCGAAGTCGGTATATAAACATCCACACAACAAGAAAATGTGGATGATTTTTTGCCAATATTATTCCAAAGAATGGGATTGAAAAGGGAGCAACTTAGAGTTATATTAACACAAGTTGATTGTTGTTCAATACAAAGAGAGGATTATAAAGGCATTAGGAATCCTTATGTATATCTCAAACCTTTAAATAATGTTTGGGAGATTTCAATCGATGGTTATGATGCTAGAAATACAGTGATTGTAGATGACTTGAAAGAAAAACATGTTTGTAATAAGGAAGGGAACTGTATTATAATAGAAACTTATACTTGCCACAATGTCAATTACACATTCGTGTTAGATCAACGGTGACCTTGCTTGTTGCACCTGAATGGTGTTAGCAATGTGAGCCCTCTTGTAAAAGGTATGGAACTAGTTTGTTAAATAATATAGTTAAATTTTGTTTGCATAAATAAATTCTTTGGACTTTTTTATATTCAATTGTGTGATTATTGTACTTGTAAAGTGTCGAATTTGGTTTTCAAAAGTGCAAAATTCAATTTTCAAAATTGCAAGTTTAAGTATTGAAAGTGTCAAAAACAATCTTTCTAAAGTGCAAAGTGCCATTATCAAATTGGACATGAGTGCAAAAACCAGTTTCAAAAGTGACAATATCAAACGAAAAAGTACACTTTTGGAACCAAATTTTGCACTTTTGAAACCTTGATTTCTAGGTTTAGACACTTTTTTTTACATGTCTTCAAAGGGACTTGGACTAGAATAAATCCAAATTTAATGAAATAGGCATTATATAGTGTTTTCTCATGGGTTATATGATGAGAGAAATTATAACGTATAACCTTTCTATGGAAAGGAGATAAACGAACTTCAAAATAAACATTTTTTCACTTTGTGTGGTTAAGTGTGGAGGCTCACCTAGTGTGGGTTCACTAGTGAAGGATTAAAGTTGTGGCTACAAATTTATTGGTCTTATATAAGATGAAAACCCTCCATGGGAAAAAGGGTGATGGATAGTTAATTAAATTCAAATGCCAACCTTCATCCCTAATCATAATTATTAACACAACACTTTATTTTCTACAAGTACTGCAATTGGTAAGGTCACAACTTTAAAAATGATGGGATTGTTCCCTAATAAAATTTGCAAATGGGACCTCAATAGAAAATGATTATGCCCCTTTGAGGATGTGAGGTAAATAAGACTTACACTAGCCATCCCTCATGGTCATAAACTCAATGACTAAGTATCTCACCCTTTGCAAATGCAAGTGTGAACGGAGTTGGCTTATACATTTCCTTTTGCAGACTCAAGTTCTCAAATGCAAAACAACTTCCCCTTCATAGCTGTGAGGGTGATTTATACTTGATTCCACTTCAATTCATTTGCAACATTAAACTCGAATGCTAAGGGTTGTTTATTATTTATGGTTATGAGGGCAATGAGGCTTGATTATATTCCTTCCCTAGAGATTTTAAACTCTAGGCCAAAGGTATTTATCCTTTATGGACATGATGGGGCTCAATTATATTTATTCTTTCATAGGATTGACCTCAAAGGGTGTAAGGACTTCACTCTTTTAAATCACGATGGTGATAAGACTTGGAATTCACCACTCACAACCTTTATAACCATTTGGAGTATATTACATAGACATTTCTCTTACAAGGGAGGTCACTCTTTGCTAGAAAAAAAGAATTAGCTTGAAGGAAAATCTTTGTAAATTAAAGGAAAAAAATTGCAGGTCTATGAATGCTTCAATGGAAACTTGGCAATTACTGGAAATCGCACAAAAGAAAGTGAAAGTGATCAGTTGATATGAGTTTGATCATTTATTTGTGGATATCAGTGCTATGAAAGAAGGATTCTCTTATACTTTAAAGAAACACTTGCATACCTATTAACAATAACTATTTCACAACTACCACGAGGGTGTAGACCAGTTGGAGATAGGGTGCATTGTTAAGGCACTCCTTGCGACGTCACAGGTTTAAACCTTGATCGAGCCCTATATGCCACACGCAAGACAATGTTGCTACACACCTAGGGGTATAGTGGTAGCAGATTGGAAACGACCTTGTATTATGTGACTACAAGCCTAGATCTAATTGTCGATTCCCCTAGTTAAAAAAAAAATTACAAAAAACAAAACAAAAATTAATTCACAACTGGAATAAAAAATTTAGATGTGAAGCAATCTCAAGAGTCCAACTCTCTATGACCGTGGTAATAATGACTTAACTATTAAAATCAAGACTAATCAAAAGGATAATCAAACAATGACCATAGAAATATTTTCCAAATAAATAAAATGTTCTTAAAATACAAAAAATATTACTACACTGTAAATATAAACATTTATTTTAAAAATATAAACATAACATAAACTAATTAATATTTTATTATATTATATAAAAATTAATAACTAATAAAAAAGTTCCTTCCAACGAAAAATATACAAATCTAATTTATTGATAATAATATTAAACATTATTTTGTTAAATTTTATAAATTTTCAAAACTTTATATTATATTTCAAGAGACCTTGTCTTGCATGGTGGAAAACCTCCTCATCATGAACCAAAACAATTAAAAAAATATCCCAAACACTTTATTAGCGTAATTTCTCTAGCTAACTTGTAATAGGTGATGATGGGTTATGAACTTTGGTGAGCCCGGAAATATTTGTACTCCGAAAATATTCATCTTAGATTCTTACGTACAAGTTAAACATTGGTGAGTTTTGATAGTAAATGTCACAAAAATATATTTCTAGTGATTGTGGTAGTTCTTATTACAGGATAGTGGCAGCTTGATTCGATATCTTAGTACGTAATCATATCGATTATTGGTTTAGCTCACAACCAATAAGAAAGTGCATATTGCACTTCCCTCACCAACAAATTAGTGACTCAATGGATTCCTATCCACTAAATTGAAGATGGATAATTTTACCATAATAGTTTGTGCTAAAGTCAAAAGCACAAAATTTGTCATGGTTAGTTGGTAAGTGATTCTTATGATTTGATTTGTCCCTTTGAGATTGTTGTTTTTCTCATTGGCTAGTTAAATATTTGATGATTCTTCATTTTTACATAGATATTTAATATGATTTTGTTTGTCGGGATTCATATTCATGATTGTTGTTAATGATGGTTTTATTTAAAGTACTTTTTATTCTGTACTTTTTAAGTATTGGATTATGTGTCATTCATGTAGATAGTCTTAAAGTGTCACTAGTCATATGTCTTGATAATGTGACCATCTTTGTTTTGTAGTCAATTGGAGCAAGCCACTTTGAAGTATTTCTTGCTTTTGTTCTTTGACATTATTGTTATCTTTAGCCTCCATACTTTTGCCATTTTCTATGACATCCATTGCTATCATCTTATTCACATAGTTCCACATTGTGGGGAGATGACGGCTTGCTCAAGCAATTATTTTTCATCATTTTGATGGAGATCAACCTTCTTCGAACCAAGCTTCATACATAGAACCAATTTTTAGTTTGACTTGGCATTGCATCCATTGGGTTGGGAACTCCGATGACATGGATTGGCGTCCATACGGATTCTCAATTTATGGTGTTGTTTCTCTATTGTACATGAGTACATAATTAGGCCCTTTGTGTCACAACTAGTTTTAGAGAATGAATGTCTTTTTTATTACATAATTTTTCGGCTGAAAAATCAATTAATCCAACGGATGAAATTTTTTTCGATTAAATCTAACAGTCAATTATTGAAAATCCTGTGGGGGGCAGCTCAAGTGGTAAAGATGAGAAATTGGAATCAGTTGTAAATGGAAGGTCACGTGTTCGAATCCCCCCAATATTACCTGTCTGCCATGGTTCAGGCCCTGTGGATGCACCTAGGGGTATAGTGGTAGCGATATTGGATCTCTGGACCCCATGTCACCCGAGTACCAGCCCAACTCCAGTTGTCGATTCCCCTAGTATAAAAAAAAATCAATTATTGAAAAAAACTTTCAGCCGAAAATTTAAACAAATTTTCGATCGAACTATTTTTCTGTCGAAAACCTGTTAATATTGAAAAATGGAAGTTTTTCAAGTTTCTCCAATTTTGGAAGATAAAACCAATATCTAATACTGCAAAGTGATTGTTGGAACTGATACCATAGTTTTGTCATTGAATCTACTTTCCGTAGGTATAGCTTTTGTTGTATTTAATTAAGATTTGATCATTTAAAAAAAAATATCGTTAGCATGTGTATATTTTGGTTTCGTTGTTTTCAAAATGTAGTGAAATAAAAATTCCATAACTTGAAAAATACACAATGAAAAAAATTGAAAAAAATATGGGGCACTTCATTGGAGTGTCTACTTCATAAGGGTACTCTTAGATTTTTTAGTTTGAGTGTAAATTGAGATAAATGTCCACTCAAAATAAACATGTTGATATTCGACAAGTTTTGTGCATCGATCCAATTCAAAAAATGATAATAACTAGTATATACATCCATTGGATACGAAATTATAGCCATGCACTAATACACTATGTATATATTGACATAGCATATTTTTTTTTTAAATACAAGTTTAACAATGAGTTCATGTGACTCAAAAAACATGACTCTTTATTAGTCCTTTTATTTTATAAGAACATGCTATCAAACATTTTCTAAATTGACATATCCAATCTCAATAAAAAAAATCGGAAAAATAATGAATAAAAGGCTAGCATAATTCTCTTAAAGTTTTGTTTTTACTGTAAAATAAAATTCTAAACACAAATATAACTTTTGTTCGCCCGAAGTTGAAAAACATGAAAAAAACATATTTATTTTCTCATAGGACCCCTCAAAACAGACACCCATATTCATGGATTCACCCTGGAACCAAATTTTTTCTTATGTTTACTCCCTAATTTTCTCTCAAAAGGGTTTTAGTATTCGCATATCTGGTTAAGTTTACATTCACGTACCTAGTTAAGTTTACTTAAGATAATAGTTATATTCCAAGTTGGTATGGTTATCAACCATGATGGTACACCTCCCCTTTCAAATTGACATATCAACAAATTATGAGGTGAACCTCTCCCAAATAATTATATTCTCGGGTGATCTCTTTGTATTGTTCAACAAAGAAATACACAATTTTGAGAGAGAGAGAGAGAGAGAGAGACCTAAAAGTGCAACATTACATACACAACAACATATCTAGTTGACACCAAAAGTAGTAGCACAATATGTACAAGAATGAAAGTTTGATTGTAACATGTTGTCGAAGGAATTTCCCCTTGTGAGAAGCGATTCATGCCGAAACTGGATTTGAACAAATATTTCTTATTCACACCATGCCTCAAAATATTAAGTTTTCCTAGAAGGCTCTTAGTTTGATTCTAATAATAATAATAAAATAATAATAATCTATTTTTTAAGGTCACATCCAATCCAGATACCAAATTGGTATTTGAGACCCCATGTTTGTGGGACAAGGGACCCCTCCACACATTGATTTGACTACTAAAGTCTATAGAGGAGTACATACCCTACCCCCCTCCGGATTTGAATGTGTGGCCTCTTAGGAGGAAATGCATGCCCTTAACCATTAGGTATAACTTAACATCCTTCTAGGGTAGATTTGGATACCTAAAAACCTTTACAACCACTATTAAAAGGAATAAAGAAAGTCATTTCAATGATAAAGCTACATTGAAAGAATAATTTTATGAATACCTAGTCTTCACAAGCTTGTTGGATGGATTGAGTGGCATAGTAGTGGTAATTTCAGTAACCTGTTCATCATCATTCACTTTACCTCATCTTCTCACTATTCTCTACGACCATATTAATATCTTACATTAATTAACCTTAATACAATTGTATAAGTTTTCCACACATTTACACTTGAATATAGTCATACAAGTTGTCCACACAAATATAACCCTTAAGGCCACCCTCATGGAATTATATAAGTTTTCCATGCATTTACACTTGAATATAGTCATAGAAGTTGTCCACTCAAATAGAAATCTTAAGGACACCCTCATGGAATTTGAGATTTTAACAAGATGAATAGAGACGAAACTAGGCCTTGTCATAAGTAGGGAATAACTTTAAATGTGTTAACATGACATTTCTACAAAACATTTTTGTTAATACTTTTTAAGGTGGAAAAACCTATTGCAACTCATTTGAGTGGAAATGATGATATCCATCATTCATCACTAGATGATATCCGCTCATCGCCATCACTCAGAGAAAACCGCACCATTGAAATAATCCCATTGTGATCCCGAAAGAGGGTGAATTCAACATGTTTCCCTTAAGTCTTAAGAATACCAACTCTTAACCAATTAGCTTTAAGTCTTTACTCTAGTATATATAAGGTCCATACCTAAATTTAGGTGAATACCTAAAGCTAAGATACTGTTATAAAATACATAGTATTTAATTTTAATTTTTTAAAATAACTTTATTTTTTATATCACAATTGTTTGAAAATACCATGTTATACATTTAGTTTATTAGATATCTATAATTTAGCTTGAGGATTATAGACCTCAGGTACTTGTTATACATCTAGTTTCTTGGATCGTTAAATTAGCTTGAGGATTCTCCACCCAAAATTGAAGTACAGATTTAAAAACAACGTTTTATAAAGAAATATCTACTCGTATTTATTGTTTTACAAAACTTCAGAGGATTTATTTTTTTACCACTAAAAATTTAACACTTAAAATATAATTTCATGGTTGGCTCCTTAATCATAACAATAAATATGAATTTTTATCAAAAATATCCTCTCAAATTTACGGTTTTACAAATCATATTACTACAACTTTGTGGGGTTTCATTTTCTTTTACGGATAAAATACATTTAAAGCAGGAAAAACATCCCACAAGAAGGGATAATTTAAGGGTCGGCTCGTCCACCATAAGCCCCAACTCTCTCTCTCTCTCTAAACCCCTAACCCCCAATCTCTCTATCTCCTTCTCTCTTTCTATCTCTCTCTCTCTCATTAAACCCCTAAGCCCCATTCTCTCTCTTTCTCTATATATAAACCCCTAAATTCCAATCTCTCTCTCTAAACCCCTAATCTCTCTCTAAACCTCTCTCTCTTTAAAACCATAATCCTAAATCTCTCTATCTCTCTATCTCTCTATCTATCTATCTATCTAAACCCCTAAATTCCAATTTCTCTCTCTCTCTCTCTCTCGCTAAACCGTAACCCCTAATCTCTCTCTCTCTTTAAACCCATAAGCCCCAATCTCTCTCTCTCTCTCTCTCTCTCTCTCTCTCTAAACCCCTAAATTCCAATCTCTCTCTCTCTCTAAAAACCCCTAACCCCTAGTCTCTCTCTCCCCTACTCCCCCTACCCATAACCCCCCACCACTAACCATAGACACTCCCCCTGTGATCTCTCTCTCTCTCTCTCTCTCTCTCTAAACCCTTAGGTGAGGTGCTACAATATTAGCTGCAGCTACCATGGTAGAGTCAAGGTTGGGAGGAGTAATGTCCTCCCACCTTGATTCAGTTGTTTCATCTCAAAACAACTATACATGCTAGAAACATCAGTTACATATTAAATACTCTAAGCAAAGTTTATCTAACAATTGTAAAATGTACAGTTAAAAATATAATCGATCATTTACAAGCATTCACAAATCATGTACTAACCTCAGACATAAAAGTATCTCATGCAAGATCCTTCGTAGGGCCATGGAAAGTATGGTCGTAGTGAGTGCACTCATGGGGTAATGCTCATTGTTGAAAGGATCATTTTCCCCACTGGTTTTCATGGATGGTCCATGACTAATGGGGCCTAAAGTACCTACACTTAATGGTCCTATGTGTTTCTCTAATGGCTAATGCATGTATGATGGCACAAATGTGCTTTGTTGTATTACACTATGTGTAAGTTGTAATATGGTAGTGCCGGTCTCAGCTAGGCGAGACAGTAACTTGGGTATCTATGGGGGCTTAGGTGTAGGCCTAGGAGTAGGTGTCCCTCTCATTGGGTTACGCCTAGTGGTGGTTTGATCCTAGGCAAATCCAAGACCAACCCTATGAAACTCACCAATGTCAAAGTAGTTGACGCGCAGACCCAACACAAACTCTACATACAATATCCGAAGAAAATATAGTGGAACCTCCCTATTGTTGCAAGGAGGTTTATAAAAAACCATAAACTATCGATTTCAAATTCTCGTGGTGTATAGTGTTAGAATAGTGGGTTTCCGGATAATCCACGGTCGGTATTTTTATTGTCGACATTTCAAATCCTTAACTGGATTCATCCTCATGACAAATTATGGATAGAAGAGTTGCTTTCTAGGCCCCTAAATAGTCAGGAATGCCCGTTAATTTCCAATTCTATCACAAATAATAACCTTATCCCTTCATCTTCATAGTTAGTATAAGAAATAATTCTTCACTAAAATGCCTATAATGACTTATTAATAATTATTAAAATAATAATCAATTATTCATGTAACCCATAATTATGAATAAAAATTTTCCTTTAGTCATTATAAGAGAATTAATGCATAAATATTAGTTTATTTGTATTTCATTGATAATAATATATTTCATACTTATCCAGAAACCCACTCTTCTAACACTATACACCACGAAAATCTAAAATCTTTAATCACAAACCTGTACGAAAGGGAAACCTGTGATGATATCCAGTTGTTGGAAATACTATGAACTAAATTGAGAAAAGAGTTGTTGATCTAGCGTTCCTGAAGAGATGTAGGGAGAATTGCGTTATCCCTAGGTTCGCTACTATGAATCACCACCTCAGAAACAGGAGAATGACGGATTGTTCACTAAGCTCAACCTTACCCTAATCTGTGGAGAAATCAAATAGGTAAGAGCTGCGTTGGATGATTGCTCAAGAAGGGCGTTAACATCCAAGGAGTTACAGACAAAATTGCAAAGGTTTTGACGATAAAAGAAGTATGGACATTTTTCAGGCCGATGGAAATCATTAGACAGAAAATGAGGTTGGTGAAAGACAAGATTGATTGGCATCAATATAAAGGAGTCTACAAGGTAAATTTCTCATGTGGAAGGATCTATATAGGGGAGATGGGACGCTCATTTCAAATAAGGATAAAGGAGCATGGGGATGACATAAGGAAAGGAAGGACAAATACTTCCGCACTCGCTGAGCACTCTCTCAAAACAAAACACCATGTCTACTTGGAGAACACATACTTGCTCACAGTAGAAGGCCACTATTACAAACGAAGGGTGAGAGAAGCTTTGGAAATCATGAAGCACCCAAACAACCTGAATAGAGATGGGGGACTTCAAATAAGTAAGAAATGGCTACCTCTGATCACCAAAGAAGATAATGGATAAAACCAAGTATGTTTCATAGACCCGCCTTTGCAATTTCTTGTCTTTAGTGCTTATCATTACCATTATTAATATTAGTATTAATATTAATAAGAATCGCATGAACTATCCCTATTATTAATATTAATGAGTAATATTATGAGATAAATTTATTATAAATTTGAATTACAATTTAATTATAACCTTTCCTTCTATTCAATGATGTAAAATGACAATTCTTTTGACTCACTAATAACTATTTTTTATTATTAAATTCCATTAGTAATAATTATTAATAATCATGAATGAAAACCCTATTATTAATAATTATTAAAGAATTGAATTTTAATTATCAATGAATAAGTATTAATTAATATTTAGGCATTAATTCTCTTATAATGACTTAAATGAAAAATTTATGCATAAGCATGAAATATATTATTATCAATGAAATAAGTATAAATTAATATCTATGCATTAATTCTCTTATAATGACTAACGGAAAAAATTTATTCATAATTATGGTTACATGAATAATTGATTATTATTTTAATAATTATTAATAAGTCATTATAGACATTTTAGTGAAGAATTATTTCTTATACTAACTATGAAGATGAAGGGATATGGTTATTATATGTGATAGAATTGGAAATGAACGGGCATTCTTGACTATTTAGGGGCCTAGAAAGCAACTCTACTATCCATAATTTGTCCTGAGGATGAATCCAATTAAGGATTCGAAACGTCAACAATAAAAATGTCGATATTGGATTATCTGGAAACCCACTCTTCTAACACTATACACCACAGAAATCTGAAATCTTTAATCACAAACCTATACGGAAGGGAAACCTGTGGTGATATCCAGCTATTGGAAAGACTAAGAACTAAACTTGAGAAAATATTTGTTGATCTAGTGTTCATGAAGAGATGTAGGTAGAACTACAGTATCCCTAGGTTCGCTACTGTGAATCACCACCTCAGAAACAGGAGAAATGATGGATTGTTCAGTAAGATCAGCCTTACCCTAATCCATGGAGAAATCAAACGGGTAAGAGCTGTGTTGGATGATTTGTCAAGAAGGGCGTTAACATCCAAGGAGTTACGGATAGAATTGCAAAGGTTATGAGGAGAAAAGAAGTATGGACATATTTCAGGCCGATGGAAACCATTAGACAGAAAATGAGATCGGTGAAAGACAAGATTGATTGGAATCAATATAAAGGAGTGTATAAGGTAAATTGCTCATGTGGAAGAAGCTATATAGGGGAGACATGATGCTCATTTCAAATAAGGATAAAGGAGCATGGGGCTGACATAAGAAAAGAAAGGACAAATACTTCTGCACTCATTGAGCACTCTCTCAAAACAAAACACCATGTCTACTTGGAGAACACAAAGTTGCTCGCAGTAGAAGACCACTATTACAAATGAAGGGTGAGGAAAGCTTTGGAAATCATGAAGCACCCAAACAACTTGAATAGAGATGGGGGGCTTGAAATAAGTGATAGATAGCTACCTTTGATCACAAAGAACGTAATAATTAGTAATAAGCTATTTTTTACTATTAATTCTCATTAGTAATAATTATTAATAATAATGAATGAAAACCCTATTATTAATAATTATTAAAGAATTGAATTTTTATTATCAATGAAATAAGTATTAATTAATATTTAGGCATTAATTCTCTTTTAATGACTTAAATGAAAAATTTCATGATAAGTATGAAATATATTATTACCATGAAATAAGTATAAATTAATATTTATGCATTAATTCTCTTATAATGATTATTGGAAAAAATATATTCATAATTATGGGTTACATGAATAATTGATTATTATTTTAATAATTATTAATAAGTCATTATAGAAATTTAAGTGAAGAATTATTTCTTATACTAACTATGAAGATGAAGGGATAAGGTTATTATTTGTGATAGAATTGGAAATGAACGGGCATTCCTTACTATTTAGGGGCCTAGAAAGCAACTCTTCTATTCATAATTTGTCCTGAGGATGAATCCAATTAAGGATTCGAAACATCAACAATAAAAATTCCGACCGTGGATTATTCGGAAACCCACTCTTCTAACATAAACTATCGATTGATCTAGTTTTGTTGCCATGGATCATATGTGCACCAATCCATTTATAGGAACCTTTTGTGTGGATCAGGGGGTAGGTTGGTCCTAGGGTTGATGAAAAACGTAACTAGAGTTTGTTTTGAGATGTTGAAATCTTTGATTTGTTCTTCGCTGAGACTAGCGGAATAGTACTATCTCATCCTAGCCCTATACATAGTTATGCTCAACAATTGACCGTGAGAATTGTCAAAGAAGGCAATGATGTTGTTAAGGGATGTGGCTAAGGAAATTATTGATGATTCCCTAGTGGTTCTAAGCTATTGAACCAAGGTTCATAATTGGTTTAAATGTTGGTTAATTTGGCCTTCTGTGGTTGCGTTCTCCTCAAGTTTATGTATACATCGGGATTAGGTTCATGGTTTTGTGTGCTTGGGTTATCCTCTAGGTTGTTTTTTGGGGGGTTTGGTTCCTGGTTTCTAACCATTATGATGGAGAGGCAATATGAAATTTAAAAAATGATTTTGTTTAAGATTGGGTTTATTTTTTGCAATTGTTAGAATGGATTTTTTTTCTAAATCATTGACAAAAAAAGAAAAAGAAAACTTATGGATGGAATCCTACCTGGATGATGGATTTGAGTCTTGTTGGAAGCTTGGGAAGTGGAGGGGTGCACGTGTGTTCTTGTGTTGATATCCTTGGATGTGTTTTGGTTGTCCAAATCAAGGTAGAATGGGCCCAAAATGGGTCTTTACCAAATTTTTAATACACATAGAAGTGCACACGTGCTAATTTCACATGCACATTATTTGCGCATGTTCATTAATTGCACGTATACGTTATTAGTGCATGCACGCTTCTTTGCCAATGTGGATTCTTTGGTGGCAGTTCGGCAATTGTTGGACCAAGAGTGTGTGCAAGCTACTGATTTTTACTGCTCATGTGCTCCCATTACATTACTTTTGGGTATTATCTTTGTGCAAGCGCCCCAGAAATTTTTTTAATTGAAGTTTTTTAAATCTTGATTGAGCTTGATCAAGCTTCTATGTAACTGCACATAAACCCATGATCGAGGTATTTAAAAACATGCATAAAAGCTCGATCGGGGGTTTTAAAACCTCGATCAAGATAATAGCTCAATCAAGGGATTGAAAAAATACTTTTAGCGTCCATTTCTGCAAATTTCATTTTACTAGCATCTTTTACAGGCATAAACCCTATCCCTAGGATGCACCTTAGGTGGTGGACTTCATACCAATGGATTCGTCAATTAATCATCTATCCATTGGCATATAATTTACGGTTTTTTAGTTCAGATGATAATTCTTTTTTTATTTTATTTTCAAACTTACACTTAAAAATCATGTCCACAACTTCAACAAAAAAATTTCAAAAAATATATACGCCCCACATCAACACATCGTCTTCAAAAGGTTTTTTTTTTCAATTTTTGTAACCAATAAAAAAATGTTTACATGCACACACATGTGTACAAAATTTGATTGAAATTTTCAATGGTCAACTTCAAAAATTAATAAAAAATATACTTTTCCAAAATAATCAAAACAAAATGTGCACCCAATGCATTTTGTGTGTGTGTGTATTATATATATTTATAAATTATGTATTTATCACTAAATTAGTTCACATGCACACAAGCCACTTGTTAACGTTTCTTGAAATTTACAAGAACAAGCATATCATTAAATGCAAATTTGACATAGTAAATAATTTATTTATTTTTAATTATAGGTGGAAGGACAACATAATTCCCTACAATTTGTTTGTTGTTGCGTGTCGAAATTCGCAAAGCATATATGAGTTTTAAGAGGTTCAATTTAATAAATAAGTAAAAAAATGAATTTTCATCGTCACTTTTGGCCAAAAAGTGTTACCCATCTTCATGGATTCACCCTTCAAAAATACTAGCTAAAATTGTACTACTATATACTCTGACGAATTGTTCAAGTAGTTTTTGACAAAAATTAAACATAAAACCAGAAAATTAAATGGATTTGTTCTTGTTTTCCATAACCAGGTTTACTGGTTCTTCTTCATCACTTCCATCTGATGCAGAAGGGTTCAAGTATTCTCTAGGGTCTTCACCAACACGCTGACTTGAGCTTGAAATATTCACGTCCACACAGATGGGATGCAGAGCCGAGTGACGATCATAATTATTTCCATCTGAATTCTTATCAATTCTAGAGTTTTCCTACAATAAAGTCTTCATGCTTGGCCAAATTCTTCGAAACTACAATCACCCCAGCCAAGTTCGATGGACTACTCCACCCAGACCCAAATCTTCCCTAAATGGTCAAGTTTTCTGCCAGCCCGAATGATATACATACTAGTCCCTTCTTCCCAACCACTACATATATCTAATAGAGAGACAAACATATACTCAATCCAGCCAACAACATAGAGTTGAATGCTCAAATCCAAAGGAGAAATTAATGTGTCCTCATAGACCCCAATATCCCAAACCTTCCAGACAAATGAGAGAGCAAAACCCAAATGAATTAAACAGAAAATTACCTAACGCTGAGAATCCTCATTGGTATCACTTTCTAAGCCAAGAATCCTATCTCCTTGTGCATAGAAGGCATGAACATCCACTACATTCCACAACACCATTCCAAAGTTAAAATCAGCACAAGGCCTACTTCCTCCAACACAACTGACAGAATGACAAAACCCACCATGACTCACAGAATGTCAAAGTTGAAATAGAGCACCCCCTAAATAGAATGAAATAGTCGAAACTACCTATCTTTAGACACCTGGAACGGAATCTCATATGTGATAGAAAGGTGTGCCCATGATGATTCATAAACCCAAAAACTTGTAGACCTCCACATGACCAAGGACATTGAAGTGACCATGATATCAATATGTCATTGTTTGATGGAATTAATGCTTGATAAGACTTGCTTCTTGATATTGGGGAACTACATGGCTTGCAAAATGTTAACTAGGGGAGCCAACATGATAATGTTTGGACCCCATTTTTTTTACACCCCCACGAGACAATTGCAAGGCTTCATTAGCTAATTTGTCCGCTATAGAATTATGTTCTTTCCACACATAATAGAATTGGATTTTCAGGATTTACTGGAGAAGACCAAGAATATGCTTATGGAGTCTACTTGTTATTTGATCTGCAATTTCCTGTCAATCTCTAGCTTGAGAAATGATAAGGAAAGAGATTCCTATCACTACTAGCGATCAAATTCCAATATTAATTGATTCTCTCAATCCTAGATATTAAGTGTTCATAAAATCATTGGATTCTTAAAAACTATTAACAGAGAGCTCTTTCATGTTATAAGAATAGCTTTTAAATTTCAAAACAACATGTCAGCAATATCAAGAGGATAGTGCCACCTCGTGATTCTTGTTATAAACATTTTATAAATGTGGTTATGTACAAAAAAATCTTTAACATTGATGTGGAGTAAAATTATCAACCTTTAAATTATATCCTACAAAAAAATATATACCTTTCATTTTATACTTAAATGTATTTTATAAACAAACTAGAACCAGCCCACCAAACTCTATTTATAAATATATTTTATAAACAATTTTTTATGCATATATAGTTTAAAGTGTTTAATACCCTATTTGTTTCATGTATGTTTTCTTATAAGATGGACTCATATATATATATAAGAAGGTGCAGGTGAGAAGCAAGAGAAAGTATTAGCTGCAAAAAGAGTAAAGTGTAAACAATTTTGTTATTTATGAATAGTTTGATTAGTCTTTTTTGTATATTTTTGTGAACAATATAACTGTCTGAAAAAGTCAACTTGATATATAGTTCATAGGTCGAAATAGGTGTGATTACTTGGTCCATATTAGATTATGATTGTTTATATTTGGAATTAACGGCATACATGAATCTATCAGTGGGATAGGCTATATATGTAGTTTCTTTGATTCAAACTATGAATAGCAAGGAACTATTTTTCTTCTGAAAAAGAAAAAAACAAATATGAAATAAAGTTGATTCATCAAAAATTGTAAATGTAAGTATAATTTAATTATTCATAAGTTTTGATTTCATTGACTAAGATTAAGTTGAGCATTGCAACATCAAAAAATTCTTATAAAACGTAATATATTTTGAATTATAAGAAAGCAGAAAATTTATTTTTATTAGTGTATTTTTATTTGCTTTTGTAAATTATTTATACTTATTATAAAATTTTAACAATAATTTTTTTAATAATATATCTTGTTTTACCTTTTTATATTTATATTAAAAATTTATTTTAAAATTGTTATTCTATTATTTTATATTTTTAAAAATAACCATAATTTTTTATTTAAAAATATAATTTTAATGACACTAAATTAACTACATTTTATAATAAAAAAATACAATTTTTATTTAAAATATAATTTACAAATAATTATAATTTCAATGATACTAAATTAACTACATTTTATAAACAAAATAATACAATCTACCAAATTGGATATCCAACGCTCTTCAAATATTGGTGCACCAAAAGTATTCTTATAAAATTGGATCATGAAGTAACCTTTTAATTATTGTGTTTAAACCTGAGGCCACTTTATTGATGATTATGATGATGATGATTAACGTCTATTGAGACCAACTTTGGTCTATCGGACTGTAAGAAGGTTATTACTTGGTTTTCTTTAAACTTGTGTTCCTATGCTCAAAAATCTTAGAAAGAAGCTTTGCAAGATCACTATAGTTTTGGCAAGTCAGGAGGTTAGAAAGGTTTGTATTGTAGCAAATACTATGAAACTCATATCTAATGTCGGTGTATTCAGGACACTCTAAGAGAAAGTGATTTTCATCCTCAACGCTCATAGATTCACAAATATGGAAAACCCTTTCCTCCCACAGATTTTTGGGAATAGACAAACGCCCTGTTTTGCTATGGAGATCATGAGAGTTCGTTCTAATCTTGGTTATATTCATTTTCTTCTTTGAACTAGTTACTATTGAGAGATAATTCTGATATTCCAAATTAGGGTTAATGACCTCCTTATAGTATCTTAGTTTTATCTTAATCGCTAAATTTTCCTCGCACCACAATTTCTCTTTAAACTTAGAAGAAATAATATTTTTGACATTATCAATATTCTGCAAAGTGTCATTTTCATCAATGCCCCAATGGTCTAACCAAGCCATCGTATCTTTACACCAACTCTGCTTGAGGCATAAATTGGTTTTGACTTGAATTTAAATCAATTTTAGGAAGTCTCTCGTTTTCCATGTTATTTATCTTGTGCTTGTACATCAGGTACCTAGTCATAGCCATGCTCTCGATGGGGGAAAGACCCACTTCTAAGAGTAGAATAGGATAAGGTGTGTTGCTTTTAATTTTGAGGTTATAAGTTATAAACCGCTTCTGGATTTGCTCAATATTTCTCCAAGATTCTCTAGAAATGTTGCACCCCTATACTTCACAACCATATAAGATAACGGGGATGACAATAGTTTCAAAGAGGAACTTATTTTTATCCCACATGACCAGGTTGGATGATTTACAATTATTTTCAAGACCAAAATAAGCTTTCCATCCTCCATTAATCATTTTCTCAATGTTGTGGTTCCAATTGAGCTTGTGATGAATATCAATTCCAAGATACTTGTAAGAAGTCACTTCCTCCAATTTACTGTTATCATAAATAAAATTTGCGTAGGTATTTTTCTTAGATTTTATAATCATAACTTATGTCTTGTCGGTGTTAACAGTCATACCCGTGTTAGATCTTTGAGAATTCTTAATTTTTTATTGAGATCAAAGGGGCACCTTGCCATAAGAACAATATCATCAGCATAAATCAATAAGATGATAACTATCCCAACTAATATCGTGTCAGCACAACCTGCTTCTTCTAAACACCTTTCTAGTTTATCGATGTAAATGCCAAAAAGGGCAGGGGAGAGGAGGAAACCTATTACACTAGGTAAATTTTTAACTATTTCCACATCTTGTCTTTGGGAACTATATCTCTATATTTCTTCTTCCTTTTTTGGTCTTTCACAAAGTGCAGGGAATCAATTTTTTAGTGATGTGAAACATAATTTCATATGCCTCTGGCCAAGTCACCCACATCAGATTCACGTTGATAAGTTGTCTCACTTTTTGGCACATACATGAGACATTTTCTGAATTTTAGTATAGCATCAATGCTTGTACAATACTATGCAGTGAATAGACGTGATATTTTATTTTTGTATTAATTTGTGTCATTATATAAAAATTATTTGAAATTTGTAATATTTGATGAATTAATTAATTTAACTATATTTATTTAATAAAATATATTAATAGGTGTGTAATTTTTATTGGTTGAAAACTTTTGAAAATATTATTTTTATCATTGACGAGAATTAAAATAAATAAAAATACAACATAACTTTGTAAATACAATTGTATCCTCCAAATATTTTTTTGATAATTGAATTCTAACAAATTTACAGATATACAGGCTCAGAAGTCTGAAATCTTGAGCTGCATCCAGCTACCCCTAAATCCCAATGCACATCATGTCACCCTTCTGCGCATGCCTTCCTTTTTTATGCAGTAGCGTGGAATCTTCTCTATGTGTAGCCGTTGAGTACCTATCTCATGTAAAGAAATTGTAGGAGAGTTATAGCGCATGTAGAATCCGTGATTGCACTTGGGCAGCATTCTCTTCTCATTGCTAATAAATTGTGAAATGAAATGGCTACACCTTTCCCATTCTTTTATTTCATGGTTTTGGGAAGAATTACATTGTCATGGTTTCAACCTACTCATAACTGTTACTTCATGGTTCTAGTTATATTTCAGTTTGGTCCTTAAAGAAAGGTTGTGTTTTATACCTTGTATGTTCATTATTTTATCATCATGTTTGTGTTTGTTGGAAGTGTTTGTTTGGCAGGTACTAGATGGTGGCCTAAAGAGTAAGATGGAAATACAGTGGTCAAATATCATCATAGCTATCCAGGCAAGCTGTGCAAAGCATTCTCCAGGAACCTTCGAGATTCAGGTAATTAGAGCACTAATGGGTGATTCCATGAAGATGGGTAACTCTTTTTGGCCAAATATGGCAATGAAAAATGGAAATTTTACCCATGTATTAAATTGAAGCCCTTGAAACTCATATTTTCCATATGAATTTCGGCATTCGGTTAAAAAACGAAATGTAGAGAATTATGTTGGATTTCCAATGATATTTTTTTTTAAATATACCAATGTCATTTATTATGTCAAATTTTCATTTAATGAAACGTGTCTCCTTAAACTTTTGACGAGAAATTAACAAGTGGCTTGTGTGTGTGCGAAATAATTTAATGTTAAATTAATAATTTAAAAAAATGAAATATGTGAACATGATCTAGACAAAATGCACTAGTGCGTACATATTTTTCTTTTAATTTCTCTCGAAAAAATATATTTATTATTATTTTTCGAAACTGACTAGTGAATATTTCAGTCACATTTTGCACACATGCGCGTGTGTGCACCAAATATTTTGATTGTTTACATCATTTGGAAAACTAAAAATACACTTTTGAAGAGGATGCACTGATGTCGTGCTTGTATATTTTTTCAAATTTTTGGATGTGTATTTTGAATGTTGTTGATTTATCTTTGAGCTCATTCGAAGTTGTCGACAGGGTTTTTTAGGGTAAGCTTTAGCATAAATTTAAAAAAGAATGACATACGAAGATAAAAATTTGTAAATTATATGTACAGGGATAGAGGATTCATTAAAGAATCCAACAGTATCAAGTCCTCCCATTAATGTGCATTTAATGACATAGTTTAAGCCCCTGAAAGACAGACAAAATTTTATTTCTGTAGTGAAAAGGGCTTTTGACCTATTTTTAGGCCATTGATTGAGGTATTTGCTTGATAGAGGTTTTTAAAATATCTCGATCGAGGGATAAATAAGACCTCGATTGAGAGTTTTACATAGACCTCGATTGAGGTTTTTTGCTCAATCGAGGTTTTGTAAAAAAAACATCGATCAAGAATTTGTCTGTGTAAAAAAAACATAAAAAAGAACCCGGGAAAGGAGTTGGACAATTATTGTTGTCCAACCACCATTCCCATGCAAAAACAACAAGCAACCTCTATATAACCACTAAACAATTTCCCAACAACACCTATTTAAATCATTGTTAGTTTGCTTTCAATTAGAGCTATGTGAATTTGATGTTGTGATGTGATCAAATAGAGTTCATTACACATGTAGGAAGTTATTTGTAGACCTACTTCAAAATTCCATATGAACATATTGTTGTTTGTTATAACAATTGGAAGAAATCTTTGTTTGTTTTCATTGAAGTTTAATAGGGAGTAAAAGAAAATGACAAAGGAAGCATGCTCGATATATATATCTATCTATATATAATTGATTTATATATAATCCCTAAATATATTAAATGTAAGTACAATTATATAAATAAATTTAATGAAGAAAGTATATATATACATACTCTTAAAAAAATCATAAATATTATAAAAACAATTATATAAATAAATTAATACGTTATTAAAAATAGAAAAATTCACTTTTAATATAAATTTTGAAGTTGTTCATATTGAAGCCTATGTTCCAATAACTAGAGTTAGTGGTTAGTCTACTACACACTCAAATATGTGCACATTTTTATACAATGGTGTTACCATCTATACATACAACACAAGACAAAAAAGACTATTGTTTCCCCTTTTAAGTACACTAGCATAGATCCATCTTAAAAGGGGACCTACCAAGTGCCGAGAGGGATCAAATCTCTCAGAGGTGCAAATCCCTTTTTAGACTAGAAATGTTGGTGAAGTGTGTAATGCGATGTTTATGGTTTAAATATATATATATATATATATATATATCATTCTATATATTTTAAATCTAATTTGAGCTAACATGTCATTTTTTATAATATTTTATTTTTTTTATAAAAGACACATGTAAGCTATAGGATGAGCACGGAAGGATTTACACATCTCCCCCTACTAGGTTGTAGAATGCGCCTCTCCAATGCAATGAGACAATTCTTGAGGCTATAACACTTATTTTAAAGTATGTTAGATATCATTTATTTCCTCATTTAATGTGCATTCACTCTTTGTTAGTTTAATGTAGGTCCTTTTACATTCAATTAGTTCAAATTATATTCTTGTTTAAATGGTAAAACCCAAGGTATGAAGGTTTTGTGTTTTTCACTTTTACTTTTCTCTTCATTTTGTATAATCAATTTGTCTTAATTTTGTATAATCGATCTTAATTTTGTATAATCAATTTGTCTTAGAATCCAAGAGATAAAATGATTTCACTTTTACTTTTCTCTTCATTTCGCATAATCAATTTGTCTTAGAATCTTGGAATAGAAATAAAATGATGATGAGAATAATTTAAGGTCAAACCAAAATAGTGGGCCTATGCCAATCACATCAAAAATGATGTCAGTGATGAGTTCGAAGCTTCTTGTTTCAATCTTGGTTTGATGGCTTTGCAGTTCCATCCACTAAATGGATGCATAACCAAGGAATGGTCTAATATTCTTGCAATGCTACTCAAATAAACAAAACACTATTTACACCAATTCAAAACTAGTATTCTAAGACAGTTCGCTAACTGAGTTCCAACTCTGTTTATTGCATTCAAACAGTTATAATTATGCCCATTCACAAAACCAACAATAAAATAAGATTAATAGCACGTTGCAATTCACAAATAGGTTGTAGTTAAACATTACACAATCATTATATATGGCTAAAGCTTATTCACAAATAGGTTGTAAGTTAAACATTACACAAGCATTATATTTTGTTGAAGCTTATTGCAAAGGATTGATCATTCAAGTAGTTATGTATATAACGCTAGTTGTAGTTATGTATATAACGCTAGCTGTAGGTAGAATATCCAACATAGAGCTTGAGATGAATTGCTGTAAGGAGTCACTTTCATTAGCAGTTGAATAATGTATGCAAACTCAGCACTTAATTAATAATCATTCCTATGATGGTTATGGTTGATTAGTTAAGTGCACAGATTTTAAACGGAGCACCAAGTAAACCAAGGATTCATTAGCATCATGAGACTGTGAATTATATATATATATGTGTGTTTTATATGTATACATGTGGGGTGTTTTTCTATATGTAAATCATGCCACATTAAGGCTTGAAGATGTTTGGTTGTAGCATATGCTATTGCATAGTGCACTAGCTTCAAAACATCCATAATAAAAAAATTAGCTTCTAGACTTCTTTTTTCACAGAAACTCCCATTTATTTCCTGGAGTGGGCTTATTCTCAAGAGGATTCCTATGTAGCTAAAAGAGGCTGCAACTTGAGTTAGTTGAGAATCTATCTCAGTTAGCGGTTAGGCTGGAATTTTATTCGTTAAAATTGAAATACATTCTTGTATTGACTTACTTATGTGTTTCCTCCTGTAAAATCTAAAATAGCCTACCATAGAGTTTGTTTTCTCGATTGGGGCTTAGATTCCCTATAGAACAATGGATACCTAGAGAGCTAGCCCACATACAAGGAAAAATTACTTAAAAATTAATGAAATCTAGAACCTCAACTCTATCTCATGTCTTTCTTCATATGGATAAGGGCTGGTGCAAGGTAATGATACCCACTTATGAAACCTTAGGTGCAATGGCATGCTAGAAAAATAGAAATCTTATCATTAAAATGAATTATTAGAGGTACAAAAGTTTTTAGAAATAGGTGTAAAAAGATGAGACATAGAAAACGGATCACCTTCCGGAATATATAACTTTTATTTATGGAAAAGTGGTATAACCACCCCAAAATGTCATTATTTTAAGATTTGTACGTTATTTTTTCTCTAAAACATAATGCATATGTTTGTGTTGGTCCACCGGTTTTTTATGTAAATTGTCAATTTATGAGGAAAAAAATATGTAGAGACGTAGGAAACAGACAAATCTTATGCAAGGCTATTTTTCCACAATTTTAAAAGTTAATTTTATATATTTTTTAAATTACGAAAGTCAGTGAAGCCTTAAAATGACATGGTCGAGTGTTGGTCCACCATATCATGGTCTGAAGATAATAAAAAAACTTATTGTTTTAGCTTGTAGGTATTCTTGTACTCTTGTGCGGGTTCTTTTCCGTTCTCGAAATAGGTAAACCAATCAAAATTTATAGGCCAAATAAACGACCTATGTTTTTTACAAAATTGACATGAGTGTAGTTAAAAATGAATTAAAAATAGAAAAAAATAATAGATCTATTCAAAAAATATATAGTTAGAATCTGCACACAGATCTCGACAAGTGTGTGCAATTTCATCAGTAGTGCACAAGTGGAGCATATGCAAAACTAAGCATGAAAAACATGAAGTTACAGAAATTGGTGTGTTCTGCCATAACTCAGACCGAGCCTCAAGGTCTGGAAATCCAAAGCTAATACCAAACCTGGAAGGGCACCAAAAAAAATTTGAATCCAAACATGCATGCGTGCAAATGCATGCATGCGTAGATGCATGCACGCCTATATGCGCGCATTCCTAGATTCACACATGTGTAGTTGTGTGCATGCATAGAGGCATGCACTCATTTATGTGCGTGCATGCATTCTTTGTCACACCTTTATTTTTATTTATCTCTCCCTAAACCCCCCCACTCTCTTCCTATCCACCCAATCCCCCCCACCCTCTTCCACTCTACCCAATCCCTCCTCCCTCCCTCATCCCTCTCTTCTCTCCTTCACAACAAGGGTTAGGAGATATACTATTACACAAAATCACTAACTCGCATTATCATCATGTACATATAAATATTCATCCTTGTAACCATAATTCCATGACCCCTATATCTAAATCCCCAAACCCTTGACCATTAGTCCCTAGCCACTGCAATCCCTAGTCCCTAGTATAACTAACCACCATAACTCTTGGCCCACTGTAATCCTAAACTAGTATAGCCCATAAAAATCCTAAATACTAACACATAATGATATATATCCCTTAACCCCTATAACCCTAACCCCGTAATTCTAACCTCCAAAGTGTCTAGTCAAATAAAAATTAACCCCTAACCCTTATAACCTCTAATTCTCATCAACCCTAAACTCTATCATCAAACACCCAACCCTTAAAACCTATAACCCATATCCATTTTAGAGAGATATTAACAGAGAGACAGACCTAAACCTTGGTCCCTAAAGGAATATTCTATCCAAAAAGATCTATGATGATTTCCTCCACTAACCACACATGACCTCTTAATGGTATCATTGGCCTATGATTAAGGATTTCGATACCATGAAGTGGTTTTGAGCAATATGTATGTGCTTGATCAAGGCTTTTTAAATGGTGTTTTATGGAAGAATGACGTTCCTTTAGCCATAAAGAAACTATTTAGACATCCAAGGCCATGAACAATGTCTAAAAGCACCAAACAAGACTTTACAGGGGTATGTATTGTGCTATGTATCCAAGTCTTGGGGACTTAGGGCATTGAACATGGTCAAGGGAGGATACCTAAGACTTGAGCCTTAAAGGAATCTTATATCCATCTAGGGCTAAGAAGGTTACCTCCACCAACTACACATGGCCTCTTGAGGTATCATTGTCCTATGATTGAGGATGGAAGTGCCATTATATGGTTTTGAACTTAGTATCTACATGTCTTAGGGCCTTGGAAATGGTTTTCCAGGGAATAATACCATGAATTTGGCCCTAAATAAACCATTGAGGCATTCAAAGCCATGAGAAATTCCTCGAGGAACCATGCATTATCTCATAGGGATATATGCAGAAATATGTATCTATGTCTTAGGGCCTTAGGACCTTGGACATAGTTAAGGGAGGAGAGTTGATCCTATGGACCTAAATGAATCTTCTAAACATCCAAGGATAAGAATATTTCATCCACCAACCACGTGTGACATATTGAGGGTATCATTACTCTATGATTGAGTATTTTAGTGCCATTCGGTATTTTTAAGTAGTATGTACATGTCTCGAGGCCTTTAGGATGATGCTCTAGGGGAGAATACTTTGACTTTATCCTTAAAGAAAGAATTGGGGCATCTAGATCCATGAAAATTGCTTAAAAGCACAACACACATGACTTTGTCAATGGTATTCATGATGCTATATATTTATGTCTTGGGGCATTGGGGCCTTGGACATGCTTAGTGGAGGATACCAAAACATTGGGCCTTTAAGAAGTATTCTAGCCATCAAAGACTAAGAAGGTTTCCTCAACCAACCACACATGGCTTCTTGAGTGTGACAATGGCTTATGATTAGGGATGTTGGTGCAATTAGGTGGATTGGAGAAATATGTATGTGTCTCAAGGCCTTGGGAATGACATTTGAGGTAAAAAGACCATGCATTTGGCCCTAAAGAAACCATTGAGGCATCCAAAGCCATGAAAAATGTCTCAAAGCACCATGTATGACTTTGCAGGGACATCCATGATGGCATGGAACTATGTATCCATGTCTTTGGAATTGGGGGTTTGGACATGGTCTCGGGAGGATACTTGAAGCTTGGGACTGAAAGGAATGTTACATCCATTTAGAGATAACAAGGTTTCCTCCACCAAGAACATATACCATTTTGAGGGTATCATTGGCCTATTGGCGCATGCGTTCTTTGTCACACCTTAATTTTTTTTTATCTCTCCCCAAACCCCCCCTCCCTCTCTATAACCCCACCCCCCCCTCTCTTCATATCCACCCAATCACCCCACTCTCTTCCACTCTACCCAATCCCTCCTCCCTCCCTCACCCCTCTCTTCTCTCCTTCACCACAAGGGTTATGATATATACTATTACACAAAACCACTAACTCGCATTATCCTCATGTGTATATAAATATTCATCCTTGTAACCATAAATCCATGACCCCTATATCTCAATCCCCAAACCCTTGACCATTAGTCCCTAGCCACTGCAATCCCCAATCCCTAGTACAACTAACCACCATAACTCTTAGCCCACTATAATCCTAAACTAGTATAGCCCCCAAAACTCCTAAATACTAACACATAATGATATATATTCCTTAACCCCTATAATCCTAACCACATAATTCTAACCTCCAAAGTGTCTAGTCAAATAAAAATTAACCCCTAACCCTTATAACCTCTAATTCTCATCAATCCTAAACTCTATCATCAAACACCCAACCCTAATAACCTATAACCCATAGCCAGTTTAGAGAGATAATCAGAGAGCGAGACCTGAACCTTGGGCCCTAAAGGAATATTCTATCCAATAAGAGCTATGATGATTTCCTCCACTAACCACACATGACCTCTTAATGGTATCATTGGCCTATGATTAAGGATGTCGATACCATGAATTGGTTTTGAGCAATATGTATGTGCCTAATCAAGGATTTTGGAATGATGTTTATGGAAGAATATCGTGTCTTTGGCCATAAAGAAACCATTTAGACATCCAAGGCCATGAACAATGTCTAAAAGCACCAAACAAGACTTTACAGGGGTATATATTGTGCTATGTATCCAAGTCTTGGGGACTTAGGGCATTGGACATGGTCAAGGGAGGAGACCTAAGACTTGGGCCTTAAAGGAATCTTATATCCATATAGGGCTAATAAGGTTACCTCCACCAACTGCACATGGCCTCTTGAGGTATCATTGTCTTGTGATTGAGTATGGAAGTGCCATTATATGGTTTTGAACTTAGTATCTACATGTCTTAGGGGCCTTGGAAATGGTTTTTTATGGAAGAATACCATGCATTTGGACCTAAATAAACTATTGAGGCATCCAAAGCCATGAGAAAATCCTCGAGGAACCATGCATTATCTCATAGGGATATATGTGGAAATATGTATCTATGTCTTAGGGCCTTAGGACCTTGGACACAGTCAAGGGAGGAGAGTTTATCCTATTGACCTAAATGAATCTTCTAGCCATCCAAGGATAAGAATATTTCATCCACCAACCACACATGACATCTTGAGGGTATTATTACTCTATGATTGAGTATATTATTTCCATTTGGTATTTTTAAGTAGTATGTACATGTCTCGGGGCTTTTAGGATGATGCTCTAGGGAATAATAGTTTGACTTTATCCTTAAATAAAGCATTGAGGCATCTAGATCCATGAAAAATGCTTAAAAGCACAACACATATGACTTTGTCAATGGTATTCATGATTCTCTATATTTATGTCTTGGGGCCTTGGGGCCTCGGACATGCTTAGTGGAGGATACCAAAACCTTGGGCCTTGAAGAAGTATTCTAGCCATCAAAGACTAAGAAGGTTTCCTCAACCAACCACACATGGCTTCTTGAGTGTGCCAATGGCTTATGATTAGGTATGTTGGTGCAATTAGGTGGCTTGGATAAATATGTATGTGTCTCAAGGCCTTGGGAATGAAATTTGAGGGGAAAATACCATGCATTTGGACCTAAAGAAACCACTGAGGCATCCAAAGCCATGAAAAATGTCTCAAAGCACCATGTATGACTTTTCAGGGATATCCATGATGGCATGGAACTATGTATCCAAGTGTTTGGAATTGGGGGTTTGGACATGGTCATGGAAGGATACTTGAAGCTCGGGACTGAAAGGAATGTTACATCCATTTAGGGATAACAAGGTTTCCTCAACCAAGAACATATACCATTTTGAGGGTATCATTGGCCTATTGAGGATGATTGTGCCATTACGGTATCATTAGCATATGATTGTTTCCTTGAACCAACATAGATCCATCCTAACTGCGTATCTATCAAGCACTGAGAGGCATCCAATTTCTTGAGGTCTTATTTTTTTAATGAGTTTTTATTTGGTTTTAAATTTTTGTTTTATGAGCGGATATGGATTTTTTAAATTATTTTTTAATTGGTTTTCACTTTCTATTTTATGAGCCGACATAAATTTTTTTAATTATTGTTTCTTTTGGGTACATAACGTGACGGCGTTACACTACGTTACATTACAAATATCCCCCATACTAGGTTGTAATCACCTCTCTACTCTTGGTGCAATAAACACATGACATTGCAAGAAGATACTTCACCTTGAAATTATCATATTTGCTTGAGAACTATGTATAGGTCTTGAGACATAACCAATGTAAAGGAATGAGACATTGAAATTAGGCCTAAAATATAACTTTTGAAGCTCAAGGGAAACCAATAATCCCTCGAACTACCACACATGACATCTATGTAGGACATTTGGCCTATGAGTGGTGATATCTCACTATTAGAAGGTTATGAGCACTAAGGATGGGTCATGGGGAACTTGACATGTTCAAGAGATGAGCCTAATCCTTATGATCTAAAGCAATATTTTAGGAAACCTGCTTTAAGAAAAACACCTTGAACCACCACAGTCGATCCCTTGAGCGTTAATTTTCCTATGGGTAATGATATGGGCAACTAGGGATAAAAACTTCACCTTGAACCATCACATAGGATCTCTTGAGGGTATCCCTATCCTCCAAGTGGAGATATGGGCACCATTAGGAGTTTTTGAGCATCAGGTTTCGGTGTTGAGGTATTAAACATGGTCGATGGAGGAAGCTCAGGAATTGGGACATAAAGGCATGTTATAGGAATAAGGTTCCATGAATGATGCATCTAACCACCAAAGATGACTTTTTGAGGGTTTCTTTGGTATTCTAGGTACAATATGGGAACATTATAAGTTTTTGAGCACTAGGTATGGGTCTTACATCCCTAAACATGGTCTAGAGAGGAAACTTAGATCTTATTCCCTAAATAATGATTGTAATCATCCATGGCAAAAAATTATGAATAGAAAAATACATGGCTTGTCAACGATGCTCTTTAACCTATGACTAGAGATGTTAATGCTCTCTAGCCTATGAGAGGAGATGTCCCTTTAGCCTAGTAATTATGGGTTTTGAGGCTCTATGCATGATCAAGTAAGGAATCCTATGCATTACGCCCTAAAGGAATATTTGAGGCATTCAAGGCCATGAATGATACCTTAAAGAAACACAAATGACCACCCCAGGAGTGTTGTAATAATAAAACTAGTCTTTTATATTTCCTTGTGGACATTAGAAAAACATTTGACAAAGTTCCCAAAACTAACCTATAGAATAGTTTACAATAGTATAGAGAGATATTGTAGTGTCCCTTATTAGGAATTTTATTAAAATGGCAATTTTCCACTTTTTTCCCTAGTTAGACCTTTGACTAGTTTTGATCTCTAGGTCCCAAATTTGCCCCAAATGATCCCAAATATTATGAGAATGTATATGAATGATATTAGAACATAAATATGTGTTTCAGGGATGCCTTTGGACCTTTAAAATACTTCTGCAGATCCTCTTTCAATTCTGATCAATGTAGGTAACTTTACTAGTGATTTTTCTTTGACTAGTATTGGTCTCTAGGTCTCAAATTGACTCCAAATGCCTTCAAATCTTCAAGGAAGGTGTATGAATGATATTAGAACTTTAATATGATGTTTATGGATGACATATTTCCACCAAAATACCTCTGAAAACTCTCTTAATATTCTGAACCAATTATGCAATTTTACTAGTAATTTGGGGTTCAAATCCCCCTAGGGTAAGTACTGAAAATAGCTTCCCAAATGCCTCCAAACCCACTCAAATATATTAACAGAGGTATGTAATGTGTTAATTATTTTATTAAAATCTCATATTCACCATTAATGGATTATTACAACTGTTCTCACCCTCTCCCATTCAACTGCAAAAATCCCCAATTCGACCCTTGGGGGAAATGGCACTATTTCACCTCCCAATACAACTAAACTGAGTAAAAATGCATCAAATGCTCAAGTACAGTACATGAAACTTGTAGAAGACATCCATGGAAGTATATTGATCACAAATATATCAGAGAATTATCCATTCATTCGAAATCACCATCAATACATTGGCTCACAACAAGGTAGTGGGGAAATGGCATTGTTCTTCCATTAAAAATGAGATTTATACATTTCTACTTGGAATTTCGACCTGAAACTTTTTGGAGATGAAAAACAGAGTATTTAATTCATATTACAAAAGAAATGGGGCATTAAAATCTTCCCAAAAGAGTACAATAGCTCACCAAAAACGCCCTCCCTCAAGGATCAAGAATATGCCATCAAAACTGGAAATGGTTGAAGGAGTGAGATGCAATAGAAGAAACCATGAGATTCCCTGTAGCTTACACCTACAAATAAAGACTCCATTAAAGCTCCAAATGAAAGTTCTGAATGGCCTTTCCAATTACCAACTTGGATGGGAATCTTTCACCCTCGAAATTGGCTAAGGCAAGAAACTAGTCATCCACTAGCTCTCCCTCTTCACAAATGCAATTGCAAATTCTACAAATGATCAAAATCCATTCTCATACTTCATTTCTACATTTTATAACCAACATTAGCCTTCTAAGGGTCGAATCCTCTCAATAGATTCAATAGATTTCCATTTAGTAAATATTCCACATTTGCCACTTGTCTCCTAGTTCCAACCTTCCATCTTCTCCCAAATTCGATTTTGAGTCTCTTTGGCTTCTCCAACTCCCAAATTCGCCTTAATTCGCCTTCCATGAGCCTATTTTTGGGATTAACATGTCATAGTGGTCAGATGTTAGAGTTCAGGTCTGCAATTTGTCATAGTTGTCATAGATGCTCCATCATTGGTGTCATAGGGGCCAGGGAATCTAGCCCAAGTGTCCACAAACTTTCACTTTGACTCTTTATCTTACATGGAGGTTACCAATCCTTCCCAATTCGACCTAAGATGCTCAATGACATGTTTTATGACTTACCAACTCACCCAAGAGTGTTCACATTCCCATTAATTCGAATTTGCAAAAGAGAGATACCATGTATTATGAAAAATCAAGCTAGTGTGGGTCCCACATCCTCCATATGTCTCCAAAACCATTTGTCACCTAGGATTTCTCTTGAATTTCTTTATTCACTCTATTTATTAAATACTTGAACCCTTCTAATGTCTAAACATCATTTATTATCCCCTTATTCCAAATCCCAAAGCTTCCACCCCAAACCTAGGAAACTAGTAATTTTCCTCCTTGGCAATTATTTGACCCTTAACATCAATTTTACAAACTCTAATGAATATGGCTAATTTTATTAGGCCATTGTGAACCAATTCCAAATTTGGGACATGACAAATCCTCCCTTCCCAATATTGCTTGTCCTCAAGCAATTTCAAACATGGGTGTTGAAGAACCTGCTTTCTGTATAATTCTTTGAAGTTGCCATTGAATTGCCAAACCTTGAGTCTGAGTTTCCATGAATATTTTAGAGAGGAGCCACCATGCTTGCTGCTGCACTAATCTGATTAAAATCACTTTATTAAGTGGGGAATCCATCTCCCATACTGTTTGCTTCCCCCAAAAAAATGAAACCAATGAGACAAAAATTATTCCAGGGTCCCATTGCTTGTATTGCACCCCAACAATTAAGAGTGCTCTCCAACCTACACCATTAGATAAGAGGATTCCTGGATCCTATTTTCTTGTATGCATTCTTCCAAACATCATGAGTACCAAATATATATCATCAAAGTACATAACAACATAATGAAAATGTACATCAAGGATATGCTTCATCAAAGAGTCATGAAAGTGCTTATACCTCCAAGCAAGTAGACCACGATTTTCCAAGTGCATACCAGCTTCAAGTGACCAATCAAATCTGCTCCAATGACATAGGTGAGGATCCCATGTCCTATAATGCTGCTCCAAAAGGATGTGATATGAATAAAAATATTCAACCATGTATTCTTTCATCCAAGAAGTGAATGAAGAATCTCCACTAAAACCTGAACCAAATAATGAGCAGAAAAAACAAGGAGACTTCAAATGACTCAAAGAAGTCTCACCCATACATCCACGAATGTGAGAATCATAAAGATGTAACAAAGTATGTGGCTGCCAACAAAAATGTTCTCCCATCATAAATCTATTCACCCAAGTGTTGGATGAAGTTCCTCTAACATCAAATGAACCCAATGTTGAGCAAGAAAAACCATGAGTCTTCAAGTGACTCAAATCCATATCATAGGTGCATCCATGTAGATGTGAATCATCATAAAGTGACAAATTATGCTGCTGCAAATGTGAATAAGAATGTGCTCCAACCATGTCATCATAAAAGTTAAATCTAGGAGTTCCATACTCCTCATGTGGCACCATCAAAAAGAACCCTTTCACCCATACTTCATTGAGACTAATACTGCAAAACATGGAATTGTAGGATGTAGGAGAACGAACTAACTCACCCAAATGATCAATAAGTGCAGAATTTTCATCATGGGAAGGACCCATGTGGGTAGTATCATGCAGCTCCTTCAAAAGTGGGAAACCTTTGTCATAGATTGGTTCCAATGTAAAGGAATCATGCTCTTCTTTAAAAATTGCATAACCTTCATCAAGAGACAATTCAAGTTCCTCTTCCACCACATCAAGTGTTTGGATCTCTTCAAGTTCATCTTCAAACACATTAAGCACATTCAAATTCCCACATTTCTCATGATCCACCATGTCATGAGAATCCTCCAAACAATCTACCATTTGACAATCTGAAACATAGGAGGAAAAACAAGTATCTTGCAACTTTTCAAGAAGTTGCTCATTTTGAATTGTGAGATTATGAATATCCTCATTATTCTTCAAGTATGCATCATGTAACAATTCATTAAGCTCAAACAAATGGTTTCTATCAAAAAGCAAAGACATGAAATTACCTTTGATGTGGCACATTGCTCTTTGAATCTTCTCCATGTCTTCAAGGAAGGATGTTTCCTCCAATGAAGTAGCTCTCCAACAAGAATTTGACACCAATGCTTGAGTGTCATGGAGAATGCTGAGGGACTCTTGGATCTTCTTTTCATTCATCTTTAAGGACCCTTCAATAAAATGAGGCTCTTGCAAATGAACCTCCTCATCTTCTTCATTTTTTCTTGGACCAACTTCATGAAGCTCAAGTGGTGATGGGGAAGTTGATCTTGGTTCTTCTTCAACTGCTGCAAGGTCTTCATTATCATGCTTAATGGAACTTGGGCTTGCAGCAACACTTTCAAAAGTGATCTCTATGTCACCAACATAAAGGTGTGAACACCTATCAGTAGGTACTCCTTCATAGTTTAAGCATCCATCAGTAGATGCTCTTTGGTTCATGTCTAAGCTAGAAGGTGTCTCGAAATGATCTTCCATATTTTCAATAGAATCTTCTTCATGATCTTGTGATGTCTCTTCCTTTTGCTCCTTCAAGCAAGCTGATGCATTTTGCCCCTTGGTTTCCTTAAAATCAATAATTTTTTCCACAAGTTCGATAGAAAACAATTCGAATCCTTCCTTAAGTTGCTTGGTCATATATTCAAATATTGTTTTCATAATTTTTATATGCTCATCACCATCATATGAGGCTCCCTTTTCATCCCTAGTCATAGTTTCCTCAAAAAATTTGCTCTTCTTCTCCTACTTTTTTTTTTTCTTCAACAAAAGCACTTTTGGTTTCAATATCTAATGGTGGTACCTGAATTATTGTCCTCATGAATATTATACCACATCAGGTGCCAAGATCATGTTCTGATCCCACTTTAGTGTCCCTTATTAGGAATTTTATTAAAATGGTAATTTTTCACTTTTTTCCCTAGTTAGACCTTTGACTAGTTTTGATCTCTAGGTCCCAAATTTGCCCCAAATGATCCCAAATCTTCTGAGAATGTATATGAATGATATTAGAACATAAATATGTGTTTCATGGATGCCTTCGGACCTTTAAAATACTTCTTCAAATCCTCTTTCAATTCTGATCAATGTAGGTAACTTTACTAGTGATTTTTCTTTGACTAGTATTGGTCTCTAGGTCTCAAATTGACTCCAAATGCCTTCAAATCTTCAAGGAATGTGTATGAATGATATTATAACTTTAATATGATTTTTATGGATGACATATGTCCCCCAAAAGACCTCTTCAAACTCTCTTAATATTCTGAACCAATTATGCAATTTTACTAGTAATTTGGGGTTCAAATCCCCCTGGGGTAAGTATTGAAAATAGCTTCCCAAATGCCTCCAAACCCACTCAAATTTATGAACAGAGGTATGTAATGTGTTAATTATTTTATTAAATTCTTATATGCACCATTAATGGATTATTACAACTGTTCTCACCCTCTCCCATTCAACTGCAAAAATCCCCAATTCGACCCTTGGGGGAAATGGCACTATTTCACCTCCCAATACAACTAAACTGAGTAAAAATGCATCAAATGCTCAAGTACAGTACATGAAACTTGTAGAATACATCCATGGAAGTATATTGATCACAAATATATCAGATAATTATCCATTCATTCAAAATCACCATCAATGCATTGGCTCACAACAAGGTAGTGGGGAAATGGCATTGTTCTTCCATTAAAAATGAGATTTATACATTTCTACTTGGAATTTCGACCTGAAACTTTTTGGAGATGAAGAACAGAGTATTTAATTCATATTACAAAAGAAATGGGGCATTAAAATCTTCCCAAAAGAGTACAATAGCTCACCAAAAACGCCCTCCCTCAAGGATCAAGAATATGCCATCAAAACTGGAAATGGTCGAAGGAGTGAGATGCAATAGAAGAAACCATGAGATTCCCTGTAGATTACACCTGCAAATAAAGACTCCATTAAAGCTCCAAATGAAAGGTCTGAATGGCCTTTCCAATTACCAACTTGGATGGGAATCTTTCACCCTCGAAATTGGCTAAGGCAAGAAACTAGTCATCCACTAGCTCTCCCTCTTCACAAATGCAATTGCAAATTCTACAAATGATCAAAAGCCATTCTCATACTTCATTTCTACATTTTATAACCAACATTATCCTTCTAAGGGTTGAAATCCTCTCAATAGATTCAATAGATTTCCATTTAGTAAATATTCCACATTTGCCACTTGTCTCCTAGTTCCAACCTTCCATCTTCTCCCAAATTCGATTTTGAGTCTCTTTGGCTTCTCCAACTCCCAAATTCGCCTTCCTTGAGCCTATTTTTGGGGCTGACATGTCATAGTGGTCAGATGTCAGAGGTCAGGTCTGCAATTTGTCATAGTTGTCATAGATGCTCCATCATTGGTGTCATAGGCGCTAGGGAATCTAGCCCAAGTGTCCACAAACTTCCACTTTGACTCTTTATCTTCCATGGAGGTTACCAATCCTTCCCAATTCGACCTAATATGCTCAATGACATGTTTTATGACTTACCAACTCACCCAAGAGTGTTCAAATTCCCATTAATTCGAATTTGCAAAAGAGAGATACCATGTATTATGAAAAATCAAGCTAGTGTGGGTCCCACATCCTCCATATGTCTCCAAAACCATTTGTCACCTAGGATTTCTCTTGAATTTCTTTATTCACTCTATTTATTAAATACTTGAACCCTTCTAATGTCTAAACATCATTTATTATCCCCTTATTCCAAATCCCAAAGCTTCCACCCCAAACCTAGGAAACTAGTAATTTTCCTCCTTGGCAATTATTTGACCCTTAACATCAATTTTACAAACTCTAATGAATATGGCTAATGTTATTAGGCCATTGTGACCCAATTCCAAATTTGGGACATGACAGATATGTGGGGTTAGGTGTATAGAGAGAGAGAGATATTGGGGGTTAGTTATATATGTATATATATGTGTGTGCGTGTGTGTGTGTGTGTGTGTGTGTGTGTGTAGAGAGAGAGAGAGAGAGAGAGAGAGAGAGATTGGGGGTTAGGTGTATAGAGAGAGAGAGAGATTGAGAGTTAGGGGTTTAGAGAGATATATAGAAAGAGAGAGATCAATTGTTCCTCAACCAACCACACATGGATTCTTGAGTGTGCCAATGTCTTATGATTAGGGATGTTGGTGAAATGAGGTGGTTTGGAGAAATATATATGTGTCTCAAGGCATTGGGAATAACATTTGAGGGAAACATAACATGCAATTGGCACTGAAGAAACCATTAAGGAATCCAAATCCATTAAAAATGTTTCAAAGCACCATGTATGACTTTGAAGGGATATCCGTGATTCCATGGCATTATCTATGCAAGTCTTTGGAATTGGGGGTTTGGACATGGTCATGGGAGGAGACTTGAAGCTCGGGACTGAAAGGAATGTTACATTCATATTGGTCAAGTTGTGTGGTTGATAGAAAATCAACTTTTGAATATGTATTTCAAGTTATCTTGGTTTCTTTATGTGTTAAATTTCCATGATAATTTGTACATTCAATTTGGCATAGCTCACATAATTTTAACCAATCATAATTCAGATTTTAATATTGGTAGATTTTTATTTTTATATAACCTTTAACCCCATAACTTACCTAACATCCCTATAACCTTTAACTCTTAACCTACAATCCTTATAACCCTAACCCCCAAACCCCTAAACACCTAGAATCACTTATGCACTTAGGGATTATGGTTTAGAAGAGGGCCTAAAGGCATTTATGGGGGAGGGGCTCTAGGAATAAACCGACACATATAGATTTATTGGGCAATAAATGAAGTAAACGTTACCCACTGAACTATGCAACGTTTAACAGAAGCACGCACGCGCTCCTAGCGGGTGCACACCTCTATTGAACATAAAATTTAGAAAATAACCTGCGCTCTTCTACCGCATTTTTTCTCTCATGTATCGCATATTTTTCGTGCACGCGCTCCTAGTGTGTGCGTGCCTCTATTGAACATAAAATTTAGAAAATAACTCGCACTCTTCTCCCGCATGTTTTCTCTCATGTATCGCATATTTTTCGTTGTTTTCATGAATAGTTCGACAATCACTTGCCATTTGGATTGAATTCACACACCTTTTGGTGTTTCTTCGACAATTTGGATACACACCAGTTGGAATCTATTTGGCTCTTTGGATTGAATACACACCAGTTGGGCTCTATTTGGCTCCTTGGATTGAATACACAACAATTGGACTCTATTTGGCTCCTTGAATTGAATTCTCATGTTGCTTGGACACACTTGAACTCTTCTTACATATAGTGGATACATCAAAAGAGAATTTTACATTTCAAGCAAAGAGCAATCATAATCCTTGAGGTATGGTGACAATTGTTTCTTGTGAAATGTATTTTAGTCTTCATTCACTTTGTTTGAATTGTATCTATTTTAGTTTTTCCTCATGAATTGTATGATAAATGTATTTTAGTCTTCTTAATATTCAACATAGACAATAAAACCATCTTACCACAAAAAAACTACAACATGCACCAAGCAATTCTTTCAACCTTTCATAAAGATAATAAAAAACACTTACTTGCATCACCACGGTCCACCAATAACCTTTTGTAATCACATAACTCCATCTAGTACACAAACATTTGTTAAATTCCTCATGATTTCACTACAAAAACTCACAAAAACACCTAAAGAATCAAACTCTTAATATTTTGGGGCTATTTTTCCTCATCCAAAACATGAAAATGAAGTGAGTAGGATCTTCCCCTTTTGTAGGAAATGTGCTCCTACTAACATCCCATACCACCATCCAATACCATCTACTAACACAAACTATTATCAAAAAACCATGTGCCAAGTGCCAAGCTACCAAAATGAGGCTCAGTGTACATTGTTTCAAGATGACAAGAAAACATCTCGAATTGAGTTCCTAGAGGTGATGTTATTGGTATATCTAGGGCATAATCAATAGCTTTTAAGATTATATGAAAACATTCTCACTAGATGTTGTTGTACATAATCAATTTCTACATCGAGTTTTAATAATCATGCACATCGAGTTTTAATATCTTATTTGTTATTTATTCTTGCAGGGGTGATATTTTGTTTTGTTAAAAAACGTATTAAATATGGGAAATAGCTGTAATAATAAAATAAAGTCTAGAAGGAACAAGCCGCCCCCTGAAAATGCCCATGAGATAAGAGAAAAGGCCAGGTTGTACATGGAAAATTGTAGACATCAAAATGTTAGTGCCGTAGATCCATCAACAAGCAATGACGAAGTGGTTGAATTCAATCAAATCTTTGTTGATGTCGAGTATGAAGGGATGGATGTTGAAGAAGTTGTTAATTGTAAAACTCCCCAAGAAGAGCACACACATGTCGAGCACACTCCCTTGCAGGACCAAATTGTGAACGAAGGGCCAGAATAAACAGGTGACAAGACTCGTACTTCCTTTCCGACTCCCTTGCCTCAACTATCAAGCGGATAACAAAGAACTCCCAGACGTATTCATGTGGATGAAATTTCCTTTTCAGGACTTGATGGTAAGTTTCCCGAACGAACTATTGATTTCCATTGTAACAGGATAATAAAAGATTTTTTTGAATCCAAAACCGATGCAGCAAAATGTCAATTGTTTCTGTCTTTGTTAAAATCACATTGTCTAGCTCATGTTAGGAGAATTTTGGGCATAACGTTAGTTAGAAGTTCAGAAGCCAACAATCAATTTGTTGGAAATATACATTCTACATTTAATTTGATTGGAAAAGCTTCTCGTACAAAATATTTTAATGTGGCTTGCCGTGTACTGTCAGAATCAATTGTAGACAAATCCACAAGGAAACATCACCAATTATCACACACATGTAAAATCTTTAAAGTAGATAGAAAGACTCTTCAAAAGTATTCTTCTATTAGAGAAAAACTTGAGATCCCAAGCCAAAAATATTGTTGGGCCTTTGTTGGTAGGTTACCTCATTCAGACATGAAGCTTATTGATGTTGTTAAAGAATTAGTACAAACATTTTGGCATGATAACACTAGACCGTCATCGAATCAAAGAGATGTGTTAAAGTTGAGAAAAGGTGTTAAGGGGTGTGAAACCCATGTCAAGCACTTCCTTGACATGACACCAACAAAACTCTATGAGAGGTTCAAGAATAAGCACACACAATTGAATTTAGGCCAAAGGTCCTTTGAAAAATGCAAACCCTGGTATGTTAGAATTTGCATTGATTGCAACATATGTTGTTATAGATACCATGTAGAATTTGAGTATTATTATGATACATATAGACATATATTTTGTAATTTGCATACTAACATTGTATAGGACTTCCCATCATTACAACCACTGAATGCATCCATAGAATTTATACACAACATAATGTGTCCAATACCTGAAGGACAAAAATATTATAAAAGATCATGTTTATATGGGACATGTTCCAGGTGCAGTGGATTTGCATTATTGATTCGTTACATCCATGAAATCGAGGAACACAAATTTGGGAGGATGTCAGTAGAAATGCAAAACTTCAAGTACATAACATATCAAGTAGATAGTGCAAAGTAAAGCAAAAAAAATTCAATGGTGAAGTGTAATGTCCCCATTCAAATAAATCTCAAGAAGGGAAAATTCCACCAATCTACTAGTTTCCTAGGTTGGGGTGGAAACATTAGATTTGGAATAAGGGAACTATAAAACCCCAAATCGAAATTAGCTTGAAAAAAATATATTAAATGGGGGATAAATAAATATTTAAGATAGGAAAATAAGGTGGCACTTGGTCATGAGGGCACATATGAGGTGTGGAGCCCACACAACCAATATTTTCCATGCCAAAAACTATTGCCTGGGATTTCTCCCAAGCTAGTGCTAAAGGGCACCTGCTAACTTGTAGTAGCAGTCTCAAATAAAGCAATAGAAATAAACAAATGTAAACACTAAAAGTAAAGAATTCTATATTAAGAACAATAAGCAAATTGATTCATGGAAGAAATAAATAAAAATTTGAATGTTTTGTATTACCTCAAAGGGTGAGGATGGTTGAGCTTGAGCAACTACAGTGGTGAGGTGCTCCAATGCTCCAATGATCTTTCTCTTCTCCAAATGCAAGTGGTAAAATTGGCCAAAAAGGGTTTCCAAGAATGGATCTAAGCTCAAAAAAAGGCAGGAGATCTCAGGGAAGAAATTGGCAGCATAAGGATAGGATGAATGGGGATGAATAGTGGGGAGCCCCTATCACCTTTTTATAGTATTTGGGTGATGGGGAATACCATTGTGGTTTGAGGAAACCAATGGTTTTGACCAAAATGGTTTAGGTCTCTTTTTCCCTCTTTTTCCTTTTTTGAATATTTTTTTAATATTATTCCCCTTTAATTGATTTTTGGGAATTTTGGACCCTTTTTAGGGTTTTTTTTGTGTTTTTTGAGGAAAATATATATATATTGAGGGGAAAAAAGGTGTATTATGTTCTTTTGTGTGACCTTTTGAAGGTTTTAGAGGCAAAAATGGTAGGAAAAATGGACAAAAGGGTCATGTGCATAGGGAAATGAGCTAGTGAGCACTTTTTGAGTGTTAACAGATTGCCCCCTGATGTGTGAGGGCAGGAGCTCATCGTATGGCCGATATACATCATATTTTTCTTTTTCCTAGGGTTTGGAGGAGAGAAGAGATCGTTTGGATACTGGAACATCGGGCCCATGCAAGCTGCACGAACTAAAAAATACATGTCCTCAAAGTAAATGAGGAATAATCTCTGATAATGGACGAGGTGGGCATACCCATGCTCCTATCAAGACATAAAAATAACAATGAGGCCCAAAAAGAGTACCTGGTCAATACATATAAACCTGATGTGTACATCATAATGGTCCAGAGGAGACACAACGCTGGGACATACTCATGGTCATACCATGACTGATCTAAAGAACTAATACACTGGAAAATCATTAATCATTCTGCGTGGTGTCAGAATGACTAATAAAATGTTGAATCTAAAGGTGTCCAACAACTGTGGGGACTCAATAACTGTGAGTCAAAATATCAAGAGTATAATGAACTGTACACTCGAGGAAGTATACAGTTGTCTTCAAGCGCAGCCCGGATATCCATAGGAACGTATAACTGGTTTTTTCCATAGTATACTCAACAATGTGATAGATTCAGGTGACATCCGAGGTCTTCAAATAATAACTGAATGGATCGATACCCTGTGCAAATCTCAACGATGCGATCAAGGTGTTGACGTCGAGCATGTGAGAAACAATCATTTTGAGAGGCACTAAGGGCTCCTGTCAAAATGATTCGTAGGCACTCACCACTAACGATGATGATTCCAAGGCACAGGGACCTTTGGGTCTATCCTCTGGAAAAGATTTGTTGGCGTCGACAGAGGGATACCTTGCAACTATCAAGGCAATGATGTTTCCTTAATAGGAGCGTGAGGTGTACAACCAAAAGGTGATAATACTGATAGGGGGACTGACATACTTCTGGGATGGGGAATAACTTGGGTTTTAGAGTGGGGGGGACTCAAACTTCCTTTGTTCAGAGTATGGTGACATGGTTGACCTGGAAGCATATGAAACTAACTTTAGGTATGGGGATCATAGCTTTTAAGGGATCAGGGGTAAGTACTGCAGACTAGAGTGACTCTGAGGGACAAGCTGATGGATGATATCAGAAGACTCAGGGTGACATATTGCAGAATACTCTGAACAAAGGCAACCAAAATGGGGAAGCTTCCATGTGAGTAGATATGATCTGTTTGTGGTGCCGAGAGGTACCGTTGGGGCCTTCTTCTTGGTTTTAATGAGCTCCAAGAAGGGATAAAAGTGTGCTCACAAAATGGTACTGTCCTGTGGATTTGTGCGAGCCTAGGACTATTCATGCTCGTGAGTGCTTCCAATTTTTTAGAGTCTTAAAGCGGTAAGTAGACTCCATGGTGTTCTTTTTCGTATGTTAGTCTCCAATGCCCGAAAACACATAAAATGATGCAAATGGAGAACTCTTCTAGACGATGTGACTGGAGTATTCCTTTTTCGTAATTAGTCTACAAGGTCCGGAAAAGGGATAAACTTATACCAGGTAGACGCCCTTTCAGATACGTTTAACGAGCATGAAAGGAAGAAATATTGCTCAATGATCTTTTCATTGTTTTAGGAGTCAAAAAAGAGCTTAACAGAAACTCCCTAAGTGCCTTTTTCATAAAGGAATTGCTCGGCCCAAAAAAAGGATAAAATTATACCGAACAAAAGTAATGGAGAGGCAAGGAGGAAGTGTTCAATCAAGGGATAATCATGGGGATTAAGCACAGTGGTAAGGAGGGGAACACTGATGGGTCCTCCTTATGGTTTGATGAATGGTAGCAAAACAATGTAATCAATGCATTATGGATGGAGTGGTGGGCTCATGGATAAGTTGTGATGCATTAATTGGTAAAGTGTGACAACGGTCGATGCGGCTCGCAAATCAAGGTGGCAAGGTGTAGGTACCAAATGTCGCTAAATGTCATATGGTGAGAGAAAGAAATGATCTCAAGCATCTTCACGAGCTCGAAAAACTGAATCCGGCAATATAAAGAACGTCAAAAACGAGCAACGACTGATGTGGCATGCAAACCGAGGCGACAACAGACATGTGAAAATATGCCCGAAAGATCTGGTTTTGAGGGTAAGAAATGATCTCAAGCGTCATCACGAGCGTGGAAAACTAGATCCGGTGATATAAAGAATGTTGAAAATGGACAATGGTTGATGTGGCACGCAAAATGAGGTGATGAGGGGCATGTGAAAAGTGCCCAAAATGGGACCTGGTGGAATCGAGAAACAGAGTGCACTATCGAGAAGTTCTCGTCGTGCTGATTTTGATGGTACCAACGGTTTGAAAAATGGACATCGTATGACTCCGGAATAGTGGTTTGAAGATTGGTCAAATTCCTATAAATAGTGGGTGGACCCAATATGACAAGTGTCATTTTCACCGTTGAGTTTCATAGAGTAATTGATTAGGTGAGAGCATTTTCTTCTTTTGTGGGGGATTCGACCATTGGTTTTTCATTATGGAGATGTACGAGCAGTGGGAGCAAATGCCCGTCGTGTTCGACGACTATTCGTACCAGGGTGTGGACTTCCGAGGGGACATTGAGATGCCTCGAGCTCAGGGACAGGCCTGGGGGTTGGATGGTACGTCTTTTATTTTTGTTTCTCTATCATATCATGTGTGTATTTGTTTATTATTATAGCTTAGAGATGTTTATATTATATTGACGTATTTCCGTGCTGGTTATTGCAGACGTGGTTCCGCGGCCTCCACCGGATCATTAGGGCCGTAGGGGACGGGTGGTGGTGGTGGTACCTCCACCAGTACTAGCACCTCCGCCTTGTGCACGAGGAGTTGTGCACTGTCGAGATGACGACATAGAGGATGTGCGTGATACCTTCGAGGTGTTGTTGGAGGATATACCAGATGATCGTTGGAGTGGCCTGGATCCGTGTGTTTTAGATCGTTGTTACGATGCTCCGCGTGAGTGGAGATCGATTCTGTGGAGGTTAGTTGTGTTAGCGGCTGAGAGGAGAGCTCGGGATCAGTATGATCTGTAGGAGGAGGATCCAGAGGATGTGTCTAATCGAGATTATGAGGATTAGGATGTCCTTGAGCTGCCCCCAAATGCTATTGAGCATATGGGGATGTTTTTTGTAGATATGTCACTATGTACCAATGATGTACTTTTTGTATATTCGGGTGTTGAGGGCACCCCTGACATTGTTGACTCTTTGATGATATATATCTATATATATATGTTTCTGCACATGGATGCATTTTTCTATAGTCGTCTATGCACGTGGATGCACATCTTGTCATGTTGTTTTTGTTTTCTTGCACGTGGATGCAATTTGTATTGTTGTCTACCCGTGGAGGCATGTTTTATGCACGTGGATGCACTACTATGATGTTTTGCTTTTTTGTATATATATGGTTTTTAATGCGTATGTGATGTGTGTTTACTCATGCTTGATGTCCTACATGGTTTGGTTGACGTGCCATTCTAGAATGTTGTTAGCCATTTGGTCTGCTACACTATTGAGGTTTCTTGGGACATGTGTGAAAGAAATGGATTCAAACTATCGAATCATTTGTTTAGTGCACAAGAATTTTCTAAAGAGGTAGGGATTGTGTACCTGGTACCAGTTATTGAGCTGGGAAACAAGAAGCTAGGAGTCTAGGAATACGTTAAGGTGACTTATGCCCATCTGGAGAGCAGCGATCACGGCATCATACTCAGTCTGGTTATTTGTCGCAGCACCTATGCACACTCCTTCGAGGTGGATCAACTCATGTGAGGGGGAATAAAGTACCCAAGCTGCAGAGGCGAGATTTGGAGACCAGCGACTTGCACCATTGGCAAAGCCAACATAGTAGAGTGGAACAGGATCCATCTGTGGTCATGCACAAAACACAATGTAAGGTTTTTGGAAAGTTTGAAAGAAAGAAAAAAAGGGAAACTATACAATGTGGACGGTGGTGTCCAATTCTATTTTTATGCGTAAAAACGTTTGAGGTACAACTCATTGTGGGGGTTGCGCATGGGGTTTCCTTCTGAGTTAGCCAGAATGTATGCCCCATGATCAAGGCATGTCTGGATGATGTATCGGCCTTGCCACATGGATACAAATTTTCATTTTCCCTTTTTGTCGTGGGCTTGGTCATAAACGAGTACAAGGTATCCTTCACTAAATGTTCGTGGGTGAACGTGTTTTTCATAATGGAGCTTTGATCGGTTCTTTGCGGCTTCTATTATTTGGAGAGCTGCATGGCGATCCTCATCGGCTTGTTCTAAAAGAAGTAAACGTTCTTCTATTGGTGAAGTGTCTGGGAGGAGTTCTATGGAGATTTGTAATGTCGGGATCTGACACTCGATGGGAAGGACTGATTCCACGCTGTGAACCAAATGGAAAGGGGTAAAAATGGTGGCGGTTTTGGTAGACGTGCGGTAAGCCCATAATGTGGGGAAAAGCATGTGATGCCAATTGGACTTATGTCGGTCGACAGTGCACTGGAGGATAGTCTTCAAAATTTTGTTAACATCTTCAACCTGGCCATTTACTTGGGGATAGTAGGTGGAAGAGAAATGATGTTCGAACTTGAGGAGTGTTGACAATTCTCGCCAAACAGAGTCCTCAAAATGAGAACCATGGTCTGAGACGAGTTGCTTTGGTACTCCAAAACAAACAATAACATGGTTGAGGAAAAAGCGGGCAGCAGTGTCGGCCTTGCAGTTGTACGTAGGCATGGCTTATGCACATTTGGTAAAGTAATCAATGGCCACAATGATGTATTTATGACCACCAGCTAATACTGGGTTGCACTCCATGAAATCGATGGCCCATTTGCAAAAGGGGCCAAAGGTGATTACTGGATGGGGTGGGGCAGGGGACTCCTTGCTCTGGGGGCAAAGAGTTGGAAATTCTGGAAATGTTTGACTGTTGTGATGCAATCGGTAAATAATGAGGGCCAAAAATAACCTACATGGATTACCTTTTGGGTGGTATCCATTCCAGAGAAATGGTCGCCGCAGGAACCACTATGACAGTCATTAAGGACCTGTTCTGCTTCTTCTTGAAACAGGCAACGTCGTAGGATGGTGTCGATGCCACGTTGATAGAGGACATCTCCTAAGAGGAGATAACGGGGGGCATGGTGATGTATGCGATGACGTCCATTACGGTTGAAATTGGGTCGAAACTTCTGTGTATGGAGGTAAACCAAAATGTCACCGTACCAAGGGTTGTCTGACGAGATTATGAATATATGGTCGTCAATAAGATTAGTATGGATAGCTAATGATGACGATGAGGATGGTAGGTCTGTAATGAGTTGTGCGATCGCAAGGGCTTTAGTGCTCTTTGGGGTTTTAAAATTTATGTATGTAGGATAATCACCCATTTAGCTACGCGGCCTTGCAAAAGACAGTGTGTCAAGAGATAGACCATTGGGTTGGAATTCGCGATAACTGTGGTATGGTTGAGGAGAATGTAATGGTGCAATTTTTGTACCGAAAAGACGATAGCGAGGGCCGTTTTATCTTCATGTGGGTAGCGCAGTGGTGGGCCTGATAAGGTTTGGCTTAAATGGTAGATGACATGATCTTGACAAGCAGAGTCTTCTTGGATGAGTACTCCAGAAATGGCATAATCGGATGCCGAAACGTAAAGGATGAAGTCTTTTGTGAAATCCGGAGGAGAAATCAAGGGGGAATTAGTGAGTGCTTTATTCAAGTCTGTGAAAGCTCCTTCGGCTTGGTTATCCCATACAAAACGGGTGTGAAGGCGTAGTAATCGAAGGAAGCCATGAACTATCATGGCATAATCGGGGACAAAGCGGCGGAGGAAGTTGGACCTCCCCTGAAGGCTTTGTAGCTGTCTAAGTGTGCGAGGTGATGGTAGGTCCACGATGGCTTGGACCTTTAAAGGGTCTATGGTGATCCCTTTCTCTGAAATGATGAAACCCAACAGATGGCCTGCTGGAACGCAAAAGACACACTTGAGTGGGTTCAATCAGATTTGGTATTTTCAACAACGCAAGAAGACTTGCCAAAGATCGTCGAGATGGTCAGATCGTTTCTTAGATCGAGCCGTGAGGTCGTCTAGATAAAATAATATGATGTTAATCAGTTCATGGAAGCAGTAAGTCATGGCTCACTGGAATGTGGCTCCAACGTTCTTAAGACCAAAAGGCATGACACGATAGGCGAAGGTGCCCCATGGGGTAGTGAAAGTGGTCTTGTATTGATCCTCCTTGCGGATTTTGATTTGGTTATATCCGGAGAAACCGTCCATGAAAGATAGTACCTCATGCCCTGCACGTGCATCGATTAATTGATCGATAAATGGTGTAGGGAAGTTTTCTTTGGGACAAGCTAGATTGAGGTCACGAAAATCGGTACAAATGCGAATGGTGCCCACTTTTTTATTGACAGGTACTGGGTTTGATACCCAGGTGGTATATGCAATGGGGTATATGAAACCTGCTACTCGAAGCTTCTCAATTTCGGCCTTAACGGCTGGAAGCTTAGAGGGGTGAATGGGGAGTTGTTTCTGGCGGATAGGTGACACGTTGGGCCAAGTGTCTATGTGATGTTAGACAATGTTAGGGTTGAGACCAGGCATCTCTGTGTAAGACCAAGCAAAGACATCATGAAACTCTTGGAAGAGTTTCTTATAGACATGAATTTCCTCTTCAATGCATGATGCGCCTAAGGAGATAAATTCAGGTTTTCCAGGTGTGGTGGAGATGTCAATTTTTATGATGGGAGAAATATTTGCCATATTGCCTTCTTCAAAAGAATCTAGAGTTGGGATGGGATCTTTAAACCAATCGACCTTGGTTGGTAAAAAATATTTGGATTCGACAGATAACTGGTTTGCCGAGGTGGAGTTAGATGCCTCATGAATGAAGTATGACCGATGGTGCATATCATCCCAGGGGTAGTCCGATGCAGTGAGTGTTTCTAAGATTTCCTCATCGCTACGAAAGTAGTGTGTCATCAAATCAATTGGGTCAGGCTTGTAGGTGGTTGAAATCATATAGATGGTATTGATTTCTTCCGATGAGGATGAATTTGGTGGGTATATTTCCTCAATGAGGGGAGGAGATATCTTTAAGTCGGCATTATTCAACTTGTACAAAGTTGCTCTATAATATGGTAGATCAGGGAAATGATGTGAATAATGGTCGTAAATGCCACATATTGTGCAAGGGTGATTGGTACGCAACGATTTATCCCGAGGTTGAGGAGGTAGTTCAAGTTTAACGACTGAGATGTTAGTGTCATCATCCAACATATTCATGTGTTTTTTAAGTTCTGGTAATTGTGGACACTGATGGGTAGCATGGCCTATGTCGTCGCACAAAGAGCAATTGGGGGGAATACGAATGGTTGGGGGATTCTTTTCCAACTTCGGAGTTGTTGGTAGGGTGCGGGTGGTAAGTCCTGTGGTGTAAGGTTGTGGGCCTCTGCCCCCATTGTAGCGAAGTTGTGGGGGAGCATTACTGGATGATGGTGCAGTGACTCCTGTTGGAGGTGGTCGGTTCTGGATGTTGGATATACCTGGAGGAGGACGATTAGAAGTATTAGTGGGATATACCGGCTGCAAAACGACATTCGGTGTCGGGGGAGGGGTTGGAGCGGGTAGGTACCACACAGGTAGCCCTAATGTTAAACCTGGAAGATTTAGCGTAGCCATTACTGGCGTGCTGATGACTCCTGAAGGAGGAAATAGGAATGGGATAGTGTGGATCGATGTTGCTCTAACATGACTAGTCATGGTGGGTGGTTGTGGTAGTAATGGTGGTTGTTGAGTATGTGATGGTGTATTATGCGAAAGGGTGCACAAATCGGATATTTTTGTTATCCATAATGGGGGTGGTATAGCTTGGAAAGTGGAGGTCATGGGAGTATCTGAATATATCCCAGGTCCGACTGAGGAGACGAATGATGTGGGTACGCTCTGAGTGGGTTGTTCAATCATGGGTAGAACATTTGCAGGTGCGGCAAGGGCATTAGGATCGTAATATGTGATTTGGTCAATTTTGACCACACGTCCCTCATGGGGGAACATCATGAGGCAAAAAATGGATGAAGCGACGACTTTCATTTTATACATGTAGCTCCGTCCTAGTAGGAGGTTGTAATCAAGTTGGGCGTTGATGACCTCAATGTCTATGAGAATTGTTTTTCCGCCTAATTCTACAGGTACATTAGCCAATAGCCCCTGCGGTTGAGCTGAACGGCCATCGTAAGCTCGCAATGCAGTAGTGGATGGTTGTAGTGTGGGGGAGCCAATTTTTTTCCAAACAAAAGTTGACATTACGCAGGTGGAGGCTCCCTCATCAATGATGCATTGATGGACAAAAAGGTTGCGAATAGACACAGAAACCTGAAAAGCCAAGGTTGACGGAAAATGTGGTTCGGTTTGGTCGAGATTGAACGCCATCATATTTGAGTCATTTGGGTCTATGGCACCGATGGCAGATAATAATAACTTCCTTTGTGCTGGACAGTTTTTTAGGACTTCTAGAGCGGACATCTCAGCGGGGGATTGGGCTAAGTCGTCCACAATATTATAATTGGAAGCTGCACATGCATTTGGGTTATTGTTTATCCATCGCAGGGGGAAACGAGGGGCTTTAGGACCCCCATCCATGGGCATATTGGGTATACACAATGGTTGATCAGTTGGAAGGGTATTGGAGGATGGGTCGGTAGGCATGGTCTCAGGAGCTGAGCCATACTAGTTTCGGCGAGTTTGAAGGTTGATATCATTTGATGACATCATTAGTAAATGGTGAGTGCCTGACTCTATATCCTGGTAATCAGTTGCAGCATAGGTGATTTTTTGTTGTGGTGCAGCGGATCATTGTGGGGGATCCATTGGACGGGTGTTAACTACCCCTTGGTTGGGTAGAGGATTCTGCAAAATCATGGGTTGTGGTTGAGGTAGTGGTGCTGGCTATGTAGAATTCCCTTGTCGTTGGGAGTCATTAGCCCAAAGTTGACGAGCTTTCTCCAAATGTGGCATTCATGTGTGTAGTGGTCGTACACCGAACAAAAAGAACATGGATGGTTTTTTCTCAAGTTGGGGTTTTTGCCCTACTTCGGTGGACGATCAAGATTTTGATTAGCAGGAGCAGCATTATTGTTGTTGGGGGGATTAGGTGGCTGTCCAACTTGGTTTTGAGGTTGATGGTTTCCATGGTTGCATCCTCTCTCGCGGTTCTGTTGACCTCCATGATTACGCTGATGGTTCTAGTTTTGGGGCTGGTTTTGCTGTGCATGAATCTTCCCTTGTGCAGTAGGTGCATTTTGTGGTCGCGCAGGTACCGAAGCAGGCTGTGGTGGATAGTAAGCGGTAGGGTTTGGAGGTGGACCCAACGCTTGTTGGGGTTGTTGGTAACCTTGAGCTGTTGGAAGTGATGGGGCAGTAGGTGTTTCCTGTTGAGGGTAATAAACCGGTTGAGCTAGCGTGTTAATTGGGTTGTAATTGGCCTGCTGGTTATAATATGTGGGGGGGGCATAAACTGAGGGTGCTTTCCCATAACACTATGTGGAAATGAGGGTCCATGAGTGTGTTGGTTGTGCGTCATTGGAGCATACGAAGTCCTAGCTCTAGAATGAGATGTAGCCTTAGAGAGGTCTGGGGTGTTAATGGTACTCATCATGGTGAAAGGTTTGTTTTGTGCCATCACCTGGCCAATGATACCATCAACGGCATGGGATGCCCCCGACGTGTTGCTTCGGGATGGATCTTCATGCAGGGTGTCTGCTAAGATTGTGTATAAGTAGCCAGACTAAGAGTAAATCAAGTCGAACTGCTAGGCTTTTAAAATAGCTTCTTCTTCCGACTGGGGTCGGTCAGAAGCTACATCCTTGGCTATGAGTGGAAGGAGATATTTGATAAACCAATCCAGGAAAATTCAGTCGTCTAGTTTGATTTTGCACAGACTACGGTGCTTACGCCACTCATGGATATGATCTGTGATATGGGTGGCCGTATTCTATCTACAAGACGGTAGGATTTCTACTCATGCATCATAGCGTATGGGTAGTTGAAAGAACTGTAGGAAAGTTGAGGCGAGGGATGTAAATGTAGGGTGTGTCCCATGTGGCTACTCAATGTACCATTTGGTCGCAAAGCCAGTGAAAGTTCTTTGTAAAAGTCAGAGTCGAATAGAATCATCGACTATGGAGTTTGAGGAACACCATAGGTGAAACGACATAACATGATTTTGTGGGTCTTCTCCAGCCTTCCCTTCAAACTTGGGGATGTCAGATGGGAGTTTAGGTGGCATGGGGGGCCAAGTAGGGTCATGTCTACTTGGGTCCAAGTAGGGTCATGTCTAATTGGGTCATTTGTTAACCTCTCCAGGTATGGTAAGTTCAGACTAGCCATAAATGGCAAACTGGCAGAGGGGTGTGACATGGTTGCTGGGGCATAAGTGCTAGTGGTAGCATTGTGAATTGGGCCACTACCCCCAAGGGGGAGATTAGTTGTAAAAGGAATGTGCCCTGCACCTAACGATGTGTGAGAGGGGCCAGCACCCCCAAGTGCAACTTGAGTTACAGATGGGTTTGGAATGGTTCCAGTAATTACTGGGATCTGAGTAGTGGCGGTGAGGGTAGGTGTAGGTCCTATGTTGGGCATACCTAATGCAGGTGTGGGTCCCATGTTGGGAATCCCTAATGGAGGTGTGGTATTTGTGGCTACCGTGGTGGCCATTGTGGTGGCAAGGGTGGATGATGTTCCACCAATAGTCCCTATGAAAAAAGATTCATAATGCGAACTGACCATGGGGCTAGTGGGTGTGGTGTATGCGGGATTTCGGATTCTACCTCAGAGTCAGATGTGAAATGAGGCGCATCAGAATTGGATGACGGGGCTCTATGCCGATGACGTGTGGAGTTAAGGGAACCGTACTGTGGGGGGTATCCCTGGAATCGCCGAGAATGTCTCAAGGAATCAATGGTGACAGTTGTCTATTAAAATTAACTGGTGGTGGTAAGTGTGAAGCTCAAAAAACCCTAATGCAACAGTGTGTGCAGGAGGGGAGCGTAAAAAATAATGGCACTCAGGCCAACAACCAAACTCAAAACACTTACTATAATAGTTGTGCTATAGTGAGTGGAGTAATCAAAAAATGTGGTCAAAATACCAACATGGAAATGGCTCCTAAAAATAGAAAAAATGTGGACTCACTGTCCAAGGGGAGGTAGTGGAGCATGCAAACACTTAACTAAAATGGTATTATGATTCAACAAGATGTATCCTCTGCAAGGTGATGATATCCAAGTCAGACAATATGAATTGTAGAACCAAAGGCTAGATATCCCCCTATCGGGAGGGACACTGGGTAGACAATCCTAGAAGATAGGCCACTAAGATACCCCGTTCATGGTAGGTTCAGAAAAGTGAATCCGCAGCTCTTGTTCTATCGTCGTTGTACTCCCACAAGGTTGGTACAATGAGAACAACGAGTAGGTGTCCTTCAGTGACTGAATGGATTGTGGTAGTCCACTCAGGCCTCCGGAACCAGTCTGGCTACTTTGACCCTCCTAAGGGAGAGGCCTTTCCAACGAATTGGTTTAAAACCGTGACAACAAATACTAGGGGATTTTGGTACCATAAATGTAAACCACTATGTCTCAAATGAAAAATGAGTGAGGGGTGTTATTTGGATACTTATCCCCTCAGTCCTACCTAGCTACAATATTCTTTTAGTGTTCCCCAAGTGGGGTTAGAATGTTGGTTGAGTTAAGCAGATTTTAAGGCTCACTTGATTTAGGTGACAAAGTGTGTGATTGTGTGGTTGGGTACAAAAAGAATTTGCCTTGCGTGGGCGAATATTCACAAATTAAAATAACGATTTCAATCTGTGAAAAAATAAAAGACGATTTAAATGCAAATGCTTTAATAATAATTTCAAAAAATATGGATTTTTCGAAATATCTAAGGTAAAACAAATAGCATAAAAACAAGTAAATTTCCAATGTCCCACTTGGGTGAAATATATAATGGAAAAATCTAATTTTAACTTTGCAAAAAATGAGATTTCTAATATAAAAGGTACTTAATTAATCTTTCTTTCACTTGCTGAAAATTTTTAAAAAGATATGGTAAAGTACATAATAGAAAATAAATATGAGTTTTTAAATGCTGCAAAAATTAAACAATAGGCTATCCAAAAAATTGCAGAAAAAAGTGGCTGGAAAACAAAAGGGCCGAAATTAGCAAAAACTCAGAAAAACGAGCCGGACGAAACAGGCGATATCACGGCTGTCAGGCTAAAAGTCACGATGTGAATTGCGGCGATATGGGAAAAATCTACGATGTGCAGCACAGGAAAAAGGATAAAAGCCGCGATTTGCAACGCGGAAACAGGGCTAAAATCCGCAATGTGTTGCATGGAAACAGGGCTAAAAACCGCGATGTGCAGCACGGAAAACGGGATAAAAGTTGCGATGTGCAGTGTAGAAAATGGGCTAAAAGCTGTGATGTGCAGGGCACCTGTGGGGCCGAAAGCCGCGATGCAACGAACGAAAAATGTCACCGAAAAACGAACCCAAAAATTGAAATTTTGGGCCGCTCAGACTGCAAAAAAGGCCAATGGCTAGTGCAGCAACCAAGTGGCTGACTAGTATGGAAGATCTACAATAATAAATGGAAAAAACAAATAAAAACTAGATCTAAATCAAAGATTGAAAGTTCGAAACCTAGCGAAGTATCCAAAAACTGTTTCCTGGGATTTCTCCCAAGCTAGTGCTAAAGGGCACCTGCTAACTTGTAGCAGCAGTCTCAAATAAAGCAATAGAAATAAACAAATGTAAACAGTAAATCTATGACAGTAAACAGTAAAGGTAAAGAATTCTAGATTGAGAACAATAAGCAAATTGATTCATGGAATAAATAAATAAAATTTGAATGTTTTGTATTACCTCAAAAGGTGAGGATGGTTGAGCTTGAGGAGTTGCAGTGGTGAGGTGCTCCAATGCTTGAATGATATTTCTCTTCTCCAAATGCAAGTGCGAAAATTGGCCAAAAAGGGTTTCCAAGAATGGATCTAAGCTCAAAAGAAGGCTTGAGATCTCATGGAAGAAATTGGCAGCATAAGGATAGGATGAATGGGGATGAATAGTGGGGAGCCCCTATCACCTTTTTATAGTTTTTGGGTGATGGGGAATACCATTGTGGTTTGAGGAAACCAATGGTTTTGACCAAAATGGTTTAGGTCTCTTTTTCCCTCTTTTTCCTTTTTTGAATATTATTTTAATATTATTCCCATTTAATTGATTTTTGGCAATTTTGGACCCTTTTTTAGGGTTTTTTTTGTGTTTTTTGAGGAAAATTATATATTTTGAGGGGGAAAAAGGTGTATTATGGTCCTTTTGGTGACCTTTTGAAGGTTTTAGAGGCAAAAATGGGAGGAAAAATGGACAAAAGGGTCATGTGCATAGGGAAATGGCTAGTGAGCACTTTTTGAGTGTTAACAGGGTCGAATGGACCAAAAATTGCAATTTTTCCAAATTTATAAAAAGGAACACTACAAGTGGTATCAGAGCATGGTCCTTGCACTTGGTTTGGATGAACATTTATTATGTCAATAATTCAAACCCCACCCTTAGAAACATAAATTGAAAGTACCTTTGGTGAAAAGGAAGAAGAAGGAGAAGAGGTGTATTCTGTTGAGACTATGGCTAAGGATGAGAAAGGAACTTCTGATATGGAGGAGAAAGAGGAGTTTAGTAAATTCATGAAACCATTTTTTGAAGATATGAAAAGACAGATAATGCAAGGGTTCGAATTGATGGCTAGTCAAATTGGTAGCAAATTGGCCATAGGAGGCAACAGCAGTTCCTCTAGTGAGGAAAAGAAGACAGTGGGTGGAAGCATTTTCTGAAGGACAGGGCCTCATAATCGACCCAAGGAATTTTAGGGCTCAATAAGATCCACCACACCCAAGTTTCTTGAGACTAAAGAGGACCTTCACACGCAATTCGGAATGCAAGAAGTTCTAGCAGAATGGCAGCAGTTGAGTGAAGATTGTAGGAGGACCCTACCCTTTGATCAATTCTTTATTGTTTCAAAAAAGCTCAAGATGAGGGGAGGAAATAGAACTCCTTTCCAAAAAAAAGAATTGAATTATTCCATAGGTAAAATTCCCTTTCCTGGCTTTGATGGCTCACCTCAAAGTTCTGCAAATACTTGGATACAAAAGTTAGATGTATATTTTCAGTTGAATCCAATGGTGGAAGAGGATGCTCTAAAAATGGCTATTTTGAATCTTGAAGGAGAATCCAATGATTGGTGGTTCCATGTGATTAAAATCTCGAGACATGATCAAGTTATAACATATGAAGAATTTGTTAGCAAGGTATTGGAAATATTTGAGCAAAAAGACCCTAAAATTCCTTTCAAAGAACTAGCACAGTTGAAGCAAAGTGGTACACCGGATGAGTACATGTTAGAATTTCAAAAATCATTAGTTAAGGTGGCTGATATATCTATGGTTCGATTAGTATTGCTCTTTACTGGAGGTTTGGATAAACCTTTGAAGGGTTTAGTTAAATCCCACAAACCTACTTCATTGAAAGATGCCATGAACTTGGCAAGAGATCTGCAAAATGTGATACCCAAGATAAGGTATCCTCCCAAGCCCAACTTTCCTTCCAAGTTTATATTTGATAAGAATACATGGAAAATATATGCATTTGTAAATGGCAAGAAAGAGGGACCAATCAAGGAATAACTCAGAAGAAAGAGACTATGTTACACATGCTTTCAACCATGGGTACCAGGGCATAAATGTGCTAAGGGGAAAGCACAATGCATTGAAGTATTTTCTGATGAGGATGAAGGTGAAGGGGACATGGAGGAAGAATAAAATATTTCATGCCAATAGGAAGGATATGGCATAGCAGAAGAAGATTATTCATTACCTGAAAAAGGGAGAATGGCAGTGCTTTCAGGAGTGCCTCGTTTTCACACCATTCGATGCAAGGGAGTGATACAAGGACAAAGGGTTTCGGTATTGGTAGATGGAGGAGCCATGCATAAATTCATTTATGCATCCATGGTGGAGAGGAGAAAGCCACCTACTAAACCATTCGATGGCTTCATAGTCATCATTCCAGGTCATAATACTATGGAGTGCAAAACATGGATTCCAAAGATACAACTCACCATAGGTAATTACAATTTTTTTATAGCATTTATGTGGTTGGTGTTTCTGATACTAATGTGGTCTTGGGATTGCAATGGATATACTCTATAGGGGAACATACAATGAACTATCAAATCCCTGAAATGAGATTCAAAGATTCGGAAGGAAAACAAAGGGTAGTGAGAGGAATGCATATCTATCTGAATCAAGTAGTTTCCTCCCATAGTATAAGGTCCATATTGAGGAATGGGGATATTGAATGGGTTGTTGAATGTTGCATCACTTCCCCCGAGCCAAAAATAAATATTTCAGAACATCCAAGGGAGATAAGGCAGCTACTACACAAATATGAAAAGGTTTTTGGAGACCTTCCTCCTAGAAGTCCACCTGATAGAGGAGTTGAGCACAACATTGTTTTGGAGGAGGGTAATTCACCTATACAAATAACACCATATAGGAACCCCAAAAACTTCAGATATGAGATTAAGAAGGCTATTCAAGAGCTCTTGGAATTGGGACTCATTAGACCAAGCTCTAGTCCCTATTCTTCTTCAGCTGTTTTGGTGAAGAAAAAGGATGGGACCTTGAGGATGTGCATTGATTTTAGAGCTCTAAACAAGAAGACAATTAAGAATAGATATCCCATCGCTAGAATATATGAGCTCATGGATGAGCTACATGGAGCAAAATTCTTCTCCAAAATTGATCTTAGATCTTATTACCATCAAATTCGAATTAAGGAGGAGGATGTGCAAAAAACAGCTTTCGGATGTCACTATGGCCATTTCGAGTTTCTTGTCATGCCTTTTGGTTTGACCAATGCTCCAGCCACATTTAAATCATGCATGAAAAAAATATTTTTCAAGAAGCTTCATAAGTTTTTTTTGGTTTTATTTGATGATATTTTGATTTACAGTAAAACATGGGAGAAACACTTGCACCATCTAGAAGTTGTCCTGAAAATTTTGCATGAACAATATTTGTTTGCTAAGTTGTCCAAGTGTGAATCTAGGTTGAAAGAAGTTTTATATCTTGGGAACATCATTTGGAAATATGGATTGAAGGTGCACTTGGAAAAAATAAGGGCTATTCTTGAATGGCCATCACCCAAAAACATCACAAAATTGAGAGGCTTCATTGGAATATGCACTTACTATAGAAAGTTTGTGAAGGGGTTCTACAAATTGACTGCTCCACTTACTGATTTGACCAAGAAGGATGCTTTAAAATGGGATGAAGAGGGTGAAAAGGCTTTCCAAATAATGAAAGAGGTAATGAGTAGTTTTCCAATACTTGCATTACCTGATTTTTCTAAACCATTTGTTTTAGAATGTGATGCATCAGGAGAAGGAATAGGGGCAATCCTAAAGAAAAATCAACACCCCATAGATTTTGAGAGTAGAAAATTGCAGCCACATGAGAAACTCTACTCCATTTATGACAAAGAAATGTTGGCCATCATGCATTCCTTGGCCAAGTTTAGCCAATACTTGGTGGCAAACAAGTTTGTGGTAAAAACTGATCATAATAGTTTGAATCATTTTCTCACACAAAAGGACCTCAATGAAAGGCAACAAAAGTGGGTAAGCAAAGTCCAAGATTTTTATTTTGACATTGAATATGTAAAATGGAAGAATAATATTGTAGCATATGCATTATCTATAAGACCATAATTTTCCCTTATGGACATTTTGAAAGATTGGAAAGATATGCAAATAGTTGAGTATGCCAAAGATAGTTTTGCTTGTGATGTGTTAGATGGAGTCAAAGGTGGTTATAGATACAAGATTTTGAATGGCCTAATCTACTATAAGGACATAATATACTTGGTTCATGGTTCGAATCTAAAGCACAAGATTTTCAAGGAAGCTCATGATTCTCCTTTAGCAGGCCATCCTGGTTTTTTCAAAACATATAGGCAATTAAGGCAAAGGTTCTCTTGGAAAGGGATGAAAGAAGATATTATAAAATATGTGAATGAATGCAAGATATTTCAGCAAAACAAATCTGAACATACACATCCTTCTGGTCTATTACAACCATTTCCCATTCCATAACAAAAATGGGAAAGCATCTCAATGGATTGTAAAATTAGTCACAACAAATCTAATGAACAAGTAAATCAATCACAATAGATGAAACTCGGAAAATATGGTGTAAACTGTGCAAAAGCATGCATCAGTGCTCTATAATCCCAATAAGGGTGAAAATACAATACAATACTATCACAATGAGTGAGCAATTCGAATTAGCCAAGGAGTTCATTCGAATATACTGCATGGTGTAGCTTGGATCCAACTAGGAGTCCTCATCATCAATCAGTGGTGATCATCAATGCACAAGTCACTGTCAGACAGGTGTCAAACTGAGTCTAACTGAGTGTAATAAGTGTAACTGATGGTAATGGCACTAATGTAGGGATGGAGGCTTAGTGGAGGGTGCATGAGGAGTTAACTGCACTCAGAATAGGTAGTCAAGTCTCATCGGAGGTCAATCGGAGTGGTAACAACAGTTAGGAGTAAATCTAGCCTCAAATCAAGGAAAGACATCTAACTAACTGAAGTGAACTGGACTAGTAGGTGAGAAAATGCGCCCTTATCAAGTGGTGGGTGAGAAGTGGGTGCCTCCCTGACTAGGAGGGCTAAAACAGAGTGGAAAGTGGCTCCCGGGTGCTGGCAGACTAGGGACTAGGTGCTGGAGGCATCAAACTGGTGACTGGGGTAGCATGCAAATGCATGCAAAGTGCAAAGTGCATGCAAAGTACATACTAAATGATGAGATATCCTAACGCCCCCCCTCAAGCTATACTATGATGTAAAAAATAAAATATAGGGCCCTGGTTACTGAGACCAAAGGTCACCCCGATACAATAATAATCCAAATAAAGAACAGTTCATGAACCGAGGAAATGGAGAAAACCTCATGGGAAAAACCCCCCCTCAAAATGGACTGTAACACGCCAAAAGATTTAACTGCTCCAAACTCAAGTCAAGTAGATATGTCTAGAGGTATCTTACTCTTGGGAGTAAATGGATCATGCTCCAAAAACATGTGCTTGAATTCTCCATCAGTGGATGCAAGCGAATGTGTAGACTTTATGAACTTGCTCTTCATACCAAAAATGGTGAGAACAAATCTGAAAATATGATGATGATCCTGGAACCTGTGATTCGAACCAAGTGAGGTAGGAATAGCTCCAATTGGATCAAATAGATCTTGAAACATGAACTTCTTATCAGCAAAAGTTAAATCAGCTCCAATATTTGACAAATGGTTTCTTGAGATCTCCTTTGAATCAACAGGGGTGAGATCAAAACCAAAATCGGCAAAAATTGCATGAGAATTGAACTCAAGCAAATGGTAGTGCTCTTCATCTTCAGTAAAACTCTGAGAAACTATGCAAATGATAGAACAAAAGTTTATAGGAGGCATGCAATCAAGGAGGACGAATTCTTCACCTCCAAAATCAGATTTTACCTCCAAAACATCAAGTAGATCATTATTCTACATGCCGGCAAACTCATGTGAAAGAGAGGATTCAAGAACCTCTTCGAAATCTAGAGTATGAGATGGTTTATCTTGCTCAGAATTCGAAATAGAAGACTTTGAGAGAATGAGTGTTGAATCTACAGTTTCTTCTTCATCTTGAACAATGGATGAGGCCAAGACATAATCGGAGAGAGCACATCAGGAGATCTCACTGGGCTTGTTCTCCAAAAGGCTCGCATGATTCTCTTCTTCCTGCTTTCCAAATTCTCTATTGAGTTGGGCCCATAGATCTCTTGGATTTTCAGTAGTAGTACTGAGGTAGCACATACAAGGACACATAGAAAGACATATTGTCCCAAAAGCTATGTCACAATCATTAAGCCAATCATTCTCCTCTTCATCGGAATCAAAATCTCTTGTAATAAAAATGCACACATCTAAAAGACATTGTCTCTTCAAGCATGCAATCATCTTTGGTTTCCATTCATCATAATTGAATGGAGTAAGAATATTTTGTGAAGAATAAGCTTCCATCTCTGCATTAGCAAATGCAAATGGAGGAAGTAAGAAACCTGCAAATCACAAGCAAACAATAATCATTATGGAGCAATAGCTGCAACTGCATAAAACTGCTGCAAAGTGAGCAAAACTTGCTCAATCTTCATGTAGAACACTTGTAGAAGAGAGATCTTGTCCCTGCAATGGCTCTGATACCATGTAAAATTAGTCACAGCAGATCTAATGAACAAGTAAATCAATCACAATAGATGAAACTCAGAAAATATGGTGTAAACTGTGCAAAAGCATGCATCAGTGCTCTATAATCCCAAAAAGGGTGAAAATACAATACAATACTGTCACAATGAGTGAGCAATTCGAATTAGCCAAGGAGGTCATTCGAATATACTGCATGGTGTAGCTTGGCTCCAACTAGGAGTCCTCATCATCAATCAGTGGTGGTCATCAATGCACAAGTCACTGTCAGACAGATGTCAAACTGAGTCTAACTGAGTGTTATAAGTGTAATTGATGGTAATGGCACTAATGTAGGGATGGAGGCTCAGTGGAGGGCGCATTAGGAGTTAAATTCACTCAGAATAGGTATTTAAGTCTCATCGGAGGTCAATTGGAGTGGTAACAACAGTTAGGAGTCAATCTAGCCTCAAATCAAGGAAAGACAACTAACTAACTGAAGTGAACTGGACTGGTAGGTGATAAAAGGCGCCCTTCTCAAGTGGTGGGTGAGAAGTGGGCGCCTCCCTGACTAGGATGGCTAAAATAGAGTGGAAAGTGGCTCCTGGGTGCTGGAAGACTAGGGACTAGGTGCTGGAGGCATCAAACTGGTGACTGGGCAACATGCAGATGCATGCATGCATGCAAAGTGCATGCAAAGTACATACTGAATGATGAGATATCCTAACATGGATTTCATCACAGGTTTTCCCAAGTCTTTGGGTAAGGATTGTATTTATGTTGTGGTGGATAGACTCACCAAAATGCTCATTTATTTGCTATTACATCATCTTATACTGTTGCACAAGTGGTTGATCTATTCTTTAGAGAAATTTTCAGATTGCATGGACTTCCCAAGAACATTGTGAGTGACAGGGATAGCAGGTTTATGAGTGTTTTTTGGAAAGAACTCTTCAATTTGGTGGGCACTCAATTGAATCCAAGAACAAGATATCATCCTCAAACTAATGGCCAAACAGAAAGAGTGAACCAATGGTTGGAGGGATACTTGAGGAACTATGTTGGTGAGCAGCAGAAAGCATGGGTTAAATGGCTCCATTTGGGTGAGTTTTGCTACAATACTACCTTCCATATGTCCATTGGCATGTATCCGTTCAAAGCACTTTATGGTTATGAATCACTCACCTTTGTTGAGCACATTTTTGGTGATAGTAGAGCTCGAAAAGCTAAGGACTGGATTGAGTAAAGTCGAGATATGTTGAAGCTCCTAAAAGACAATTTGTAGGTTGCCCAAAATCAACAAAAACAGTATGTGGATCAACATATGGAGGAAAGAACTTTTCAAGTGAATTATTTGGTCTATTTGAGGCTACATCCATATAACAAACCTCCTTAAAAGGGAAAGGATCAGAAAATATCAAACCAAGGTATTATGGTCCATATAAGGTAGTTCGAAAAGTTAGGGAGGTTGCTTATGAGTTGGAACTTTCGGAAGGTAGAAAAATACACAATGTATTGTTAATTTTTCAGAATTTACTTGAATCTGATCTAGGATCTTAACTGAGAGAACAACATGTACAGCATATCTACAACATATCAATCATGGACACAATAATGCAAGCACACAAGAGACACATATTTTACTTGGGGAAAACCACAAAGGTGAAAAACCTCAATAACTTCATCAGAGATAGATAGAGCAATGATACAACCCAAGCATAAGAGATAGACATCTCCTAGCAGCAGCTTATCCTCCTCCACAAGTGCGCCACTCTCCCAAGAGTGTGAGAGAGAATAGAATGATGAAATAGAGTGCCTCCCGCACTCCATTTATACTTGACTTGACTTGCCTAATAAAATTTACTAGGTCAGCCTTAACTTAACCACATAACATAATGCTGACTAGGCCAACACCCAATAGGGTGGTCTAATAACCCTTTGACCCACATGGACGGCCCCCAATACGGTGGTCTAATAACCCTTCGACCCACATGACTTATACAGGACCGACCCCAACAAGGTGGTCTAATAACCCATCAAGTATAAGTTACGACACTTACAATATAAATGACGACACTTCCGTATAGAGGAATAATAACATCTCTATAGGAATACAAACGCTTCCGTATAGAGGAATAATACCATCTCTATAGGAGTACAATATACATTCTGAAGTTACATATACATCAACATGTATTTCATGTTTCTTGCCTTAAGAAGGCTATTGATCAGCAAATATATGTTTTAGAAACCCTCCCTCCATTAGATGATGAAGGACAACTCATACTTATTCCATATACAATTTTGAAGGCAAGAGAAAGGAAATTGAGGAGCAGAACCATAAGGGAGTATTTGGTACAATGGAAATATTTTCCAAGTGGGGATGCCACATGGGAAGAGGAACAAATTTTGCAGCCTCCTAATTTGTAATTTCTTGAGGGCAAGCAATCTTGGGTGGGGAGGACTGTAATGTCCCCATTCAAATAAATCTCAAGAAGGAAAAATTCCACCAATCTACTAGTTTCCTAGGTTGTGGTGGAAACATTTGATTTGGAATAAGGGAACTATAAACCCAAAATGGACATTAGCTTTACAAAACTATATTAAATGGGGGCTAAATAAATATTTAATATAGGAAAATAAGGTGGCACTTGGTCATGAGGGCACATTGGAGGTGTGGGGCCCACACAACCAAGATTCCCCATGCCACATGACATCCTACTCTCACCCATTCGAATCCAAGGTGGATTCTAACGTTCGTGGGGGATTTGGAAGGGCATAATATTTGGCATGACTCAATGAGGTTAGAATTTTAGAGGAAGAGTAACCCCCATGGAAGAGGAAGAGGCATGTTGGAGGTATTGGGACACTTGGGCTAGATTCCCTAGCTTCTATGACACCAATGATGAATATGATATGGCACTTATGACAAATATCAGACCTGATTGCTGACATCTGACATATATGACATATCAGGGATAAAAACAGCCTCCAAAATGGCACACAAGGGAGTTAGGGCAGCCAAAGATTCATCCATTCGAATTGATTAAAGAGGGAGGCTAGAAATTGATGGACAAGTGGAAATATACATTGGAATCTCTTCCCAATTCAAGTTGGCATGAAGCTCATGGAGGGAATTCAAACCATGGAAGTCTTGGGAATATAATAAAAGACAAGAAATAATAAGGAGAGTGGATTTTGATCATTTATCATTTTGAAAATTGGAGAGCATAGCTTGTCCATGCTAGTGGAGTGTTTACTCTACTTGCCTTAGTACCAATTTCGAGGGTGAAATATTCCCATCCTAATTGGCCATTGGAGAGGCCATTCAGAACTTTCATTTGGAGCTACAATGGATTCCTTTGTTGCAATTTGAAGCTACAGAGCAGCTCGTGAACTTTTCTTCTTCAACTTGTTCTCATCTCTCTCTCACATTTCTCTTCATATTTTGGCTCTTGGAGGAAGGGCGCACATGGTGAGATGTTGATCTCTTTGGGAGAGTCCAAGATACACCATTTATTTGTATTATGATATATTTAATCTGTATTTGATTCTCATAATATCCTCAGGTCTAAATTCCAAGTGAAACTATGTAAGAATACCAAACAATATATAAATGGTGCCATTTTCCCTATATCTTGTTGTGAGAGCTTGAAGTTTCTTTATTTCAATTTGTATCAGTCAATATATGTTATTTTGTTGATGTATGGAGAGACATTAATGTCCTGAAGAATTTTCATACACATTTCATAAGTATTTGGAACATAAATCTTGAAACTCGTAGCAAGTGGTGGAGTTTCCTAGCTTTCCCCCCTATGTGAAGACATGTCTACAAACCTCTAATTTATGGGAGTTGTAGCAGCCTTTAGGAATTGATTAATGATTCATTTGGGTTACCATTGAAGTCCTTTAACTAATACATTCCTCTATTCTAAAATTTGGGAGGTATGTACTGCATTTGGGAATCCATTAGTGACCTCTACCCTTGGGGGTTTGAACCTCGAATTTGCTAGTAAAATTCCCCAATTTCTCCTGAAGTTAAATGAATGTTGCAGAAGTATTTTGAGAGTGTCCAAGAATCCATCAGCCTCATTTTTATGCCTTAATATCTTCCAAACATCTTCATACCCAATTTGGGAGTGTTTGGAGCCATTTGGGAGCATTGGAGTCATCACTAGTCTAAGGGTCAAATTGACCAAAAATTGCATTTTTTCCCAATTTTTCCAAATTTATAAAAAGGGACACTACATGAAGTCACAACTAATCTAAGTTTCATACTTTCATACTGTACATGTTGAATTTATATATATATATTCAGATTGAAAATGTCACTTTGTATTAATGCCCTTGGTTTTGTGGCACCACGTACAAATTTGCGATTTCATGAAGGAATTCTACCAAAAGACCGAGAAGTATGTACAACATGTCCATGTAGCACGATGGAAGGATGAACAGTACAGATAGTGCAGGGACACATTTCCCAATGGCACAATATTCTCGGTTGTGGACTTTACGGAAAACTACACCCTGCAGCCACAAAATTAGATTCAAAGTCAATACTACCATTCAGACCAAGTTAGCATAATGGTCCATATCACGTATAGGCACATGCTAGAGAGCAGCAATGACATGAGGATAATATTGAAAGATACCAACTTCTACATCAGTGACGACAGGTGCCACGACCTACATTATGTGCAGCATTGCTTCATAATTTTCTATGATCAGCTGAAGGAGAGATATACAAATGGATCAGCATTGGATATGGTCAGATGGTTGTGTAGGCCAATTGAAAATGCACGTGTATTCTAGTGGTTGAGTATTTTGCACAAGACTTATGATGTGCTGCATATATGGAACTATTTTGAGACCAGACATGGAAAGGGAGAGCATGATGGGGTTGGAGCATGTCTCAAAACTGCCTACAAAGGGAGGAGATGAGGTGCATGAAAAAACCTCAATATTCGGGATGCAGAATCCATAGTTCAATGGTGCTCTGCAAAAATGTCAGACCGAACCACGGAGCAGCACAAACCAACAGATAGAGGACATGTTGTCATAAATTTCTGCAATGTGGTTGATATAGATCGATCGCGTTCTTACGGCTGTATTACTGTACAAGGCACTTGTGGATTTCATTCGGTTCGAAGCTCGAACAACTCCTTATTTGAAATATGGACGCAAAAACTTGCTTTCTTTTGTGGGCCTTGCAGCAGTTGTGAGTGGGATGAGTGTGAATCTAAGGATTGGGTTGATGAATGGGATCATGTATCACTTGCAGTGGACCCACATGCAGTTGTTGAAACAATCCAATTAGATGGCCAGTCTTCTATTTCGAATGAATATGATCATATATCTGATCTTGTACAGCCAGGTAAACATTTCTACATTCATATCCTAGTTCCCTCCTTGTTTTTTTAATTATCCAAGTTATCAAACCACTACTTGCTGGAATATGACCGTAAAATGCATTTTTGCAGGTCACATCTACACAGTTGACGCCCCGACAGACAGTGAAATTGGCACGAATTATTGGTTGGAACGATGCATCTAGGGGAATCAAAACCTCCTCGCATCATTAACTAATAGTGAAGGCATTACCTTTCCAACTGGCTCGATCGTTGTTCAGGGAGAATATCTTACAATAGATGGAAAGGGACCAAAGAGCAATGGCTACACATACATGGATTATAGACCAGGTTCATGGGTGTATCACTTTACGCACTTGATCATTGGTACAAACATCCAACTACAAACAATGTCAACGAAGTCATCAAACAAGATATGCTACTTACTACCTCATGCAAAGCATGAGAGGTTGTTGAGACAATAAAAAACAGAGAGGATCCAAAAGGCCTAATTGATTGAGGTACATAGTATAGTCATGTGATTGTTTATTCACGCATGTCTAATGTTATTCATGTTAGATAGTTTATTTGGTATCGTTATCTTATATCGTTTATTTGATGTTTGAGTTATGTTTAAGTTACTATTGCAATACATTGATGTTTTACACCAATCACTCCAATTCAAGTTTCGATCCCTTCAGGAAAACTTCACATGCATAAACAAGATTGAAAACTCATCTTATATTATAACATTTCATAATATTCAATATAAATTAGAATCAATATGCATTAATGAGTACACATTTTTCATTCACAAATCACAATGAGACACATCGATGCATTGAAATTTGATAGGCATTGGGCAATAGCTCAAGATGTCGGAACCATATTTCTCATTAAGTCATCAAAATCAAAATGTATTACAGAGATGTCAGAATGCCACTGGCAATTGGAAAATTACAAATAGACTAATAGTAAATACAAAAAGGGGTGGATCAAGATGGAAGAATCTCATATGTCAATAGTCCTCCTCCATGCCTGAATCAACAAACTCATCACTGCCCTAATCATCATCCTCTGCCTCCTCCTCCTCCTCTCTGCCCATCTGACAATTTGCATCTGCTAGTGTGGAGGATGACCCCTCCATATGATCATCATCATCATCATAGCCTCCAAATATCCCAGTGGAAGTGGAAAAATTTACAAATCCAATCCATGTCACATCTGAAGAAATGGATTTCATTGCTAAATTCAAGGAATGGAAAATGCAAGGCATTCAAATAACCTGTAACTAAAGCAATAAAAGCATGTATAAATGACTCTAAAACACGAATAACTCATCATTATCCTCTGCCTCCTCCTCCTCCTCTTTTCCCATTTGATCTCAAACCATTGGCAGGATAATCCATGGCTCTGTACTTTGGAATACTCACATTATCTACGACTCTTGAATAACCCTCAACAACGTCCTCCATTAAGGCATCACACCTCTCTAATGAATAAGTAGAACGTGCATGGATGAATTCAATCTCATCATCACACATCTCATCCGTTATATAATTGGAAGTCTCATGGATGGAAGAAACAAATGATATAAATATCTTGGGTGGTACAATCACCCCTACATGATCCTAAGCCACTAGATCAATAATGTTGACATTCACCCTGATCACAAGAGGAAATACTAGCAAACTGAAATGTAGCCCTGGAAAGCCTAATGTGGACCTACAACCCTGGAGACCTAATCTAGAATACTTATCTATCCCTAGAGACGTAACCTAGCCCCGGATACCTAATATATCCCTATAGAACCTAATCTAGCTTATAGACCCTAATCTAGCCCTAAAAACTAGACAAAAATAAATGTATCCCTAGAAATCCTAATGTGGACCTACAACCCTGGAGACCTAATCTAGAATACTTATCTATCCCTAAAGACGTAACCTAGCCCTGGAGACCTAATCTAGCCCTATAGAACCTAATCTATCTTATAGACCCTGATCTAGCCCTAGAAACCAGACAAAAACAAATCTAACCCTAGAAATCCTAATTTGGACCTACAACCCTGGAGACCTAATATAGAATACTTATCTATCCCTAGAGACATAACCTATCCCCGAAGACCTAATCTAGCCCTATAGAACCTAATCTAGCTTATAGACCTTGATCTATCCCTAGAAATTAGACAAAATCAAATGTAGCCCTGGAGAGCCTAATGTGGACCTACAACACTGGATACCTAATCTAGAATATTTATTTATCCCTAGAGAAGAAACCTAGCCCCGGAGACTTAATCTATCCCTATAGAACCTAATCTAACTTATAGACCCTAATCTAGCCCTAGAAACCAAACAAAACCAAATCTAGCCTTGGAAAGCCTAATGTGGACCTACAACCCTGGAGACCTAATCTAGAATACTTATCTATCCCTAGAGACGTAACCTAGCCCCGGATACCTAATCTATCCCTATAGAACCTAATCTAGCTTATAGACCCTGATCTAGCCCTAGAAACTAGACAAAAAGAAATCTAGCCCTAGAAAGCGTAATCTGGACCTACAACCCTCGAGACCTAATCTAGAATACTTATATATCCCTAGAGACGTAACCTAGACCCGCAGACCTAATATATCCCTATAGAACCTAATCTAGCTTATAGAACCCCTTTTACAAAATTGGAATGGCCTTCACTGAGCAAAACCCTAGTTCTGGAGATGGCACAATCGCACCATTTCTAGGATTTGGAGGAACGGTGTGGGGGGGTCCCCCAGCTAGAACCCGGTGTTCCAAATCCACCGGAATTGACGGCTTCGCGATCGGAGTCACGGTTTTGGTGCTACGGGAATTTTTGTTAAGCACCTCGTGGTCATTCAAGGACACTTTGAGGATTTGCTCTGGGGGCATGGAACCCAAACTAGCCAACGGAGTTGGGTTCCATCAACTCCCACACGTGAACATGGCCATTTTGGACGTGTTCAAGATGGCCACGCACGCCCGGGAGCCTTCAGATGAGAATTGACCCCCTTTTGCAAGATTGGAATGGCCTTCACTAAGAAAAACCCTAGTTTTGTAGATGGCGCAATAGCACCATTTCCGGGCGTTTGAGGCATGGTGTGGGGGGTCCCCCAGCTAGAAGTCGACGTCCCAAATCCACTAAAATCGACGGATTTGCGATCAGAGTCACGATTTTGGTGCTACAGGCATTTTGGTCAGGCACCTCGTGGCCATTTAGGGACACTTTGAGGATTTTCTCTAAGGGAACAGAACCCAAACCGGTAAGCAAACTTGGGTTTCGTCAGCTCCCACACATGCATGTGGCCATTTTGTATGTGTTCACGATGTCCATGCTCGGCCGAGAGCCTTTGGATCATAAATGAACCCCTCGAGCAATATTGGCATGGCCTTCACTAAGCAAAACCCTAGTTCCGGAGATGGCACAATAGAATCATTTATAGGTGTTGGAGGCATGGTGTGGGAGGCCCCCAGCTAGAACCTGACGTCCTGAATCCACCGGAATCGACGGCTTCACGATCGGAGTCACGGTTTTGGTGCTATGGGAATTTTGGTCAGGAACCCTGTGGCCATTCAGGGACACTGTGAGGATTTGCTCCGGGGGCACGGAACCCAAACCGGTGAGCAGATTTGGGTTTCGTAGGCTACCACACATGCATGTGGGCATTTTGGATGTGTTCCCGATGGCCACGCATGCTCGGGAGCCTTCGGATGAGAATTGACCCCCTTTTGCGAGATTGGAATGGCCCTCATTGAGCAAAACCCTAGTTCCGAATATGGAACAACAGCACCATTTTCGAGTGTTGGAGGCACGGTGGGGGGGGTCCCCCAGCTAGCACCTAGTGTCCTAAATCCACCAGAATTGACGGCTTCGCGATCGGAGTCACGGTTTTGGTTCTATGGGCATTTTTGTTAAGCACCTTGTGGTCATTCAGGGACCCTTTAAGGATTTGCTTCAGGGGCACGGAACCCAAACCGACAAGCGGATTTGGGTTCTGTCATCTCCCACAAGTGTACATGGCCATTGTGGATGTGTTCATGATGGCCACGCATGCCCGGGAGCCTTCGGATGAGAATTAACCCCTTTTGCAAGATTGGAATGGCCTTCACTAAGAAAAACCCTAGTTCCGTAGATGGCACAATAGCACCATTTATGGGCGTTGGAGGAAAGGTTTTGGGGGTCTCTGGCTAGAACCTGGTGTCCTAGATCCACCAGAATTGACGACTTTGCAATTGGATTCACGGATTTGGTTCTACGGTAATTTTGGTCATGCGCCCCGTGGCCATTCAGGGACACTTTGAGGATTTTCTCTGGGGGCATGGAACCCAAACCGACGAGCAGATTTGGGTTCCGTCAGCTTCCACACATGCACATTGCCATTGTTTACATGTCCACGATGGCGACGCACGCCCGGGAGCCTTCGGATGAGAATTGACCCCCTTTTGCAAGCTTCGAATGGCCTTCATTGAGCAAAACCCTAGTTCCGGAGATGGTACAATAGCACCATTTTCGGGTGTTGGAGGCATGGTGTGGGGGGGGGCAGCTAGAACTCGATGGCCCAAATCCACTGAAATTGATGGCTTCATGATCGGAGTCATGGTTTTGGTGCTACGGCCATTTTTCTTCAGGAACCCGATGGCCATTCAGGGACACTTTAAGGATTTTCTCTCAGGGCACGGAACCCAAACCGGTGAGTGTAGTTGAGTTCTATCAGCTCCCACACATGCACATGGCCATTGTGGATGTTTTCACAATGTCCACACATGCTCGAGAGCCTTCAGATGAGAATTGACCCCCTTTTGCAAGATTGGAATGGCCTTCATTGAGCAAAACCCTAGTTTCGTAGATGGCACAATAGCACTATTTCTGGGCATTGGAGGCACAATGTGGGGCCGGGGGCTAGCTATAAATCAACATCCTGAATACACCGGAATCAACGGCTTCGTGATCAAAGTCACGGTTTTGGTGTTATGGGCATTTTTGTTAAGCACCTCGTGGTCATTCACGGACACTTTAAGGATTTTCTCTGGGGGAACGGAGCCCAAACCGACGAGCGGAGTTGGATTCCATCAACTCCCACATCTAAATGTGTCCATTGTGTACATGTTCACGATGGCCATGCACTCCCAGGAACGTTGGGATGAGAAATGACTCCCTTGAGAAAGATTGGAATGGCCTTCACTGAGAAAAACTCTAGTTCTGTAGATGGCAGAATAGCACCATTTTTGGGCCTTGGAGGCATGGTGTGGGGGGTCCCCTAGCTAGAAACCAGCATCTTGAATCCACTGGAATCAACAGCTTCACGATCAGAGTCACGGTTTTGGTGCTATGGGAATTTTGGTCATGCACCCTGTGGCCATTCAGGGACACTTTGAGGATTTGCTCTGGGGGCACGAGACCCAAACCGACGAGCGGAGTTGGGTTATGTCAGCTCCCACACATGCACATGGCCATTGTGGATGTTTCACGATGTCCACGCATGCCCGAGATCCTTCGGATGAGAATTGACCCCCTTTTGCAAGATTGGAATTGCCTTCATTGAGAAAAACCCTAGTTATGGATATGGCACAATAGCACAATTTCCAGGCATTGGAGGCACGGTGTGGTGGGTCCCCTAGCTAGAACCAAACATCACGAATCCACTGGAATTGACAGCTTCACGATCGGAGTCACGGTTTTGGTGCTATGGGAATTTTTGTTAAGAACCCCGTGGCCATTCAGGGATACTTTAAGGATTTACTCCGGGGGCACGGAACCCAAACCGGCAAGCGGTATTGGATTCCGTCAGCTCCCACATGTGCACATGGCCATTTTGGACATGTTCACGATGGCCACACATGCCCAAGAGCCTTCAGATGAGAATTGACCCCCTTTTGCAATATTGGAATGGCCTTCACTTAGCAAAACCCTAGTTCTGGAGATGGCACAATAGCACCATTTTCAGGCATTGGAGGCACATTGTGGGGGGTTCCCCCAGCTAGAACCTGACATCCCAAATCCACCAAAATCGACGGCTTCGTGATTAGAATCACGGTTTTGGTGTTATGGGAATTTTGGTCAGGAACCTCGTGGCCATTCAGGGACACTTTAAGGATTTGCTATGAGGGAATGGAACCCAAACTGGCGAGCAGACTTGGATTTCGTCAGCTCCCACACATGCATGTGGCCATTGTGGACCTTCAACTCTAATGGGTTTCGTGCCCTTTATGGATTTGATTCCCTAATGGGTTTTGTTCCCTTCACGTGCACATGTATTTGGTGCCCTAATGGGTTCTGTGTTCACGATGGCCACACACGCCTGGGAGCCTTCGGATGAGAATTGACCCCCTTGAGCAAAATTGGAATGGCCTTCACTGAGAAAAACCCTAGTTTTAGAGATGGCACAATAGCACTGTTTCCGAGAGTTGGAGGCATGGTGTGGGGGGGTTTCTATCTGAAACTCGGGGTCCCGAATCCATCGGAATCGAGGGATTCGCAATCGGAGTCATGGATTTGGTGCTACGGGAATTTTTTTCAGGCACCTCGTGGCCATTCAGGGACACTTTGAGGATTTTCTCTGAGGGCACGAAATCCAAACCGGCCAGCAGACTTGGGTTTCATCAGCTCCCACACATGCATGTGGACATTGTGGATGTGTTAACGACAGCCATTCTCGGTTAGGAGCCTTGGATCATAAATGACCCTCTTGAGAAAGATTGGCATGGCCTTCACTGAGCAAAACCCTAATTAATGAGATGGAACGAAAGCACTATTTATGAGCCTTCGAGGCATAGTGTGGTGGGTCCCCTAGCAGAATCCTGGGGTTCTAAATCCATCGAAATCGACGAGTTCACGATTGGAGTCCCGGTTTTGGTGCTACAGTAATTTTGGTTAGGCACCCCATGGCCATTCAGGGACACTTCAAGGATTTGCTCCGAGGGCACAAAACCCAAACCGACGAGTAGATTTGGGTTTCGTCAACTCCCACAAGTGCATGTGTCCATTGTGTATGTGTTCATGATGGCCATGCATGCCTAGGATCCTTCGGATGAGAATTGACCCCCTTGAGAAAAATTGTAATGGCCTTCACTAAGCAAAACCCTTGTTCCAGAGATGGCACAATAGCACCGTTTTCGAGAATTGGAGGCACGGTGTGGGGGGGGCTAGCTGAAACTTGGGATCCTGAATCCATTGAAAATGATGGATTCATGATAGGAGTCACGGATTTGGTGCTACGGGAATTTTTTTCAGGCACCCCATGGCCATTCAGGGACACTTTGAGGATTTACTCCGAGGGCACGAAACCCAAACCGGTGAGCGAAATTGGGTTTTGTCAGCTCCCACATATGAATGTGGACATTGTGGATGTGTTAACAATTTCCATGCTCGTATGGGATCCTTTGGATCATAAATGACCCCCTTGAGCAAGATTGGCATGGCCTTCATTGAGAAAAACCCTAGTTACTGAGATGGCACAATAGCATCATTTTTTAGCCATCGAGGCACAGTGTGGGGGGGGGATAGCTGAAACCCGGGGTTCTAAATCCATCAGAATCGACATGTTCATGATCAGAGTCACGGTTTTGGTGCTACGAGAATTTTTTCCAAGCACCATGTGGCCATTCAGGGACACTTTGAGGTTTTGCTCAGAGCACACAGAACCCAAATCGGTGAGCGGAACGGGGTTTTGTCAGCTCCCACACGTGCATATGGCCATTGTGGGTGTGTTCAGGATTGCCACTCTCCTAGGTGCCTTCGGATCATAAATGACCCCCTTGAGAAACACTGGCATGGCCTTCTGCAAGCTAGGGTTTATTTATTGTGTATGTGCATGATTTTATGACCATAACACTTGGCATCTACTAGGTGCATTTTTTCTCTATGTGGGAATATAAGAGGATTAGGTTAACCACTGGAAATTATGGTAATTTAGAGACCTAAGAGTTATTCCCTAAATGCACAAGCTTACCGATCAATGGAAATAAAGGATCTTTCGAACTACCATATAGGACATGTCTTAGGGTTCTTTGGCTCCCAAGTGTTGATACATGCTTCAATAGGAGAACATGAATGCAACTAGATTACCTTCAAGAAGAATAAAATATATGCAACTATTGCTATGGTTTCCTTTGTCCTCACATCCACTTTTAGCACAATTGCATTTCTAAGTTTGAATATGCCTCACCCTAACCCTAATTCTAATTAACTTACTTAATGATCCACTATTGTTGGTCACAATAGAGCCAATAGAGCTCAATTGTACCCAAGTGATGCACCGCTATCATCGTGTCTTTTGAATTGCTTCTTACACTTGTCTTTTGGAGCCACCGAGTGAAAAACTACTTGAAATACATAGTCGTGGAATTAAATGTGACATTCAATATTTGGTATTAAAATTTTCACATGTAAGTGGAACTGTTAGAACAGTAATCCACACTTAGTACCATAGTCCATAAATTTAAAACCATAGTTTGGACTAGGTGACTATAGTTGGTCAAATACCCACTTTTGAGAGTGTTCACACCCACTTCCAACCAAACCAGTTCACCCAGCCTCCTGTTTTGTCCACAAGTGCGCCCTCATTAATTGATGGTGCGCCCTCTCTCCTTGATTTGGGGAATTTCAGTTGACCAAGGGCGCTAGGGTGGATTTTGCCCATTTTTGGCTAGATTTGGAGCATTTAATGCTCCCTTGGGCCTCCCAAACTCCTCTACTTGCTCACCCACACCTGCCTTGAGCTCATTTATTGACCCAGCATGCTTCAGCCACCTTCACACCTGAATTCGTGACTGTTTGGGATGATTGGGATTGAGTTGGACCCACCTAGGGGGGATTGAGGCCAATTTGGCATTGTTGACTTGTACACTCATCTTGAGCCACCTAATGCTCTCGAATTTCTCATGGATGTAATAAAAACCTGTTACTAACATTTTCACATGTTAGACAGTCAGTTAATCAAAAGTTTCAGCTCACATTGTGTGTAAAATTATCATCTTTTTCAAGTTTTTCCATTGTTTTTGCAAATTAATTCGATTTTGTGAGGTTCTCCATAGCTCCTAGATCTTCTGTGATCAAAATACTCACATGGTATCAGATCCATCGTGGAGTTAGTGAGTTGCAAGTCAATATTGAGCATTGAACTGCATTCTAGAGAGGAAAAATAGATCTCTCAAAGAGATGGCCACTTGCATGATTGAAGCTAGGGATCTATGCCCTAAGCTATGGGCTGAAGCCATAAATTGTGCTTCTCATATTCAGAACAGAGCCTTTCACAAATCAGTCAAAGGAAAAACCCCCTATGAGGCATGGTTTGGCCAAAAACCAAATGTGTCAAATTTCAGGATTTTTGGGTCTAGAGCATGGGCTCGAATTCCATCAGAAAAGAGGAAGGCTTTGGAGCCACAGAGCAGGGAATGTATCATGGTTGGATATGGTGAGGACACAAAGGGCTACAAGCTCTTTGACACATCCACACTCAAAACTTTCATTGAGAGAAGTGTGCAATTCGAAGAAGAACCAATTCCAGATTTTGAGCTTGCACCGAGGGAAAGCTCCTCTCCTCCACACCTTAATGAGATTAGTGATGATTCCACTTATAATTTTTCTGATATTGCTGAAGATGACATGGCTGAAGATGACATTTCTGTACTTGAGTCACCATCAAGGCCCAAGTGGGCTGAAAAAATCATACAAGTTGCAGGTGAATTGGCAGGCAATCCCCAAGAGCCTAGGAAGACTAGATCTCAAACAATCAATGCTTCCTTTGCAAATGAAAGTGAACTTGCTGATCACTGTTATATGATGATTGGATCTGATCCAACATCATATCAGGAAGCTCATCATGATCCAAGGTGGAGAGCAGCAATGCAAGAAGAATTCCAATCTCTCCAAGAGAACAAAACATGGGATTTGGTGCCTCTTCCTCCCAAGAGGAAACTTGTGCAATGTAAGTGGATTTTTCGAACCAAACCTGTTGCTGATGGTTCTGATCTGAAGTATAAGGCTAGATTAGTGGCTAAGGGCTACTCACAAATTCATGGTGTGGATTATACAGAGACCTTTGCACCGGTTGCAAAGATGGACTCAATTAGACTAGCTCTAGCCATGGCAGCTAGTAAGGGTTGGGAAGTTCACCACATGGATGTTAAAAGTGCATTCTTGCATGGTGAGCTACAGGAAGAGATATATATGCAGCAACCTGAAGGATTCCAACAGGATCCCACACTTGTATGCAGGTTGAAGAAGTCACTCTATGGACTCAAGCAAGCCCCCAGGGCTTGGTATGCCAAAATGGATGCTTTTTTGCTCTCAATTGGTTTCTGTCGATGCAAGTCTGATCCAAATGTTTATTTGTAGCATTGTGATGATAATTTGCAGGTAATTGTACTGTATGTTGATGATCTCTTAATTACAGGGAGCTGCACCAAACAAATTGGCTCAATTAAAGCTTCTTTGCACAGTGAATTTGCCATGAGCGACCTAGGATTGCTAAGGCAATTTTTGGGTTTGGAAATTGAGCAATCTGAGAGAGGTATATTGTTGAGTCAAACTAAGTATGCTTCAGACCTATTATTCAAGTTTAAAATGGCTGAATGTAAGGCAGCCAAGTGCCCATTCCTTTAAGGCATAAAACTAGGTGAATTTGAAGACTCTCCATTGGTGGATTGCACACTCTACAGGCAGCTAGTCGGAAGTTTGTTGTATCTTACACATACAAGACCTGATTTGTCCTATGCTGTAAGTGCTGTAGCAAGGTATATGCAGCAGCCACATGAGATCCATTGGAAGGCAGCCAAAAGGATCCTTCAATATGTCCAAGGAACAAAGAGCTTTGGGGTACACTATGCAGCTGGTTCTTCACTTCAACTAGCTGGATTTTCTGATTTCGATTGGGCGGGAGATCCCATCGATAGAAAGTCCACTTCAGGTTTTGTGTTTATGTTTGCTGAAGGTCACATTTGCTGGTCAAGTAAGAAACAGCATACCATTTCTCTTTCATTAGCAGAGGCCGAGTACAGGGCAACAGTGAACGCAGCCACACAGTGTGTTTGGTTGCAAGGCATTCTTCGGGAGTTTGGTGTTGCTATTGATTCTCCAACCAATATTTGGGTGGATAATCAAAGTGCCATCAAGATATCTACTGATCCAGTACAGATGGAAATAACAAAGCACATTGAAATCCACATGCATTACATTCGGAGCTTGGTGCATGACAGGGTGATTTCATTGCAGTATTGCCCATCCACCGAGCAAACTGCAGATATTTTCACCAAGTGCTTTACTGAGAAGACCTTCACTCACTTGAGAGCTTTGCTTGGAGTGAGTGATGGGTGGTGATTTCTGCAATTTAATTGCAGGTTCAGCCCCATGTCCATTTTAGAGGGAAGTTTTTATCCCATGAGGTTTTACTTCTTTTCCTCGGTTCATATGGACAAATAAAATTTATGTTTGTAATGAGGTGACTTGAGCCTTTGTTGCCAAGGCCTCCCACTTATCTTTCATGATATGTACTAAGTTATGGTTAAGGGGGGGTGTTAGAACAGTAATCCACACTTAGTACCATAGTCCATAAATTTAAAACCATAGTTTGGACTAGGTGACTATAGTTGGTCAAATACCCACTTTTGAGAGTGTTCACACCCACTTCCAACCAAACCAGTTCACCCAGCCTCCTGTTTTGTCCACAAGTGCACCCTCATTAATTGCTGGTGCGCCCTCTCTCCTTGATTTGGGGAATTTCAGTTGACCAAGGGCGCTAGGGTGGATTTTGCCCATTTTTGGCTAGATTTGGAGCATTTAATGCTCCCTTGGGCCTCCCAAACTCCTCTACTTGCTCACCCACGCCTGCCTTGAGCTCATTTATTGACCCAGCATGCTTCATCCACCTTCACACCTGAATTCGTGACTGTTTGGGATGATTGGGATTGAGTTGGACCCACCTAGGGGGGATTGAAGCCAATTTGGCATTGTTGACTTGTACACTCATCTTGAGCCACCTAATGCTCTCAAATTTCTCATGGATGTAATAAAAACCTGTTACTAACATTTTCACATGTTAGACAGTCAGTTAATCAAAAGTTTCAGCTCACATTGTGTGTAAAATTATCATCTTTTTCAAGTTTTTCCATTGTTTTTGCAAATTAATTCGATTTTGTGAGGTTCTCCATAGCTCCTAGATCTTCTGTGATCAAAATACTCACAGGAACAATTTTCAAAATGATTGCTACGAAGTGTTCTTGATCTAACTTTGTTTTACTATAAATAAGAGAATGAACATTGCAAAAGTCAATGAGAAGAAAATGGGAATTGGAAAAGTTTATTTCTTCAAATAGGTTATTGAATTTTGTCATATATGATCACAAATCTAAGCATATTATGCATATCACATGCCAATATCTAGACTCTTGAACGATCATCCAAAAGAAGACATATATGGATGGTGCAATCCATAGCATCACACAAGAGCAATCTCTCCAAGAATATCCAAGAATATCCAAGATTATGAAATTGCATTGCTTTGTGCAAAGAGTTCAATGCCTCTCAATGGTGATGGTGATTTAGTTTGAACTCACAAATCATTCAATTATATTTGTAACTCCAATATCAAGAAGCCATATCTAGAGTTACATATGACCAAATTGAGAAAAAAGAAATTTCGTTGAAAATATTTAAGAATGAGAAATATGTACACATACTAATTTGTGGGTGTCACATAGTATGTGAATCCACTAACAAGTAAAATGTACAAGTGCTTCATTTTTACACAAAAAAATCACTTGAGTCTATTATTTTCAAAGTTTATATCCTTGTTCATCATTTTAGGAGCATCCAAACATAAAAACATAATCCATGACTATTGTTCATGCACATAGGTTGTTGGATGCCTTGGATGTGCTTTTTTTTATAAGAAGAACCATTTTGATGACCAATATTGATTGGTCATCATGAAGGATGAGTACCTTCTTTGTAATGGAAATCAAGGTGTATCCATGAATAGTGTGAGCTAGCCTATATGTTTGTTCTACCCATAATTTTCCATGGAAAGTAGATTTGATAGTCCCACTACTTATTAGCAAACCTTTTGAATGTTTCCAAACCTTTTAGATAAAAGGAAATTGAAATTGCCCATTATTTCCCACAAAGGGTAGATGCAATGGTAACTATAAATAAATTTCCCCCATGATGCTTTAGTTCACCTTTGCATAGAAGATGAATTCCATTGTTGGAATGAGGAATGTGAGATGAATGTCATTGTTGGAATGAGAAACCTGAGATGTGTTATAGGCAAGGGGATGATCAATCAAGTGTGAACGTATTATATTCAAGGGTGATTGGATTCAAGGATATAGTTGGTTAGTTGCACATTGAATTTAAATGAAAGTCTTCACCAATTAGTAGAATATCCAATAATGATGTATTCAATGATTTAGGCTTCATATGTGATTTAGGCTTTATTTCATATGTTCAATTGATGATTTTATTCTTATTATCCTTAATACATGTTCATGCTTATAATATATGAATGAATGGTGTTGGCCCGGTTTTGCAACCAGGCTTAGTGCTATGGGCACCTGCTAACTAGTAGCAGCAGTTTCAAATAGAATTAAACAAGAAACTAATCTAAACAAAGCTAATCATGGATCTATGCAAGAATATAAGCAAATAATGTAAACATTTAAAAAACAAGAACAAGAAAATATTAAAGAATGAATTTGTATTGAAAAATGGGGGGGGGGCAAGCAAGTGCTTGCGATAATACCTTCAATGGTGAAGGTTGATGTTGAGCAACTCCCAAGATGAGTATCTCCAAGCTCCAAGAGGTCTCCTTCTCCAAGGTTGCTTACAATGGCCAAAATGCTCAAGGGAGATTTCGGCAGCATGAGGATGAGATAATGGATGGATGTGAAATGAGGAGCCCCTACCACTTTTTATAGGTTTTGGTGGTGAGAAATACCATTTGTGGTTTTGTGGAAACCAATGGTATTGACCAACATGGTTTAGGTACTTTTCCCTCCTTTTTCCTTTTTTGAATAAAATTAATATTTTTATTCCCTTTTTAATACTTTTGGGAATTTGGACCCTTTTTGAGGGTTTTTTATGCTTTTTTAGGAAAAATAATCTTTTTGAGTGGGAAAAAGGGGTGTACTAAGGTCTTTTGGTGACCTTTTGTTGGTTTCAAAGGCTCAGATGGTGAAAAAGTGGACAAATGGGTCATGTGAATAGGGAAATGAGCTAGTGAGCACTTTTTGGGTGTCAACAGATTGCCCCCTGATGTGTGAGGGCAGGAGCTCATCGTATGGCCGATAGACATCATAGTTCTTTTGTCTTTTTCTGGGGTTTAGGGGAGAGAAGAGACCGGTTGGAGACTGGAGCCACGGCCCTTGGAAGCTGCAAAAACAAAAAATATTACATGGCCTCAATATGAATGAGGTATAATCTCTGATAAAGGACGAGGCGGGCATTCCCATGCTCGTATCAAGACATATACAAAACAATTAGTCCCAAGAAGGGGGATCTAATACATAAAGAATATACGGGTACATCGTAATGGTCCAGAGGGGACATTATTGTGGGATATACTCATGATCATGGCTGATCTCAAATAACTGATACACTGGAATAAATGTTGAACTGCTGAAACTGAAGGTGTCCAACATCTGTAGGGACTCAATGACTGAGAGTCATTTCTAGGAAGTATTTGTGACTGTATACTCGAGGGAGTATAACACTGGGGTACATCTGAATACTGTCGCCATACGCAACCCGGATATCTATAGAAAAAATGTAACTGGTTGTATCCACAGGTAGACTCTCAAATGTGGAGGAGTCAGGTGGAATCCGGGGTCTTCGACTAATAACTGAACGGACCAATGCCCTGTGCGAGTCTCAACAATGCGATCAAGGTGTTGAAATCGAGCATGTGAGAAACAACCATTCGGAGAGGCACTGAGGATTCCTCTCGAAATGATTTGTAGGCACTCATCATAAATGGTAATGAGTCCAAGACACAGGGACCTCTAGGTCTATCCTCTGGAATCAATGTGGTTATCGTCGACAGAGGGAGACTAGCAACTAATCAAGGCAATGATGTTTCCTTGATAGGAGCACGAGGTGTAGAACTGAAGTGTTGTAGTACTGATGGTAGGACTGACATACTTGTGGGGATGGGAAATAACTGGGTCATAAAGTGGGTAGACTCAAACTTCCTTTGTTCAGAGCATGATGACATGGTTGACCTGGCAGCGTAGGGAACTGACTTGTAGGTGTGGGGATCATTGCTTTTTTAGGGACTGAAGGGTATGTACTGACTCGAGGGATTTTTAGGGTGACATACTGCAGAATACTCTGAACAAAGGCGACCAAAATGGGGAAGCCGCCATGTGAGTAGACATGATCTGTTGTGGTGCCAAGAGGCACCATTGATTCCTTCTTCGTAGTTTTAATGAGCTCCAAGAAGGGATAAAAGTGTGCTCTAAAATGGTACGTTCCTGTGGATTTTGTGAGCCCAGGACGGCTCGTGCTCATGGTTGCTTTCATGTTTAGAGAGTCTGAAAGCGGTAAGTGGACTATATTGGTGTTCTTTTTCGTAGTTTAGTCTCCAAGGCCCGAAAAAGCATAAAATGATGCAGATGGAGAACTCTTCTAGCCGATGTGGCTAGAGTATTCCTTTTTCGTAATTAGTCTACAAGGTCCGGAAAAGGGGTAAACTTATACCAGGTAAACGCCCTTTCAGATACGTTTAATGAGCATGAAAGGAAGCAAGGTTGCTCGGCAATCTTTTCATTGTTTTAGGAGTCAGAAAAGAGCTTAACAGAAACTCCCTAAGTGCCTTTTTCGTAAAAGGGGTTGCTCGGCCCGAAAAAGGGATAAAATTATACCGAACAAAAAGGGATTGATGAGGACGAGAAAAGGTCTCAAGCATCATCATCAGTGCGGAAAACTGGATCCGGTGACATAAGGATTGTCAAAAAGGGGCTACGGCCAATGTGGCACGCAAACCGAGGTGATGAGTGGCATTTTGAAAAAATGCCCAAAAAAATATGGGCGTGAGAGCGAGAAATGATCTCCAGCATCATCACAAGCACGAAAAACTGAATCCGGAAATATAAGACACGTCGAAAATGGAGAACGGCCGATGTGGCACGCAAACCGAGGTAACGAGAGGGCATGGGAAAAATGCCCGAAAAATCAAAAGGTGAGAGCGAGAAATGATCTCAAGCATCATCAGGAGCGCGGAAAACTGAATCCGGCGATATAAGGCACATCAAAAATGGAGAACGGTCGATGTGGCACGCAAATCGAGGTGACGAGGGGGCATGGGAAAAATGCCCAAAAAATCTAAAGGTGAGAGCGAGAAATGATCTCAAGCATCATCACGAGCGCGGAAAACTGAATCCGAAGATATAAGGCACGTCAAAAATGGAGAACGGCTGATGTGGCACGCAAACCGAGGTGACGAGGGGGCATGGGAAAAAATGCCCCAAAAAATATGGGCGTGAGAGCGAGAATTGATCTCAAGCATCATCATGAGCGCGGAAAACTGGATCCGGCGATATAAGGCACGTCAAAAATGGAGAACGGCCAATGTAGCATGCAAACCGAGGCGACGAGGGGGGCCAATAAATGGTCAAAAAATGGACCCCGTGAAAACGAGAAAAGGAAGGAACCTGCATGAAGTTCTCGCCATGCTGATTCCAATGGTACCAGCGGTTTGAGAAATGGACTTCGTATGATACCGCAATGGTTGTTTGAAAAATGGTGGAATTTCTATAAATAGGGCGTGGGGCCCAAATGACGTGTCATTGTCACGGGTGAGTTTGGTAGAGCAGTCAGAGCTCTTTCTTGATTTCTGGGAGATTTCACCGTTGGTTTTCGTTTCTGTGAGTTTCAGGTAACTCTAATTGCCTTAGCCTTTTCAATTATTTCTTTTTTGTTTGGCGGCGGGCCCCCGAAGGCCGCGAAATTCCATGTTGACCCTTCAAGGTGGAATATCGCGGGTTTCGGGTCTGTTCCCACGATGAACCGCGCGGGTTTTAGGCTGGCAGTCGCGATGTTCATCGCGACTGTGAGGTTGGAACCCGCGATGTTCATCACGAGTTCATGGGAGATAGTCGCGATGTTCATCGCGACTGTCTGGCCAATACCCACGATGTTCATCGCGGGTTTTAGCGTGGAGGCCGCGATGGTCATCGCGGGTTTTAGCATGGATGCCGCGATGGTCATCGCGGCTTTTGGTGGAAAAGCCGCGATGGGATTTTTCAAAAAAAATTGTGCTGGGGCTAAAAATTTCTTCTGTTTTCTGGCAGGATGTTGAGGAGACCACTGTCTTCATGGCGAGAGCGGGAGATCGGTGATGATCTGATGGAGAAGATTCAAACTGATCCGGGGGTGAGGCAGACTCTGGCTGTGAGCGGACTCTTGAAGTTCGCTCAGATCCCACCTATTCGTTCAGTGAGACGGCTCCTGAACAAGTTGGTGAGTTGGTGGGTGCCGGCGGAGGGTGCTTTTATCATTGGGGGTGAGAGGTTAGAGATCACTCTCACGGATGTCTATTTTCTGACTGGGTGTTTGGGGGAGGTGGGCGATATCCTGCTGAGGATCCCGCCGGGTGTAGATATGGAGGATTTCTTACAGGCCTTCTGTGTTGATGATGCTGTTTTGCAGAACAGCTCTATTAGTCTGCGATCCCTACGTGAGTGGGATATGCGGGCTGTTGGGGCATGTGTTCTGCGGATATTGGGTGCTGCTGCGCCACATCGTTTTTCTGGGGGACAAACGATGATGGTGGACTCTGTTCTTCGGGGGACTTATTATGCCTGGGGGCAGATGTTTCTGGCTGGTGTCCAGAGAGATCTGGACAAGGCCATTCGAGAGGGAGGTGAGTTCTGTTATGCCTCTTTTTTATGCTGTTTTTTCTTCGAGCGGTTGCCGACCCTGCGACCACGGGTGCCTGTTCATGATGGTCTGGTGAGTGAGCCGCGTATGATGCGGTGGGGGCATATGATGCCTCGTGGCGGCGGTGGTGTCCGCGGTTTCTTCACGGAGGATTTTTATGAGCAGTGGGAGCAGATGCCCCTGCTGATTGAGGACTATCCCTATGCCGGCATGGACTATCGCGGCGACCCAGAGATGCCTCGTGCCCCAGGACAAGCCTGGAGTTTAGATGGTATGTTTTGTGTATTGTTTTATACTATATCCTGTGTTATTTGATTTATCTGTCTATGATTATATTGGATATGTATATGACGGCTTACTTGCATTGTGCATATGTTGGTCCAGTGCCACCGGCTGACTACGTGGCTCGTCGGGGGCGGGCGATGGTGGTTGCAGCGGTACGGCCTCCACGCGGTGGAGGATTTGCAGCTCGTGGGCGAGGGTTTGGCCCTCGAGATGACGCCATAGAGGGTGTCAGACAGACCTTCGACAGGATCCTAGCTGGACTCCCCGAGGATGGTTGGAGAGACCTGGACCGGGATATTGTGGAGGGTTGCTTCGGTGTGCCGCCTGAGTGGCGGTCGCTCTTGTTGAGGACAGCGGTGTTTGTGGCGTAGCACAGGGGTGGTGGATGAGATGATCCGGCAAGGGCGGCTGAGAGGAGGATACGTCTACGGGATGATCCAACGGGGCCGGCAGAGCGGAGAGTTCGGGCTCGTCATGACCCGGCGGGGCCAGCGGAGGAGGAGCCAGATGAGCCTAGGGATCCTGATGAGTAGATGATATTGTATCTGCCCCCAAATGTTGATGAGCATATGGGGAAGCATTTTTGTACGACTGATGTATTTTTTGTATATCGGGGCACCTATGACATGTTGACTAGTATGGTTTATATATATATGTGTATATATATTTGGATATATTGTCGTGTATGCACGTGGATGCGTATTTTGTCTTTTGTATATGCCCGTGGAGGCACATGTTATGCACGTGGATGCAGTATTTTGTTTTTTGTATATGCCCGTGGAGGCACATGTTATGCACGTGGATGCAGTATTTTGTTTTTTGTATATGCCCGTGGAGGCACATGTTATGCACGTGGATGCATTTTGGTTTTTTTTTTTTTTTTTTTTGTATATGCCCGTGGAGGCACATTTTGGGTATGACATGATGTGATTGGTGTGCCAGTCAAGGATATTGTTGGCCATATGGTCTGCTACACTATTGAGGTTTCTTGGGACATGTGTGAACGAAATGGATTCAAACTGTCTAACCATATGTTTAGTGCGCAGGAATTTTCTGAAAAGACAGGGATCGCGTACCTGGTAATCATTGTTGAGCTGGGAAACCAGGAGCTGTGAGTCCAAGAAAACGTTGAGGTGACGGATGCTCATTTGGAGAGCTGCGGCCAGGAGACCGGTCACGGCATCATATTCAGCTTGGTTATTGGTGGCGGCACCTAAACATACTCCGTCAATGTGAATTAACTCATGTGAAGGGGAGTATATTACCCAAGCTGCGGAGGCGAGATTGGGAGACCAACGGCTTGCACCATCAATGAAACCGACATAACAGAGTGGAAGAGGATCCATCTGTGGTCATGCAGAGAAAAACAAATATTTAGGTTTTTTGAATTTTTTGTGAAAAAAGAAAGTAAGCCTATACTAGAATGGACGGTGGTGTCCATCAGATTTTCTATGGGTAAAATCGTTTAAGGTACAACCCGTTGCATGGGTTGCGTAGGGGATTGCCTTCTGAATCGGTCAGAATGTATGCCCCCTGCCCGAGGAAAGTGTGTACGATGTAGGGGCCTTGCCACATAGATACAAATTTTCCTTTTCCGGTTTTATCATGAGCTTGATCGTAAGCGAGGACAAGGTCTCCCTCAGAAAAGGTTCTTGGGTGGACGTGTTTGTCGTAACTTAGTTTGGATCGTTGTTTGGCTGCTTCCATGTTTTGAATGGCTGTGCACCGATCTTCATCGGCCTGCTCTAGGAGTAGTAAACGTTGCTCAATCGGGGAAGTGTCCGGTAGGAGTTCAACGGCGATATGTAGGGCTGGGATCTGGCACTCAATAGGGAGGACGGATTCAACACCGTGAACTAAATGGAAAGGGGTAAAACCGGTGGCGGTTTTGGTGGACGTGCGGTAGGCCCATAGTGCCAGGAAAAGCATGTGGTGCCAATTGGATTTGTGTTTGTCTACGGTACGTTGGAGGATGGTCTTCAAAATTTTATTGATCGCTTCGACTTGGCCGTTTCCTTGGGGATAGTAGGCGGAAGAGAAATGGTGTTCAAATTTCAACATGGTTGATAATTCTTTCCAGACAGCATCTTCAAAGTGAGAGCCGTGGTCAGAGACTAGTTGCTTCGGAACTCTGAAACGAGTGATAACATGGTTGAAGAAAAACCGTGCTGCAGTGTCGGCTTTGCAATTGTAAGTCGGCATGGCTTCCGCCCACTTGGTGAAATAATCTACGGCCAAGATGATGTGTTTGTGACCGCCGGCTGACGGGGGGTTGCAGTCGAGGAAGTCAATGGCCCATTTGCAGAATGGTCCGACAGTGATGACTGGATGAAGGGGGGCGGGGGGGGGTTCTTGCTTTGGGAGCAAAGAGTTGGCAGTTCTGGCAATGCTTGACTGCGGTGATGCAATCAGTAAACAAGGATGGCCAAAAGTAACCTGCCCGAATGATTTTCTGGGCGGTTGCCATGCCAGATAAATGGCCTCCGCAAGCACCGCTATGACAATCATTGAGGACTTGTTCTGCCTCACTATGGGATAGGCAGCGGCGTAGGATGGTATCAACGCCGCATCGGTAAAGTACATCCCCTAACAAGAGGTATCGGGGGGCGTGGTGTCGTATGCGATGGCGTCCGTCACGATTGATGTGTGGTCGAAATTTTTACGTGCGGAGGTAAATCAAAATGTCTCCGTACCAAGGGTCGTCAGACGAAATGATGAAGATTTGTTCGTCAATCAGGTCCGTTTGGATAACGGGTGATGACAAAGAGGATGGGAGGTCAGTGATGAGGTGAGCAAGCGCGAGGGCTTTAGTGCTTTTGGGAGTTCTGAAAGTGAGGTCATATTCCTGGAGGATAATGACCCATTTAGAAACATGACCTTGTAGGAGCCGCCGGGTTAGGAGATAGACCATAGGGTTGGAGTCGGCCACAACCGTGGTATGATTGAGTAGAATGTAGTGTCGCAATTTTTGTACGGAAAAGACTATAGCTAGGGCTAATCTTTCCTCGTATGGGTAACGTAGGGGTGGGCCAGACAAGGTCTGGCTGACGTAATAAATCACATGCTCTTGGTGAGAGGCATCTTCTTGGACCAAGACTCCGGACACGGCATGTTCAGATGCCGAGACATAAAGGGTGAAGTCTTGAGAGAAATCCGGAGGGGATATCAAGGGGGCTTGTGTGAGAGCTTTCTTGAGGGCTTCGAATGCCGTGTCTGCTTGCTCATCCCAAACAAAGGGTATGTGGGTACGAAGTAAGCGTAAGAATCTGTGGACTTTGGTGGCGTAATCAGGAACGAAGCGTCTAAGGAAATTGGACCGCCCTTGTAGACTCTGGAGTTGCCGAAGCGTGCGAGGAGGGGGAAGTTCTAAGATGGCTTTGACTTTCAGGGGATCGACAGTAATTCCGTCCTGGGAAACAATGAAACCCAATAACCAGCCTGCCGGAACGCAAAAGACACACTTGTGTGGGTTCAAGCGGATTTTATATTTGCGGCAACGCAAGAAAACTTGCCGGAGGTCGTTAAGGTGGTCTGATCGTTTTCGGGAACGAGCTGTAAGGTCATCAAGATAGACTCGCAAGATATGGACCAAGTCGTGAAAGCAATAGGTCATGGCTCGCTGGAAAGTGGCACCAGCATTTTTAAGGCCGAATGGCATGACGCGATAGGAAAAGGTGCCCCATGGGGTGGTGAAGGCAGTCTTGTACTGATCCTCCTTACGGATGTGAATCTGGTTATATCCGGAAAACCCGTCCATGAAAGATAGGACTTCATGGCCCGCACACTCATCAATGAGTTGGTCAATGAATGGCATGGGGAAATTGTCTTTTGGACAAGCGTGGTTTAAATCACGGAAGTCAGTGCATACTCTAAGGATGCCTTGCTTTTTGTTGACGGGAATGGGGTTCGACACCCATGTGGTGTATGGAATAGGATAGATGAATCCTGCTTTGCGAAGTTTCTTGACCTCAGCTTTAACAGCGGGGAGTTTGGAAGGATGAATGGGTCGCTGTTTCTGGCGAACAGGGGGTACCTCAGGCCATGTATCAATGTGGTGTTCTATGATGGCGGGGTCAAGACCAGGCATCTCAGTATAGGACCAGGAAAAGACATCACGGAACTCTTGAAAAAGATTTTTGTACGCCTGAGTTTCTGCTTGAGTGCAAGATGCGCCCAGGGAGATGAGCTCAGGTTTCCCAGGTGTTGTGGAAATATCGATTTGTATAATGGGGGAAATGTTGGACATGTTCCCTTCTTCAAAGGCATCCGGTGCTGGGATGGGGTCCTTTAACCAATCGACCTTAGTGGGTATGAAATCTTTTGATTCGACCGATAGTTGGTTGGATGCTGTGGATGTGGATGCTTCCGGGAGGAAGTACGAGCGATGATGCATATCATCCCAAGGGTAGTCGGGTGCAGTGAGTGTCTCCAAAATTTGCTCATCAGTATTGAAGTAGTCAGACCATAAATCAAGGGGTTCTAGTTTGAAAGTTGTTGAAATCATATAGATTGTATTGACTTCTTCCGACGAGGATGATGGCGGGGGGTAGATCTCCTCGATGAGGGGAGGAGATATCTCTAAATCGACGTTGTTTAACTCGTACAATGCTGCTCTATAGTCAGGTAGATAATGACAATGGTGAGAGTAGTGGCCGTAAACACTGCATATAGCACAAGGATGGTTGGTGCGCAGTGATTTGTCGCGAGGCTGTAGAGGTGGCTCTAGTCTAACTACTGGGATGCTGGTGTCATCGTCCAACATATTCATATGCTCCTGGAGTGCTGGTAACTGTGGGCATTGATGAGTTGGATGGCCTATCTCATCGCACAACGAGCATTTAGGACGAGCTCGAAACACCGGTGGAGGTTTAACTTCCTTAGGGGGTGGTATAGCAGTGTATGGTTGTGGACCTCTGCCCCCAGTGGGCTTGACAAGAGGAGGAGGATTCGTTGACGACGAAGGGATCGTGAGACTAGGAGATGGTTTCATCAACAACGAAGGGATTGTGACACCAGGAGGAGGTTGAGTAGTGGTAACAATAGGTTGTACCGGTTAGAGGATGACATTTGGTGTCGGCGGGGGTACGGGAGGGGGAATGTACCACACGGGTAATCCCAAGGTTAAACCGAGGAGACTAAGGGTAGCCATAACTGGGGAACTTACCACGCCCGAGGGACGGAATAGGAAGGGGATTGTGTGAATAGGTGTAACGCCAATGTGACTAGGTACCAATGGTGGTTTAGGAAACAAGGGCAGTTGGTTACCCGGTGTTTGTGTATTCTGTGAAAGAGTACAAAGGTTTGCGACGTGGGTCTCCGATGACGGTGGTGGAATGGCCTGGAATGTAGAGGTCATTGGTGTATCTGAGTAAAGTCCGGGTCCCACAGAAGAAACAAAGGAGGTGGTTGCACTAGAAGCGGGTTGTTCAACCATGGGGAGAACATTTTCGGGTGCTGCAGGGCCATTGGGATCATAGTAGGTGAGTTGGTCGATTTTGACCACGCGTCCCTCATGGGGGAACATCATGGTACGAAAAATGGATGAGGCAACTGCTTTCATGGCGTACATGTAGCTACGGCCAAGTAAGAGGTTATAATCGAGTTGGGCATTAATGACCTCTATATCGATGAGCACAGTTTTACCACCCAACTGGACAGGGACATTGGGTAGTAGACCTTGGGGTTGTGCTGACCGGACGTCGTAGGCCCGCAATGCAGTGGTGGATTGCTGGAGAGTAGGGGATCCTAACTTTTTCCAAATGAATGTAGACATGACGCATGTAGAGGCACCCTCATCGATGATGCACCGATGGATGACAAGATTCCGAATGGAAACGAAAACTTGGACTGCTATGGTGGAAGGCAGAAGTGGTTCGGATTGGTCCAAATCAAAGGTCATCAATTTTGAATCATTTGGGTCAATCGCCCCAATGGCGGAAAGTAAAGTCTTGCGCTGCGTAGGACAGTTTTTCAAGACTTCTAACGTAGACATGGCTGCGGGAGACTGAGCTAAGTCATCGACGATGTTGTAATTTGACGCAGCCCATGCATTGGGGTTGTTGTTGATACGGCGAAGTGGGAAGCGAGGTGCTTTAGAGGCGCCATCGAGTGGAAGTGGTGGTATACGTAACGTCTGATCTGTGGGATGAGCGTTAGTATCCTTATCGTCGGGTGGGGCTTCGGAGGTAGAGTCGTACTGGTTCCGACGGGTTTGAATGTTGACATCAGCAGTTGACATCATCAACAAGTGGTGAGTACCTGAGTCGAACATGGGTTGATCTGGCACGACGTAAGTGATTTGTTGTGGTGGCACGTTGCCTTGTGGGGGAGCTAATGGCTGAGTGTTCACCACTCCTTGTGTTGGAAAAGGGTTTTGTAGCACCAAAGGTTGATGTTGAGGTGGTGGAGGGTTGGGTGGCGGCTGAGGAGCCGCCTGCCCTTGACGATGGGCGTCATCTGTCCATAGTTGCCGAGCTCGCTCCAGATGTGGGCAAGCGTGGGTATAGTGTCCATAGAAACCGCAGATAGAACAAGGATGGTTTGTTCGTAAATTAGCATTTTTGGCTTGCTTGGGCGGCTGATCAGGGTTCTGATGAGCAGGTGTCACGTTATTGTTTTGTGGAGGGTGGGGAGGTTGTGGACCTTGGTTATTGTGTTGGTTATTGCCGCGGTTACGTCCTCTTCCACGGTTCTGTTGCCCACCCTGGTTACGTTGGTTATTTTGGTATTGGGGCTGATTTTGCTGTGCATATACCTGCCCTTGAGCATTAGGGGGATTTTGGGGAGCCGCAGGTGCAGGAGCAGGTTGCGGTGGATAATATGCTGGTGGAGCTGGAGGTGGTCCAGTTGCCTGTTGGGGTTGTTGGTACCCCTGAGCTGTTGGAGGTGTGAGATTAGCTGGTGCAGCTGGTTGTGGGTAATGCATCTGCTGTTGTGGGAACTGAATGGGGTTTTGTGTGGCAGGTTGATTATAGTATGTAGGAGGTACATATGTTGATGGCGCTTGCCCATAGCAATGTTGTGGATAAGAGGGTCCATGAATGTGATGGGTCTGGTTTGTTGGAGCGTAAGAAGTTGTCGCTCCGGAACTGGATGTAGCCCTAGAGAGGTCTGGGGCGGGCATGGTGCTCACCATGCTGAAAGGTTTAGGTTGCGGTGTGATTTGGCCAATGATGCCATCAGCGGCATGTGATGCCCCCGGTGTGTCACCGCGTGAAGAGTCGCCTCGTGGGGCGTCAGGTATGATTGTGTATAGATAACCCGACTGGGCATAAATGAGATCAAACTGTTGGGCTTTGAGGATGGCCTCTTCTTCAGACTGGGGTCTTTTGGATGCCACATCCTTCGCAATGAGAGGGAGGAGGGATTTTAGAAACCAATCTAAGAAGATACGGTCGTCTAACTTGATTTTGCAGAGGCTTCGGCGTTGACGCCACTCATGAATGTGGTCAGTGATGTGGGTGGCCGTGGTTTGTCTGCAAGACAGTAGGATCTTGACTCCCGCATCATAGCGGACAGGTAATTGGAAGAACTGCAGGAAGGTCGAGGCAAGGGAGGTAAAGGTGGCATGCGTCCCATGGGGCTGTTAGATATACCACTTAGCTGCAGAGCCAGTGAAGGTGCGCTGTAAAAGCCGGAGGCGGACAGAGTCGTCTACTATAGAGTTGGAGGAACACCATAGATGGAAGGACATGATATGGTTCTGGGGGTCTTCACCTACCTTTCCCTCAAACTTAGGGATGTCAGAGGGGAGTTTGGTGGGCATGTGAGGCCACGCAGGATCGTGTCTGATGGGGTCATTGGTGAGCCTGGCTAAGTCTGGTAAGTTCAGACTCGCCATGTATGGTAAGCTAGCAGATGTAGTGACTGGAACTGGGACATGACTAGTCATGGTGGTATGATGTGGGGGTCCAGTAGCACCTAAAGGTATGCTAGGTATTGAAGGTATGTATCCTCCAATACCTGTGGGCTGGTAAGGGCCAGCGTTTCCTAGTGCAACATGGGTTACACCAGGGTTAGGAATGGTAGTGTTGATTCCTGGGATAGGGTTTGTGGAAACCAGAGGGGGTGTGACCCCTATGTTGGGCATACCCATAACAGGTGGTGGCCCTGTGTTGGGAATTCCTATAACAGGGGGTGGCCCTGTGTTGGGAATTCCTAAATGTGGAGTGTTTCCCATGTTGGGCATACCCAGGGGGGTGGTCGTTGCCATGGATGGCACCACAGCAGAAGGGTCTGTGGATGTCTCACCTATGGTGCTGGTAAATAGTGGGTCAAATGGTGTTCCAGCCATAATGGTGGTTGGTGGTAATATAACGTAGTTTTTGGATTCTGCCTCAGAATCATATGTGAAGTGAGGCGTGTCAGAATCGGATGACCGTCTGGTTGATCGACGATGTGTCGAATCCAGGGATAGGGCTCTGCGTCGGTGACGTGGAGAGCCGAGTAGACTAAACTCTAGGATTTCGCCCTGAAGACGACGAGAGCGTCTAAAGTTGTCAATGGTGAGAAGTAAGCTGTGTGTAAAAAATCTGTTTAAGTATCAGGTGGTGATATATATAAAAAACTCAAAACCTTAATGCAACCAAGGGTGCAAGAAGGGGAGTAAAAATGAAGGCACTCAGGCCAAAAAATCAACCTCAAAAAATGCACTTATTGTAGCAGCTGTGCTAGAATAAGTGGAGGGATGCAAAAAATGGTCAGAATACCAACATGCAAACAGCTCCTAGAAAAAATAGGTGTAACTAGACCAAAGGTGGGTTGAATCATGCAAACACCTAACTAAAAGTATTGTGAATCAAACAAACGATATCCTCTACAAGGTGATGAAATCCAAGTCAGACAATATGAGTGTTGAGACAACGGCTAGATATCCCCCTACCGGGAGGGACACCGGGTAATCAATCCTAAATAAAGGCTACTAGGATACACCGTTCATGACGCGTCAAGAAAAGGTAAATCTGCCGTTTGGTCCTTGATCGCAATATCCCAATACAGGGATATCCCGAGAACTGCGAATGGTAGCCCTTCGGTTACTGAATGGATTTCGGTATTCCACTCAGGCTTCCGGAACCATCCTCGCGACTTCAACCCTCCTAGGGGAGAGGCCTTCCCACAAACTGGTTGTGACCGCGCCAATAAATACTAAGAGATTTTAGCTCCCTAAATTGACAACTTCTATGTCTCAGATGTAATAACTGAGGGGTGTTATTGGAACACCTATCCCCTCAATACTACCTAGCTACAAAGTTCTTTTAGTGTTCCCCAAGTGGGGTTAAAAGTGTGTTGAAATTAGGGTAAGTTTTAAGGCTCAGTTCAATTAAGTGATCGAGTGGGTGCACGTGTGGTATTGTAAACTGAACTTGAAAAAAGTAAATGCTTTACAGGAAATTTTCAAAAAACAAAGGATCTTTCGAAAATAAAAAAGCAAATATTTATGACTTTTTTCAATAAATGGAAATTAAATGATTTGCGAAATCAACTCAAAAAACAAAGGATCTTTTGAATCATGAAAGCAAATAATAGACTTCTTAAAGAAATAAATGGATTTCTTTTTCAAGGAAATTGCTAAGGGCAAGATTTTTAAAGAAGTAAACAGCAAAAAAATTTTAACCTAGATAAACTGCAAAATAAGTCTTTCTTTCACTTTCTTGAAAAATTTTAAAAACACTTCTAGGTGTGCATTTAAATAGTAAAATTTTTTCTATGGCTGTAAAATATGCAGAATTTAATACTGTAAAAATGTGCTATGTGGGCAGAAAGTACAGTAAAAATTAATTTTTTAAAATCGGAATGGTCGAATGAGAAAATCGGCAGCGTGGGTTTTGACAGAAAAGCCGTGATGGACCGCGCAGGTTTCTGTCGCAAAGTCGCGATGGACCGCGCGGGATTTGGGCACACAGTCGCGATGTGCAGCGCGGAAAAAGTCCGCGAAGCCGCGATGTGCAGCGCGCAAATAGGCCACGAAGCCGCGGGGGGACCGCGCGGAAAAGAGCTGCGCAGTCGCGATGTGCAGCGCGGTAAATGACCGCGAAGCCGCGATGTGCAGCGCGCAAACCGTCCGCGAAGCCGCGGGGGACCGCGCGGAAAAAAGCCCAAAAGCCGCGATGAGCCGCGCGACTGTCAGGCTAAAAACCGCGAGGCGAAAGCCATGCACGGAAGCCGAAAAACGAACTCAAAAATTGAGAATTCCGAGCTGTTAATGGCAATAGATGGGGCCAAAACCTAGAGCAGCAATGGATCTACTGTCTAGGATGGCAGATCTATGGATCTAAAGGCTAAAAACTAATAAAAAACTAAGATTAAAGGCAAAACTAGAGATCTATTGTTCAAACCAAGCGGAGTTGCCAAAAACCGTTGGCCCGGTTTTGCAACCAGGCTTAGTGCTATGGGCACCTGCTAACTAGTAGCAGCAGTTTCAAATAGAATTAAACAAGAAACTAATCTAAACAAAGCTAATCATGGATCTATGCAAGAATATAAGCAAATAATGTAAACATTTAAAAAACAAGAACAAGAAAATATTAAAGAATGAATTTGTATTGAAAAATGGGGGGGGGGGCAAGCAAGTGCTTGCGATAATACCTTCAATGGTGAAGGTTGATGTTGAGCAACTCCCAAGATGAGTAGCTCCAAGCTCCAAGAGGTCTCCTTCTCCAAGGTTGCTTACAATGGCCAAAATGCTCAAGGGAGATTTCGGCAGCATGAGGATGAGATAATGGATGGATGTGAAATGAGGAGCCCCTACCACCTTTTTATAGGTTTTGGTGGTGAGAAATACCATTTGTGGTTTTGTGGAAACCAATGGTATTGACCAACATGGTTTAGGTACTTTTCCCTCCTTTTTCCTTTTTTGAATAAAATTAATATTTTTATTCCATTTTTAATACTTTTGGGAATTTGGACCCTTTTTGAGGGTTTTTTATGCTTTTTTAGGAAAAATAATCTTTTTGAGTGGGAAAAAAGGGGTGTACTAAGGTCTTTTGGTGACCTTTTGTTGGTTTCAAAGGCTCAGATGGTGAAAAAGTGGACAAATGGGTCATGTGAATAGGGAAATGAGCTAGTGAGCACTTTTTGGGTGTCAACAAATGGGACTTCCACCTTCTCATGAATTCATAGATTAATGTATATCCTCTAGTAAATTATGTGTATGCCCATTTAAATATTTTTGTCTTTTATCCTACAAGAAAGGTTCCCAAGGTATAAGGCTATGTATGTTTTTTGTTTTAGATTTATTATGCACATGTTCCTTCATGTTCTTTGTTTTAATGCTTATGTTTCTAAAGTTGGACATGTTATAACTCCATAACTAAATGGTTTTTAAACAAACCCTATCACAACATGAGACAACAGGATACAAATATAGACAACAATGATATAAATCACATAACTGAAAATCCATGTACATCAAGGCTGCAAAACTCGAACAAACATATAAATTTTATTATCAAATAGTGGAACATGGTTCCCAATGTACATACGATGGCAACTCGTTCCCTATACAAAATCTAGCAACTCGTGTTGTAGATCCAAAATACATGGAAACTCGTGCCCTATACAAAATCCGTCAACTCGTGTCATAAATCCAAAATACATGGCAACTCGTGCCGTAGATACCAAGTACATGTAAAATGGTGCCCAAAAGTGCCACATTGTGGTTAATGTACATAACATGGTGTGTCAAGCATTGTGACCACCCCCATCACTCCCAGGCACATCTCCAAAATAAATCTTCCTCTTCTTGGAGCTACTGTTATCTGGGGTCTTCTTCCGTCTAGGAGTAGACCGTCTCTCCAGGATCTGAAACAAATGATATAATATACCATTATTTTCAAGCATTTGTAACATTTACCAAATTTATAAAATGAATGTAGAATTTAAATCTTAAATAACTCACCACTGACGCGAGTGGGAGACGTGAGGCAGGTGTCCTGGATCTGTTGAGCCTCTTTGCAATTCCCACCTACAACATTTACAACAATCATTTCATTGAAAAAAATAATTGCTTAAATTAATTTTCGTTAATGCATCAAAATATTTTCATAAATTAACTTGATTCTCACCATGAACACCTTTGACAATGGACATGACTGGGCTTCATAGCTAGAAGGTGGAGCAGCTGGTTGGACAACTTGCTCCGATGCAGTCATGGGGGGGGGTGCAGATGTAGTTGCAGCAACTATGGGTGAAACCACTATAGATACATGGGCGGATACTGGAAGATTATTTGCCACAATAGTGGCAGGAACTGGCGAATATATGGTGGAAGAGGATATGGTGGTATGGGGTGGAGGAGGACGTCGTGGATGATTAACCCCTATTGACTGTACAATAGGGGGTATCGACCCAAAAGGGCTAGGGGGAATGTGAAGGGATGGTGAATGGGAGGGCGGTCATGGATAGAGGGAGGAGGATGAATAGAAGGGAGGTTGTGGACGAAGGGGGGAAGCTATATGGAAGGAGTAGCATGGATGAATGGGGGAGGATGGATAGACGGGGGACTTGGATGAATGGGGGAGGATGTATAGACAGGGGGCATGGACGAATGGGGGAGGATGGATGGAGGGGGGAGGATGGATGGAGGGGGGAGGATGTACGGAGGGGGGAGTATGGACGGAGAGAGGAGGTTGGATAGAAGGGAGGGGGTGGACGGAGGGAGGGGTCTGAATGGAAGCGAGGGCGGTGACTCATGGGAGAGGGTGGAAACATGGGACTAAATGGGGGATGGATAACTGTGCCACCTATAGCTATTGGTGGCCCCTGCATACACATTTTTCATATCATAGTTTAGTAAACAAAAATAAAATTAAACTATAGTAAGTCGTAACAATTCAAGTTAAAAGCGTGTTTTTAAATACACATTGTACCTGTGTATATGGTGATCTGTCGATCCCTGGTGGAGATGGTTGATCATCATAGTCTGGGCATACTTGTGGACACCAAAATGCATGCACATTATGAACATATTAAACAAGTAATTATTTAGGCAATCAAAATATTCAAAAATATTGTACGAAATATCATCGTGTATGTCATAAATATAAAAACATAAATAATATAAATTCCATAAGTAATAACAATATTGTGTGAGGTGCCGCAATTTCAGTTGCAGCTGCCATTGCTGCCTCCAAGTTGGGAGATCCTACGTTCTCCCATGATGGCGTCTCAGCTCTAAATAACTGTACATTGAAATAATAGTTTAAGTCAAACAAAAATACTTTAAAATTACTTTAAAATTTATCAAGTGATGATTGAAAACACATTAAAAAAAGTGCTAAACTGCTCCATATAGAAGCCCTCGATCGAGCCAAGGAAAGTGTTCCCACAATGGGGAAAAATATGTAGCATTGTCCCCATCGAACTAGAAGGCCTAGCATGGCTACCACCATTCATAGGTGTATCCTAACTCTATCGTGAAGGCCCTACACCTAAGTCTCTATTAAGGTCAAACTGTCTCTCCATTGTAGTCGCTGCTACAAAGGCAGTGTATCTAAGGAGTCCACGTGAAACACTCCTCATCGCCCCCTCAATCTGATCAAGTTTTTAGGGTAACTGAGGTGGCTGGGGAGAGGGGATGGGCTCACGCCTAGGAGCTGGTGGCTCTCTTAGTGGGTTCCTCCTGGAAGCAGGTCGATCTTGGGTAGAGCCACGCCCAACACCCTGGAACTCAGTTATGTCAAAACAGTTGACATGTAAACCGATGGCAAACTCATCCCACGATTTCCGAAGGAAGTACTATGGAACCTCCCTATTATTGCAAGGAGCTTTATCGTAAACCATGAACCACCTATGCATCCAATTGTCCCTCCATGGTTGGAAATGACACCAATCCATGCAGACACATGTCTTTCTAATATCTGGTTTGTTGTTTTGTTCTTGGATCGGTGAACATACTGTATAATTGCGCCTTTGTAATATTCAAATATTTTATTTCCTCCTTGGAAATTCCTGTGGAATAATACTCCTGCATCCTAGCTCTATATTTAGGCATGTCATTCAATTGGCGATGTGCATGGATGAGGGATTCAATTGAGCTCTCAATTGAGGTGGCAAGGGACACTCGAGATGGTTCCCTTGTGTTTCTTAGTTCTCGAGTGTGCACTCTCATTTCATTTACATAACGGTTCAAGTCATCTTAGTCGAAATTGTGTTGGGGGTTTTGATTTTCTTGGGCATTTTGATTTTGTTGAGGGTTTTTACTGGTTCAAAGATTTGTGTTTTCTTGTGTTCCACCGGACTCCATGTTAACATTTTGTTCATTCATTGTATAGGTTTAGACTCTACAACTGAAAAATTCTTTATTAGTTTACTAGTTTGGGAATTATTAAAAATTTAATAAACAAAAAAAATCAATAAAATGACAAAAAACATGGATCTACCTATCCAATGCACTTGATGATCACTTGGTGGATGGATTGAGGGATTTTTTGAGTGCAAATTGTGAAAATGGTGCTCTCTTGCTCCGCGTATGCAATGGGTGAGTGAGGCCCGGCCGGTTGGTAGGAAATAGAACACTGCCTTGTTTTTTTTAATTAGCTTAACAGGAGCGCATGCGCGCTTTTGAGTGCATACGCGCTAAAAACGTGCATGTGCCTCGGTTTGGTATCAAACCTAATGGCACGTGCGTGCTTCCTTAGGTGTGTGCGCGCATTTGTTTTATCCCCACTACCGTGGCCCCGTTGCAACACTTTTGGGGAGAAAATTTGTGCGCCCACCCATAATGCAACTTGAATTACGTACCCTTCGTGGACCTCATACATAATGTTCCATTTATTAGAAGATTCTCCTATGGATTTGGCACATTACAACATTCAACAAAAGTTATATCACATTGTCACAATTTGCAAGGGTTTTACGTTTTAGCGATGTAATTTTATTTTATTATTATAACAATTTTAATTAGTAAATTATACTATTATATTTAAATAATAACATTTTCAAATACATAATTTATTTTTATTATTTATTTTATTATATTATTTACATTAATATCATATTTAATTGTTATTGATAATTGTTTTAATTATATATAATTTTATTCTATCATTACTTTTCTTATATTATTTTAGATAATTATTATATTTAATTAAATTTTAATATTTTTTAATATATGTATTTACTATTAAAATAATAATTATGTATATTATAATACAAAATTATAGTCAAATATTAATATTTTTAATTAAATAATATTATTTTATTATTACTTTTATTATAATATTTTAATTAAATACAATATTCTTATACTTTGAAATTAATATTTTAATTAAATAATATATTATTTTAATAGAATAATATAATATAATGTTATTAAAAGTATTATCATTATATTATTATTTAGTCAATTAAATTACAATTAATTAACTAATTAATTATATTTTTTAATATTTGTATGTATTATCATTGTATTAATTTTATTTATTAAAGTATAATAAAATATTAAAAAAAGTAGCATGCATGGGTTTGGCGCATTGGTGTTTTGCTTAATATGAAGTCACATGTTGTAAAGAGAGGCCACGAGTTCAAATCACACTCCGGCTTACCCGTGTCCCATGCTTGCGGGTGGTGTGGGGCACCTAGGGATATAGTGGTAGCGGGATTGGATCCCTGAACCCCATGTCACGGAAGTACCAGCCCAATCTCCAGTTGCTAATTCCCCCCACCAAAAAAAAAATATTAAAATTAAATAATAATTTTTATAATATATTATTATATTATAAATAATAGTTTTTATAATATATTATTATATTATAAATAATTAAATAATATTATTTTATTAAAAAAATGCTACACGAAAAAAAAATTATTAATGTGTCACATATATCATAATGTTAATAAATATCTCCAAAATATATCGTAATATTATACATATCTCCAATATCCAATATTAATAAATTAATAATATTTAATTAATTATAAAATAATAATTAATTATTTAAATAAGAAATCATTATTTAATATATTATTGATTATTTAATTAACTAATATTATTATTAATTAAATAACAATAATAAATATTGATTAATTAATTAATTAATAATATTATTAACTAAATAACAATATTATCAATTAAATTAATTTATAATTGTTTTGTTTAATTACTTATTATAAAATAATAGTATTGTTTAATTAATAATATTGTTTAATTCAAAAATATTATTAATCAAAGAATTAAAATATATGTTTCATTAAAATCATTAAACAATATTATTCTATAAATATTATTTAATTAAATAATAATTTATTAATTTATTAATATTAATATTAACTAAATAATAATAATATTAATTAAATTATTTAATAATTATTTTGTTAAATTAATTATTATAAAATAATAATATTGTGTAATTAAACAATATTATTAATCAAACAAATAAAATATGTATTTCATTAAAATCATTAAGCAATATTATACTATTAATATTTTGGAGATATGTGTATGTGTCCACCCGTTACTAGCAACAACCACATTAATAATATTAATGTGTTAGGATACACTGATAGGCGTAAATTTGACACATACTATAGGAAAAAGCATTATCAATGTGTCAAATTTACACCTCTCGGCGTATCCAGACACACTAATATTATTAATGTGGTTGTTGCTAGTATATATTTATGATCATTAGTGCATGTGTATGACATATTTAAACCCTAGGGTTTTATGCCATATGCCTTCTCTTACCTACCACATTATTGTTTGTGGTTGTTTTGTAACCTGTGTTGGGTCTTGTTAGTCTAATGCCTGCGTGAACGTGGCTCCTTCATGCAACAAAATCTTGTTTTTGGTGGGACTTGTCATTTGCTCTCCTTCAAACCATGCATACAAAATATTAATAGGTAAATATACTAGCAAAGCCACTTAATTTGTGGTTAATGAACACCGATGGGTTACAAGTTAAGTGTCATGAACAAGTTATATGTTGTTCTCCATGTTTAGTTGTATTCACCTTGGAAGTGTCATGAACAAGTTATCTTTTATTTGTTCTCCATGTTTAGTTGTATTCACATGTTGCCTATGCCTTAGCTACCTGTTACCTTCTTTAGTTAAATAAGACGTTGTATATCACAACCTGTTATTCATGCATGACCTACGAGTTATACATGCATCAAATACCAATTTTTTTTATATTTCTTTTTTTATAATTTTTTATTTTGAATTTTGAACGACTATTAAATCAATTTGGATAGTACACTTGTCTCATCCTCCTTCAATCTAGGAAAAACATAGATAATAGTCCACCCCAAATTCTAAGATATAAACACCTATAGGTGTAAATATATCTCCCTCTCCACATAAACTTAAAACAAAAAATCATACTGCCTTATTTATTATATATATATATATATATATATATATATATATATATATTATTCGCATTTGCCCAAGCCACAGGGGGGTTTTGTTTCTTTATATATATATCTCCTTTGTGCACATGGTATAGCGGCTACCTTCCTTTGTTTTTACTAGGTTTTTTCTTTATTATTTATAAACATAATATGGAAAACTTAATTCGAGGGGCCTTTTACAAAGGTGACATATCAAAAGGGACCCCCTTTTTCTCTAGCAATAGGGGAACTCTTTCTTTTTTTTAATGATAGTCATAAAATTGCAAGAATATGAATAAACATGGTGTAGTCTAGATATAATGAGGCCTCGCAAAGGATAATGTAATTTTTGATGAGTAAGGAAAGGGGAATAATTTTCAATAATTTTGGGTAGTGTTTTCGGTGGCATTTGAAGGATGTAGAGAGGAAAATTTTCATAAGCGAGGGCTAAAGAGGGTAAAGGGAGGCTTTTTTTTGCAAAATAAAATGCGGCTAGACCTAGTAAAAGGGGGAATTGTTTTTATTGGACTATAGGCATGATGGCACTAACATTGACGATCAAGTGAGTTTTATCGGAGGACGTTATTAGATAAAATTGGTGAAATTTTACCTACAAGACATACATGGCCTTAATATGATGAAACTTTGGAAGAGCGATGCAGGGGTCAAATGATGATGGATTTGACCAAACTGATTATGGTCGTGATGAGTATTTCGCTCTGGACTCTATGGCGAAGAAAAAACATGACAACAACGTCATAAAATGAGTTCACCTTTGAAATTATGTTTTAACATTTTGAAATCATTTCGATGTTGAGACATCAACATCTAGCCAAACCAACAACAACTAAAGAGACATGAAAATGCATGAAAACACATGGTGACTCAATAAAAACCGACCACATGATGTGAAGATGACAACGCAACCATGAAGCAAGTACACATATTCATATTCATCCCTGAAAAGGACATGGAGTGGAAAGAGTAAGGCTAGTATTCCATGATGGGAGAAGCAGAAGCCTAGACAAGAAGAAGTGTTGGGGAAACCAATAACATAAAGCAAATAACAATTCAACTTACCCTAGTTGATCACTAGGAACTGCTCGATAGCTATTCTTCCTCCATGTCATGTCCTCTCTTGTATATCATGGTTAAACATCATCATGTCATTTAGATTAACATTTAAACAGTTTGGAGAAAGAGCATAGTGGAATATAGTACTGAAAGATGTCAAACTCTAAGAAGCTAATTAGGAAACCACGATAAGTAAACAACTAAAAGAAACTAGATAAGCAAGTAAAGAACATCAAACTGTGAAACTAAAAACACATGAGCTAATGCGATGAAACAAAAACTAAATGCAAAACAAGAAAGAAAAATGTCCTATGACTAAAAAAGCAAGCCTAAAACCTACTAGTACAAAAGTTGAAAACCACATCATGGTGGGTGCCATTTATTGTAGAGAAAAGGATCGATGGCATTATGACCATTATTATTTGGATTGTGAGGATTGTTGGAAATTGTATTTTCAGGAAATTTAATTGCATAAATTGTTGAACATTAAATAATCAATCTAGGAGCTCATAAACTTGTGAGACCCCGACACTGTATGCGCAGGACTAGGCAGAAAGCCCTAATCTTATCCAACTGCATTCAAAAGTTCTTTGTTTGATAATACACTTCCAGGAATTGAAGTCAAGTGCACAAGCATGCTATGTTTTAACAATGAGTTAGCTTACTCAGTGACTCAACTAATTCATGTAACTTAATCAAACTATAAAATGAACTCACTCAAATGAAATTGTAATGCCAAAATCAAAGCCAAAATATCTTATAGCTATGGGTTCGAGTCTTGTAGCTTCTCATCTTTCTTAAAATCTCAAGGTTAACAAGCGTTTAATATTTTTGGTAGCACACCACACACAGCCGATCACACTCAAGAATAATTTAAAGAGCATAAATAAATACAATGCAACAAGGATTTGTCTATCTACTCAAGATTAATATTGAAATCATACAAACCACCTATTACAGTCTTTCATTACGTTCACAAATTAGAACGCTCCTGCAATAATTAAGTGTATTACCGTTCATTTAATTTTTATTTTTTTACGCAAACGGATAACGATCTTTATATTAAAAAGTAAGAACATAATACATAAAGCAGGGGAGGCTGTTCCCAAGAAACTAGAGTTGACGAAATAGACTCACTACAAACTAGCCTCTGATGTTCAAAAAAGGATTTATGCCTATAATGCCTATTACAACTGAAAATATTTACGAACTTACCTAAGAGGAGACAACAGAAGTAGCAAATATGACCAAAAGAGTAATAATCAAACCAAAAAAGAACTGTTCAGACACGAAAGGGAGGAACCAGAATACGAGTCAGTTAGCGTGATGTGTTCGAACTTTCTCCTTGCTGCCTGGAACCGAACCTGCGTTATCATCATCAGTGTTCAGAATGACAGAGGGGATGCTTCCATTGTTGGTCCTTACGCAGTCAACTTTGGCCTCGACAATTCTAAGGCAACTGTAAAATGTGTCATACTTTCCCATCAATTTTTCAAAGTAATCCTTCATCTTACCAGTACTAGTCCAAACTTCAGAGTTAGAGATTTGCACAAAGGTGGCCAGGTGAGAAATTGCTTTCTTCATATCCAAGAGGTCTCCCCTGAGCCAGCAAACTTGAGCTTCCAGGTCTTGCAGCTGCGAGTGGAATTCCGAGGAGGGGCTTCCCTACCCACGGGGAGATTCTATATTGAACAAGCCTCCATTAAAGCCTGTGGCGTGCTTCCAATTCTTATTTCCAAAATCCTTCGGGCTACCACGAACCATCTGCTGAGGAGTACCATGACCAATTTCCATAGGGGTTGAAAGGAATCCAGATTCCAGCGTCAGGAGGAGTTTCCAGCTCCTATTTCTAGAGTCAAAACCACTGCCAGTAAATTGCACAGGTCCCCTGTTTCTTGGGCCATGCCTAGCATCCAGGGGAACCCATCTCCTTCTGCCACCATGTTCATCCGCTTTGGGGTGATTGCTGCAAGCCGAAATTGGAAAACCTCCCCTTTCATTGCCCCCATTTCCTTGAAAGAGATCAGAAAGATAGTGTTTCTTGCTGCCTTTGCCAGCCCCAGGTTGCCCCGACACATTCTTCCTACAACCTTTACACTGCAGAGCAGGATGACACAGGTGGTTCTCTTCCATGGCGGTCCCAAACAACAGACTAACAGGGATATCACTGCAAGGAAAAACACAGAGAGAAGCAAGGGGCGAGGAGCAAAATCTCATAGGAGTTCGCAGGATGCAGTGATAGCCACCACCTTGCATGTAATAACCTATTGCTGCCTTGGGGGCGTCCGCATTGATCTCCTGCATGCAAGATAGGTGGTGCTTGCCAGGGGTGGCCACCAGTTCAAGCGAGGTGACATTTGAGAGGGGCAGTGAGATCCTGAGAGGATTTGGTGAGTTAATGAGGCCCCTGTAGGGAAGGGGATGGAGAAATAAGGGTGGATTGACATACGAGGAAGGGGGACAAGGAACCTAGGGCACCCAAGCATCCACACAAAGAACGTCATTGCTAATAATATGTCCACACTTCAAACTTGCCTCGAAGTTAGCCATGGTGTCAACATTTTGATTGTTTTTCCTTAGGATATGTAAGAAGGAAATGGAGTGGAATTCCTTAGCCAAGAAAATGAAGTGTTGATGCGACGAAGAGACTGGCTTTCGAAGTTGTTTTACTAAGGCCCTGGATTCCCCGATCACCAACATAGAGTCTCCAAATACCACTAGATCCTTGACATCATTGCTCCTCACGACGTCCATACCTTTTATCACTGCGGGCCATTCTGCTTCATTATTGGTTTTCCTGCCAATTCCCCAAGCATAATATTTCACTTTGTTTCTGTTGGAGTCCATAAGGACTACCCCCGCATCTGCCAACCCGGGATTGCCTTTAGTGGCACCATCAAAGAAGAGGATGTGACTTCCCATTGTTCGAATCCAAACTTGGAGACCTTTAGGATCCATTCTGATATGCCAATTATGAGGTTTGCTGGCCTTGGGGAGGGGGGGAATTAGAAGGTCAGCCACCCAAATTTTTTCTTCAACACTTAAAGGCTCATTGCAAAGGTTTTTCATGCTTCTGGTTCTAAGGGATTCAATCCACAAGGCTTTGGCATAGGAAACTATTTTTCCCGGGATTGCTCTGATATCTTCAAAGATTTCATGGTTTCTAGCAGTCCAAATTTTCCAACAAAGGAATTTTGGGAAGGCTATCCAGGCTCTTTTGAAGTTCGACTTCTTGGAGAAGGAATTGTGGTAGTATAAATGCCAGTTTGCAAATAGGTCGTCCCAGTTGGTGGGGAGGATGAGATTAGGTTGGATGTCATGAAGGGCTCTGTGCCACACTTCTTGAGAGAACTTGCATTCCAGAAAAAGATGATCAATTGTTTCCTCTGCATTTTTACAGAAGATGCATCTAGCCGGACCTTCAATTCCCCTTTTCTTGAGATTTTCAGTAGTGGGGATTTTTCTGTGAGCAAGGGCCCAATTGAAAACATTCACTTTCGGGATCCTGTCCCTGTCCCACACTCTATTCCATTTATTGTCTTTTCTACTACTGTTGTTAAGAACGTCCAGATAATTATATCCTTCTTTACAGTATAGTAGCCACCTTTCCCCCAACTGCGCATATCCCTCATAGAGAGATGGATGGGGATCGCACCATGGAACCAGGAGAGGAGTGCCTTATAGTTGTGCTGGAGATGATCTGGGAGGTCAAGCTGAAGCCATCCCAACCATTTTCCTTGAGGAGACCAAATGGATAAATCAAAGAGAGTGTAAAGGTTATCCTGATCCATCCAGCGTCTCAAATCCCAGAAAGCAGGGATAGAATTGGCAGGAGTGTAGGTGCCATAACTATCTTTCCAAATATTGATTTTCTTACCGTTACCTGGAACCCAAGAGAGCTTATTTTGGATAATGAAAGTTGCTCTCTTGCAAAGATTCCATATCGGCGTTCCTTTCTTCCCTTGATCTATATTTTCCACACATTTGCTTCTGCTACCCTGCATGTATTTTTTATAGAAAATCTCCTTCCACCATGATTTATTCCTTGAGATAATCCTCCAAAGGATTTTGGCCCCGAGAGCTAGATTCATTAAGGAAGGGTCTTTGATCCCAGCCCCTCCATATGCTTTAGGTTTGCACACCATCTCCCAACTAATCAGATGGAATTTTTTTGTGCCATTGGTTTTCCCACCCTGCCAAAGGAAGGCTCGGAGGGCTTTTGAGATTTCTAGCATGACAGTTTTGGGGGCAAGAGAGATGGAGAAAGCATAGAGAGGATAGGTCGAAAGAATGGATTTGATGGGCACCAATTTGCCAGCAGGGTTTAACCAACGGGAGCCCCAAGTGTTGATTTTATTTTTAATTTTGATAATTAGCCCTTGCCAATCAGCCACTTTTTTCCTGCCTTTGAAGATGGGAACACCAAGGTATGTGAAGTAGTTCCAATCTCTTATTCCTTCGAACCCAAAAATTCTAGCTATTCTTGTGAGTGTCCCATGGGGGCAGTTCCAGCTGTAAATTTTAGACTTTTCATCATTCACTTTTCCATCTAAGGCCTTTAGGAAGGAAGTGAGAACAAGGTTGAACTTAGCAGCGATAATTGCAAGGGCGCCTCCCAAAAAAATAGTGTCATCCGCAAACTGAGAGTGATTCACAGATCTGACTCCTCTTACAATTTTGATTCCTTTTAGATCTCCAGAGTCTTGAAGGGAGTGGAGATTCCTACTTAAAGATTTGGCAACTATGAGATAGAGGAAAGGGGACAGAGGAAAACCTTGTCATAGACCTCTAGTGGCCAGGAAGAAGTTTGAAGGTCTGCCATTGACCAAGGGGGCGATCCAGGGGGTGTTGATACAAGCCTTTATCCATCTCACAAACCGACTGGAGAAGTCAAATTTTTCCATGATGGAAAAGAGGAAGCTATGATTTACTCTATCAAAGGCATTTTCCATGTCCAACTTGATAGCCATACCTTGGTGATTTTTTTCCATACTAGAGTGTATCGCTTCCTGCACAATAATTATGTTGTCCAAGATTTGGTGACCCGCAATAAAACCCCCTTGGAAGTCATAGATGAGTTTTCCCATGATTTTTTTCATTCTGGTGGCGAGGATTTTGGATAGAATTTTGTAGGAAGTGTTACAGAGGGAGATTGACCTGAAGCGGTTCATGGAGCTGGGAGCTTTCTCTTTAGGGATTAAGGCAAGAAAAGAGGAGTTGGTAGCTCCTCCGATTTTATCTTTTTTTCTGGTCCAGTTCAGCATACGTTTCAAATCATCTTTGATTATCGCCCAGGCCGCCCGATAGAAGTTGATGGTGAATCCATCGGGGCTAGGGGCCTTGTCAATTTGAAGAGACTAGATGGCTTGTTCAATTTCATGCTCCAAGATTGGTTTGGAAAGCTCTCTATTTGCATTGTCCGAGACCAGATTGGGAATTCCCTCTAAGAGATCCGCTTGAGCTGTCGGATCAGTTTCTCCACTGTCCGAGAAAATTTCCTTGAAATGGTTATAGGAAAGGTGTTTAAGGTTCTCTTTCCCACTGATCCTTTCTTCGTTTCTATTTTTAAGTTCCCCGATTGCATTTTGACTGTGGCGGGCTTTGGCCTGATTGTGAAAGTACTTAGTGTTGTTGTCACCACCTTTTTGCCGAAGCTGCCTAGATTTGATTCTCCAAGTTTCTTCTTCTAGTTTGGCAGCCCTGAGTAACTCCAAATCAAGAGATTTTTCTTTGCTTAGTAAAGATGGAAGGACTTCCTCCGTCTCCATCCTTAGATGCATATTGGAGAGCTTGGACTGGAGAAGGAGTTTAGAACTGGAGGGGTTTTTGTAAGAGGTCTTGGCCCATTTTTTTAACGCAAATTTTACAGCTCTGAGTTTAGACTCCCAAATGAAGCTAGGTGAGCTAAAGAAGCTTGAGTTCCAGGCATGACTGACAATGTCAAAGAAGCTGAGAGTTTGAACCTAAAGGGGGTTAAAACGGAAGGGAATTGGTCCCAGGTTTTCCATATGGGAAATGGAGAGGCCAATAGGCTTATGATCAGAGGAGGCACAAGGGAGAGTGAAAGAGCTGATTAAGAGATCGGACTGAAAGAAAGAGGAACTTACCAGAAAATGATCCAGTCTAGCCGCGATGTGTCCAACGCCCCATCTCCTGTTGCTCCAGGTGAACTTGGAATTTTTTAGAGGGATGTCCAGAAGATCCAAATCAATAAGGAGATCCTCCATTTCTTCCCCAAAGGGGTCACGAATGACGTTTCCACCCCTCTTTTCCTGATGAGACTTTGTGACATTAAAATCTCCAGCAAGAATGAGTTTTTCTTCATGCATGTCATCTTTGAGGTTACTAAGATCTTCCCGGAATTTGATTTGATCCATGTGATGAATGGGCCCATATACATTGCATACATATATGGAGTTGTTACTATCTTTCACTCTTATTTCAATGAGGAGCCAATGATTGTTTTCAATGAAGGAGAGAATGGAGTATTTTGAGGAGACTAGGGTAGCTATTCCCCTCGAGGCTCCACGGGCACTGATTGCATTTCCTTAACTGTCTTTCCAAAATGAGCCTAAGATAGCTAAGGTCTCAGCACTCTGCATCTTAGTCTCTTGGAGTAACACAAGATCCAGCTTTTCAGACTTTAAAATATTTTTAATCGGTTCCACTTTATTCAGCCCACCAAGACCCCAGCAGTTCCAAGAGACTGCAAACATTACTTCTTAGCTGGTTAGGTCCTCCTCGGGACTTACCATCCTTCACTCCACTTTGAGTTTTTGTGTGTTGAAGTACCTTCATATCTTCCAGACTTTTTTGTCTCCCCAGTTCAATTTCTCTTTCAGCTTCAATTTCACTATGATACCTTTGAGATTTCCTGCCTCTGGTATTTGGGGGTTGCACCAAATCCCCATCCTCATGAGATTCAGAGGAGATGTCAAGGGACGATGAGGATGGCACGAACTTGATTTTTACCTTGTCAACCCACGAACCACTTAGAGTGGTGGATCCTCCATAGTTTTCCTCGATTGGCCTTTTCTCAGGAATAGAGGGGAGTACAGCTTCTTCCCTGATTGGTTATAATGTGCTTTCCTCCAAAATAGATACTTCTCCTTCTTCATTTTGCAGGGCTTGACAAATGTTAGTGTGTGTGGCCTCCTTGGCTACCGAAGATATTCTTTTGATAGGGGGGGTTGGCTACTTTTGTTGGTTTGAGGAGTAGCCATGGTTTTTTTCCCCTTTTTAACATGTTGCCATCCTTCCTCCTGCGTTTGCTCAGTGCTTTCATGGGCATTCTTGGGGCATTTTTTGACAAAGTGACCATATTCATGACATTTTTTGAACTTAAAGGACAGTTGTTCGTAGTCCACCTTCTGCAATGTTCCCAACCATCAATTTGCAGATTTACTTCCTCTAGTAGACCTTTCTCCAAATCTACCTAAACACAAATTCTTGCACAAGAAAACAGGGGTCCCTTTGGATCTGCTTTATCTATGTATTTTCCTAGAGAGTTTCCAATGGCTTGCAGGGTATCATCATCCCAGCAGTGCAGAGGCAGGTGAGGAAGTTGGACCCAAACCGGGACAACAAAGGGAACATCTTTTTCAGGGTCAAAAGAGAGACTCCATCTGTTTAGATAGAGACCACGAGGGCCCATGAAGTATGGACCGCTTCAAAAAATAAGATCCTTATCAGCTTTGTTTTCAAACAGGAAAATAAAATAACCCTTACCACAGAAGCAATGCTGCAAACCTCTTGAAATCAAAGGAAACCAGTTTTTGTTCACCCAGGCGTCCATCGACTTAGGTGATGGCCAGATTCCAATAAATTGTCCAATCAAACCTCGTTCACTCATAGCAAAGGATTTTAACTTCAAAGCTGTCAACAAGATCTCGATTCGGGGGGCACCCGCACGTTTAATGAAACTAGCCTCTGATTGGTCAGAGAGAGCAGGGGGAGGGGGGGTGGAGTTGACCAAGGAGCAGAATGTTGCGTCTGGAAGACATTTTCATTCCTCAGGAGAAGGAACCAACGATGGATCCATGGCAGGGTTTAGAAGGAGCCCGTAGGAAAGCTCATGCAGGGCACCTCAGAGCACTAGGGTTTTTTCCATCGGGAGCCGCAACAAGTTTGTTGAGGGAATACTAATGAATCTCGTCGTGGGCTGAATTTTCTTCATTGGAATTTCTAAACTGTAAAGGCCAAAGGCCTGATGTGGTCAAAGACCTAGAGGTCATAGAAACTCCGATACAAGGTACAGTTCGTTTAATTATGAGTAGTGTTGGATACTCCTATAACTCTGTTTTCATACCACACTTGCAATAATATCGAACCAGCACATAAATCAAAATGCTACAGAGGTTAATTTGGTCATTGGACTTATATTTTAGTTAATCACATTCCTTTGGTTGGTCATTAAGACCATCAACTGATTTGTTATCACTTATCAAAACTCAACCTTCAATGCCTAAATCTATAGGGAAACTACACTTGCAATTCAAAAGCACTTAACCATTCACGAATTGAAAAATGACAATGAATAGAAATATTGATCAACATAACATAAATAAAAATATACGACCATGGAAATCGCACCATAACCTACCCACATAAGAAACATTGACCTGCACCCACAACTTTGTTGTTAAGAGTTGATGCAGTTTGATTAACATAGAAGCATCTCAACATCATTCAAAACAAAACTTAGATGATATATTTCATCCCCAAAAGTCATTACTATGTAGATCATCAAGGTGCTACCGAAATCACAACTGCCACCGAAATTAGAGAGATTTTGATATCAAAAAATGGTGTCCTAAGAGATGTACTAAAAAAGTATGAGATATATTAAATAATTGTGAGTTAGGGGTTTTATGGGGTAGGTATATATGACAAGTCACCTCCTACACTGTTTTATATGCACAATATAAATAACCATGGTTGAGTTACTTTTCAAAATTCACTAGAAATAAAATTAATAAAATAACTCTACATTGATGTGACTAAGATTCATTGTAAATTCCCAAAAATTTATTTTCCTTTAGCATTTATTTGTCTTGAACTTGCAAATGAAACTAAACCAGCGTAGATCCATCTCAAACCCGGATCTATCAAGCACCGAGAGGGATCCAATTTCTTGAGATGTAATTTGTTTTGTTTTATCTTAAATTTTTTACACATTAAGAAAAAAATTACCCCTCAAGAAATTGGATCCCTCTCTTTTAATTTTTTATTTTTTATTTTTTATTTTTGATAAGTTATGAGCAAACATGAAATTTTTAATTACTTTTGATTTTTTATAAGTTATGAGCTGACATGGAAACGTAACATGACAAACGTGACAAAAGTGACAAATGTGACAAATGTTACAACATCTCCCCCATACTGGGTTGTAACGTAATGCGACAAACATGACAAATGTGACAAACATTACAACATCTCCCCCATACTGGGTTGTAAAGTAACGTGACAAATGTGACATGTGACATGTGACATCTGTTACAGGATCTCCCCCATACTACAAACGTGACAAATGTGACATGTGACATCCGTTACAGGATCTCCCCCATACTATTACTTTTCACATTTTATTACTTTTGAAAATGTTACATGTGACATGTGACATGTGACATCCGTTACAAGATCTCCTCCATACTAGGCTATAAGCACCGAGTGTACTGGGTTGTAAGCACCTCGTTTACACTCGGTGCAATAATAAAAAACATTTTTTAAGAGCTATTTTTTTAATTTATGTTGACTTTTTATATTTAGTATTTTTCTCATCAATTCAATATAATGTGATTTAATTGAAAATTTATTTACATGTAAAATGTTAATAATATTATTATAATCCACATTGCATTGTTATTATTATTATTTATTCATTAAATCTATATTGGTAAATTAATATCAAAATCATAAACTTTTTGGGGATATTTATTTTATTGTAAAGAAATGTTATAGTTAAATTTCTCATAGAAAATAATATAAGAATTAATTTATTCTTAAAAATTTGGTAAAAATATATTTAAAAAAAAAGTAACTATTAATATTATCTTTAGAACATTATTATTTTGTAAAACATGTTTATTTAAAGTTTTGAAAGTTATGATGAAATTGAATTTTTTAGAAATATTGTAACATATTTTCATGTATTATTATTGAAATAAAATGGACAATGTCTATGTTTGTGTGTGTGTATAAAAGATAGTTATAGTTATAGATAACTAACATACATTTTTTATATTAATAGCATTCATGAATTTAATTTATTTTAATATTCACTCCACATTGACTTATTCATCGTTATTTTTTTTTGGTTGATGTACTTCTTAATGGGAGATTCAGGGTATTCGCCATAGATAGGTTGCAAGTGAATTCGAGATAAGGTATTGCTTTCAAGAATGATATGTTCATCGGGTACCTTTATGACCTCAATCCCACCATAAAAAATGGCACATCCTTCTCAAAGAGACTTAGGATAATCATCGTGAACAGGATGTAATTTATCTTGGACTAAGAGATCACTCTCAGATATAATATGATTGTTTAAATTAGGGATGTTAGGATATTTTAATACTCCATCCTTGTCCTACTTGCATTATTTACGATTTGCTAGTACTTAGTGATGTTATTTTCCCCCTAGTGGTGTGCATATGTCATCCAGGACTGAGTAACCACCTAATGCGCCCTGCATGCATGATCTTAGGACAACTAGAGGCACTTTCATACTTTTTAGGAGCCAACTCAATGCTCTAGTTCAATCCACCTGAGTTAGTTGACTCTTGTGGGGGGTTTATGCTTCGAATGCCACTGATTGTGGCCTCATGCACCCTTTTCTAAGTGATTTGCATGTCAAACTCATGGATGCACCCTCCTTGTTCAATTAACTGACAGTAGCTTCAGATAACTGAGATTTGGTTGAGTTTAACTGAGTTTGGGAGCTCCAGAGCACTGATAGAGGTGACAATTACTATGCTAGATCAACTGAGACTCAAATTATCCTAGGTGTTTTGAATTCTCTCCATTGTAACATCATTTTTCATTATACTAATTATTGGATCATGTGACATTATTTTATTCCTATCTGATTTCTCATGCATGATTAATTGCATGCTCATTTTTACTGCAATTTTCACTGTAATTCATCTTTTCTACTCATTCTTTCTCTATGATGTATACTCAACTCCATGATATGATTTTATTTAGAATTTCACAAGGGACCCCTATGTTCTCAACTCTTCATCAAGTTGGTATGCGTATTCAATTCAAGAGGGTGATCATTATAGATGGGCTGAGGACTTTCCTCCAAAGTGTAGGATTCTGACTCGAGGGTAGGGTTATTGGAAACCATATTCTCATCCCCATTCTAGAAGGACTAAGGATCTTTCTCATTTGGCTCATGGACTAATGTAATAATTAAGGGATCATGAAAATTATCAATCGCAATGCCGTCCATCCCTAGAAATTCATGGTCGAAAGGGGTATTACAAACACTTTTGGGATTGTTTTCAACCACTTCCCTAGAAGGACCAGTCGCTTCCCTTTGATGATTGAAATTATCCAAGGTAATCTCATTATTGAATAAGATATACTCTTTAAAATTACAAGTCTCACTATTAAATAAGGAAACATCTTGTGGATCATGGGAGAAAGGTATATTAGGGCAAGGAGGGATGGGATATTCATGAGGAATAGGAATGTGAGATGTTTACTTGAGATAATCTTGGAAGATACTGTCATCAATAGGGAAAAGCTCATGAATGTATTGTGTAGTAGGGGAGACCAAATTAGGGACATCAATTGTACTCTTGATCATATCGATAAGGGATCTCAAGAGCTAGGGATAATCATCGAAAGAGAAACTATTTAGCATATCCTCCCACTGCTTCTTATATTGCTTGAGCTTGGCTAATCTCTTGGATACCAAGAGTTTCTAGTAGGTGTTGGCATTATGATCTACTCATCATAGAAATCACACCAAGGAGGCTTTGAATTGTCAAACACGGTCTTGAAAACATTGAAGAATTGCTCCCATCCCTGGATAGAATAGTCAGGTAAAGAACTAAACCAATTGGCATCCTTCTTTTGAAAGTGTATGCAATAAGATGCAAACCATCAAAGAAGGATCTAAAATATCATGAGCAAGATAATATTCGATGAAACTTTTGATATGATCATTAGATTCTCACAAGGCAGACCTGTGAATTGGGGAAGATCTATGACCAAACACCAAGTTCTTGGGTGATAATCCATAACACCTGGAGTACGAACGGGATAACAGCAAGCCACCAGACATTAGTCATGATTGGATGATATATGACAATGATTCAATGGAACTAATATCTAGGGGTTGGATTAGGAAGAATTCAAAATATCATCAAAAACTTCATCCCTAATGGAGTCGCCATTTTATGTCGATGCTTAATTTGGCATGGGAAAGAACATTGAAAAACACCCTTGGAGGGCTAGTCAATGGGAAGATGGGGATTGAAACACGGATGATTCTTTAATCCCTCGATATTAATTTGATTTACAATGTTAGTGGAAATATATATATGCAAAAGTATTATTTTGTGGAAGTAATAAAATGTGTTGCAAATAGAAGAATAAAGAAAAAAATTTAAAATGAAATGATTGGTTAATCTCTAAGATTAAAAATATTAGTTCTGAAATATATACAAAATCATCTAAGCAAAATTATGAAATAATTTAAAATAAAAATAAAAATAATGATCTATTAATGAAATAAAATTGAAAGCGTTAGCAAACTAACCAAAATTTTCCAGTGTGTACGGTTAAACTATTCAGTTGCTTAATCATGCCTACATTATATTGAAGAATGTTGAAAATAAAAGTTAGAAGCTAGTTTACTTTTCCAAAAAGAAATCCAAATAGCCAAACGCCTACAATATGAAATTTCATTTTAAAGAGAACAAGAAAAACAAAAGAATATGTATAGTTTGTACAAAATATGAATAACAGAAAAATAAAAAAGCGAAGCTAAATGATAAACAATTTGATCAAGGACATAGGTATGCCCAAAAAGATATTTTAGATTCTTGAGGACAGTATATTTCTGATACCGTATGCAGCTTTCAACATTCCAAGTTCATCAAAGTGAAACCCAAACAATGTGAGTATTTCATGCTCAGAATTTCATGACAGTAATATTCTTCGACAGAAGGATGCTCTTCATTCTCCCTAATGGATGGACCTGAAAGTATCCTTACCTTCTGTGTAATTGATGTCTTCGGTTATCACCTTAGCCTCGCATTTAAAGCGGTGAATGAGGTATCCAAAATGTCTAGTTTTCTCGGCAATGAACTCAAACATTGCAGAAACCCTTGGCACTTGATGAGAAAAAGGGAATCACAGCTCCGAGAATTCAAAGGTCATTGTATTATAGCATATGGTATTCGGGGGTCATTTATTAAGGATTTTGAATCATCGCCATCCGTGCGTTGTTGGTTCTTTCCATCCTCATCATGGGTTCTTATTATGGTTATATTTAATATGTGTGTGTAAACTATTGAATTGGCCATCATCGTTAGTCCTCCACCAAATGTAACCATGAACTAAAGTCCAAAAGGTGAAAAAATTCCTTGAATATTGCAAGATGAAACCATAATCTTCATGAAATAGATTGCTTTGTTCTCAACATTCTCTTTAGTCGAGTTATGGATTTCGGTGGTTTTCTTGCCCTTGCCACATGAAATTAAAAAAGAAGCCGCTCTACCCCTTTCGTCTGAAGGGGAGAGTCCGTTTTGACTCGTCTTGACAATTTATTGAAAAAACATTGAGAAACTGAGGTTGTTACTGGGACTTCTGATCAAAAGCGTAAAAAAAGAATGAGAACCATAGTCAATGCATGCAGCTTACTATCAAGAACAATTAACTAAGTATGTCGCAAGTGATGCCTTATAAATTGCATATTAAAGTTTTGAAACCTTCTTTGGTCTATTGAAACGACATGTGCTTGGTTGTAAAACCCCTCAGGTCATCTGACTGCTCATTTCACTCTTTTTTTGTAGAATGGTTTGATGAGAAGGGCCAGGAATACGAACAACTTGTAAATCGTGGATGCATAGAAAATAACTTCCCAAGTCTCATACTTGATAGGGGTTTCATATGACTTAGGCTAGTCAAGGAACTTAATAGCGTATTTCCAATAGTTTCCATCTCGTTAGGAATTCATGGTTGCCATGTCCAAGCTTGCAGATTGGATTTTTGACAACTACAATCCTCCTCTTTAGCATAACCTCGCCATGTCTCATGAATCCCTATTTCTTACACATGATTTATAGGGTTCGCTTGCCACCCACGAACATATACTTGAGTTTAGTCAGTCTCTCAAACCTATTGAAAGAGTAATTTTTGCCTTACATTTTCCTTCAAGGGAAATGACGATGAAAAAAACTATTTAGGAGGACAAATCCTTCTACGATCGTCGGAGGAATGGATTCAATGGAACACAATATGCAGTGGTTGAGCTTTTCTTCCTGTTATATCTATAGGTGTTTATATCTTAGAATTTGGGGTGGACTATCATCTATGTTTTTTCTATATTGAAGGAGGAAGAGACAAATATACTGTCCACATTGATTTTATGGTAGTATTTCAAAATTATAAAAAAAGAAAGATAAAAAATAGTTGATAGTTAGTTGATAGTTTATGCATGTATAACTCATAGCTCATGCATGGATAACAGGTAAGCCATTTAACTAAAGAATTTAACAGTAACTGTGTTTACCTGCCACAAGTTAAATGGTTGTTCTAGTGTGGTAATATCCTGCAAAATTAGTTTCCTACTTGTCCAAATGTTCTGTGTGTATCTCCGCCTGCGACCTACCTGCTTCAGGATGTGTTTCTTCCTACATAACATTGCTAGGGTTTTTTCCATCCTCCTGCTACGTGGTGTTTATCCTGCATGTGATACATGTCGTGTTTGTTCTATATACCCTCTGTGCATTTTCCATTGTATATGCATGTGTATGGTTCTTTTTTAATAACCTGCCAATGCCTCCTCCTACCTACTGAGCTGCTCTCCTATCAAGATTTGTGGGCAGGCTTACGAGCATACCCTGGTGCGTGTTGCCTCTCTTAAATTATTGGCGGGGTATTATCAGTGTTTGTTGTGCATTCGGGCGTTAATAAAATACAAACTACTCTCACCATTTTAATGGCCTCCTGCCAACTTGCCAACTCTGCATTCAACATCAAAACCATTTTATTATTTCTTGTCTCATGTGCGGGCATTGCTTGCAGGCATACACATTGTGCCAACGAATGTTGAACAGATACATGACTTTTTTGTCGCTTATGATATCAAGGTGAAACCCTAGTACGTCACAGCATTTTGGAACCATTGCACTACTAATCTACCTGATAAATTAATGAGTCGTTAGATTTCCTTTGTCGTCCAGTAGGGGAGAGGAACGTGCATACTAATTCGATCATTGTTTTCCATATCGATTAGGGTTTGAAAAACTAATGATATCTGCACAATCCATACATGTAACATTTAATAGGGTATCCTTTTGCAATGGTTAAACTGTGAGTATTATAAGCTAGACCAGTTTTTTCCTTTTTTCCTTTCGAGTTGAAACAATACTTAGTACAACGATATAGGACGGAACACTACTTAGATATTTAATTATAGGAAACAGTGTTAGGAAGCTGGGACCCCTTCGATGCATTTGAGGTTAGAAATACGTCCATGTAAAGTTTGAATTTGAATTTGTTATGAAGTAACCACCACTAAACGAAGAATGGGGAGAAAGCATTAGAATCATTACAAAGTATGCCCAAGGATGGAATAAATTGAGTATTGGTTGTTGGCTGTGAAAGTGCACCTCATGGGTTTATGTCTTTGTGGCTTGCCTCTATACAACATAGAATGTTTGTTTAGTGATCACAAAACTCCAAGATATTTCTTTGCAATGCACACCAAATATTATACGTGAAAACTTAGATAGTTAATTGAATGGATACATGAAATAAGTGAATGTTAATACCTGAATCATTGTGCACACACTGATGGGATGTTGATGAATGGTTTGCATATTGTTGATAGTGTTGATGCACTGGTTGAGTCTTGTTGATAGATGAACAGTTTGCAGGAAGTTGAAAGCGTAGACGCACTACTTGAATCCAAGGAATGCAAATGGATTCAATTGTATGCAAAGAGGTTGGTTTATAGTTTTTTATGCTGAAAATGATTGTTGGTTGGAATTGACATGGATTGCAAGGTTAATTATGGGAATGGGAGGCTGAGATTAATTTGGCACCGATCCAATGGCTGGAAATTTGTATTTGCATGATCCATGTGCTCTTAGTGTGTTTAATTGATGGTTTGATTTAGTGGGAAGAGTCGGGAATCCGTATTAGCTGATCCATGTGCTTTCATTGAGTTTAATGGATGATTTGATTTTGGGAAGCACTGGGGATTCGATTAATGGATGTTTTGATTTTAGTGGGCATATCTGGGAATTCGTATTTGATGATCCTTTTGATTTCATAGATTTTAATGAATGATTTGATCATTTTTCAATGGGTGGACCTGTCATTTATTGAGGTTGTATGTGTAAGTTGTTGATGAATCCTGGACCAGATGCTGACCCTAATTTTACTTGCAGTGTGCAGGTGGTAATGGGTGATGGAACATTGTGTCTTGTTGTTTGAATGTTGCTTCTCCAAATGGGGTTCGTGAGGGTTGATGTGATTCCCAGGGTGTACTTAGTAGATTAAGCATGATATGATGTTTTGATGTTAGATTTGGTATTTATGGCAGGAGAGAGTTTGTTCTCAATTGGACCCGATGGTTTGTAAAGTTGGCATTAAAGGGACTGTACAGTGTAAGTTGTTGTTCTAATCAGCTATTAAATGCTCTTTGGACTTAATATAATATATATTTATACAAAAATATAATATTTAATAGTTTTTTTTTAATTGAGAATGTTCATTCAATGGGTGGTTGATGTGATGGGAACCATAATCATTATTGGTCCCCGCACAACAATAGGACTCTCTCCCCTATAAGTTGTTGTATTCACAAAAATTTTGGTTCTTCTCCTTCAATATATTTTTACGATCATTTGTGCATGCGTATGGCATATTAAAACCATGGGGTTTTATGCCATGTTCCTCCTCTTCCCAGTCACATTATTGTTTGTGGTTGTTGTGCTATAACATGTGACGGGTCCTATCAGTCTAATGCTTGCGTGGACGTGGCTCCTTCATGCAATGAAACCCTTTTTTTGGTGGAACTTGTCATTCGCTCTCCTCCAAACCATGCATACAAAACCTTTATATATATAATATCTCCCCTCCCACGCAAACGTTAATCCAAAAAAACATGCCCCTTTATTCCCTTCCCACGCAAGCGTTAATCCAAAAAGAGAGAGAGAGAGAATTTGCATTTGACCAACCTCGTGGTTTGGTCAAATGCAAATAATCTCTCTCTATATATATCGCCATTGTGCACATGGTATAGCCGCTAGCTTCCTTTGTTTTTACTTGTTTTCTTTATTATTTATAAACAATATGGAAAACTTAATTGGAGGGGACTTTTAAAAAGTTGACATATCAAAAGGGGTCCCCTTTTGGTCTAGCAAGAGGGGCACTCTCTTTTCTTTTTTATAAATAATAGTGGGAAAATGGAAAGAATATAAATAAACATGGTGGAGCATGGCTATAACAAGGCCTCGAAAAGGATAATGTAAGCTTTGATGACTAAGAAAAGGGGAAGAATCTTTTGGATGGCATAAAGTCTTTTCATATTTTCTCGAGCCTTCACTTTCTCAATCCATATTTGTTGTTTTTCTTTTACATCAAACAGGGGAGGTAGGTGCGGGGGGTCATTTATAGTCCTGGAGGAAAAATAGTTAAATATTACGCCTAGGGACTGGGGGATAAATCCAACAATGTTGCTGAATTGATCGTTTTACTTCATGGTATGGAAATAGCCACCAAGTTAAATATCGGAAAGCTCTTAGTTTTTGGAGACTCAAGGCAAGTCATTCAAAAAATGAGGAACAATTACGCCAAAGGATCTCCATGGTGCAGAAGGATTCATCAAAGAATTGGCGCACTCAACATCACTCAAGAAGAAAATTACCTTCACATCCTTAGAGGAAACAATAGATCAACAGACCACCTGGAAAACAAAGGGGTTAAGATTGGATTATGGGAGTTAATCTATGAGGATGGTTTGCATAGACATATTCGGATTCCTTAGGACTTCAAGTCCCACCCATAAGTGCTTAACCCATTCGAATTTAAGACATAATGGGAAGACCTCCATCTGGACGGCGTGGACGCGTGTAGGACATACTAGCAGCACATGGCCTCACGTCGGCTCCCTGGCAGATGCATTTATGGTGATTCATGTCCAAGACTCTACCCCTCTTGGCTCATGCGCGAACAAGATATCTCGTTTCAGGAACGTAGATAAGGAGGAGGCGACAGGGCAAGCAGGTCTTCAGTTGCAATAGCTTGGAAACCACTTGAGAGGTATGTCCCGCATTCCCTTGAACTGCGAGGAATATTGTAGGTGGGAACAAAGCTCGAACACCGCCAATAACTATACATGAAGTTACCAGTATTCTGGAGTTATGGCTGGAATTATGGAGGCCATGTCGTATTTGAAAGCTAGTGTTGAAGATTTCAAACTGAATCTTAGAAAGGTCTTCGAGGTTGAATATGATGGTCTCAAGGTGAACAAGGAAACCGCGGAGGACATGAAATATATATCCCAACAACTTTCCTGTCAAGACTCACGCATAGACGACGTCGAGAGAAACCTGTTTGAACTCATGGGAACCGTGGATGTCATTAAGGATGAAGTGCTGAAAATGGCCAGAATGACCCAGTGTAGAGACTACCAGGAGTCCCCAAATGAAGACGCTCTACCAATGGATGAAGCCTCAGTGCAACAGCAAGTCTAGGGTATGCACGAGCTACAGGAATGATGCTTTGCCTCTTTCATTTACATGTTTTTTTGTGTATTGTAAATAGACATTTTGTAAGGGTTTATCCCACTAATGCCTTGATTTTCCTACGAAGTTTAATAGAAAAAATGTTAGATATGAAGTGGAACAAGTTTTATTTTCTCATATTCAGCAAATTACAGAGCGCGGGATGAAGCTCTCCATTTTGTAATGAATGGTTGTGCACAGCTCTTTTATAAATATTCTCTTCTTCTGTTTCTGTTAAAAAAAAGTAAGAAAAGGGGAAGAATTTTCAATAATTTTGGGTATGTCTTTTGGGTGACATTTGAAAGTTGTGGAGAGAAAGATTTTCATAGGTGAGGGATTAGGAAGGGGGGAGAATTTTCAATAATTTTGGGTATGTCTTTTGGGGGGTTAAAAAATTAGGTTATACCTAGTAAAAGGGGGGATTTCTTTTATTGGAATGTAGGCATGACAATGCTAACAATGACTAATCGAGGGAGTTTTTTTCAGAGGAGAATTATTAAATAAAATTGGTGAAATTTGACCAACAAGACATACATGGCCTTAACATGACAAAAATTTGGAAGAGCAGTGTGGGGGTCAAACAATGATGGATTTGACCAAACTGAATATGTTCGTGATGGGCATTTGTCTCTAGACTCCTTGTTGGAGACAAAATAGGATAACGACATCGTTAAATAAGTTCACCTTTGATATTATGTTTCGACACTTTGAAATCATTCTGATGTTGAGGCATCAACACATACCTTGTATTGCATTCACACTCCGATAATAATATTGTCAACAAGTTTGTACTGATGATATAAATTTTGATTTGTAGCCTTTAGAGACACCATTTTTCAGATCTGGTTTGTAATATCATTAATGTTCTAGTTGCAACGTTTATATAATCAAGTATGAATGCCCAAGGAAGGTAAGATATAGGCTTTGGAAGAGTGGCCAATATATCTATGTTGAGTGTGATAAGAATGCCCAACATTTGTTGCTACAAGACCCCTGATGACTTGTTGTTTCTTTCTTTGCTTGTCTTCACATATCAATTGTTGTAGCTCCACTAATAATTTAGTGCAAGGTAACAACATGACATGAAGCAAGGAACCTAGGGCATCCCTAGCTTGATCAACCTTTCACCCCCACTTAAATGTGATAAAATCTACAAGTGGACACCCATGCAAAATGGGGGTAATAAGGATGATAGTGATGACATAGAGGATATGATGATGATGATTAGGTAATCATTGGAAGTGCCCCCATGCTAGGCATGGTGTTTTATACATGTATCCCATTTTTTACAGATCTTAGTCTCTTTATTGTAAACACTTATTATTTTTTGGTGATATATGTGTGTGTGTGGTGTTTTATGGATTATGTATATATGGATGTGATGATAGTATGTGTATTTACATGCACAATTTATTTTCATTTTAATTATGAATGACATGCTAGTCTAGAATGTTATTTTCAATGCTATCTACAAATCCATTGAGACTCCTAGGAATATGAATGAATGTAATGAATTCAAACTATTTATGCCATTGCCTAGATTGTAAATAGTTTCTAAAGAGGCGGGGATCAAGTAGTCGACAACAATTATTCAATTGTGCGACAAGAAGCTGGGAATCAAGATGAACAAAAGGGTGATGAATGTACAATTGGAGTGCATTAGATAAAAAAACCAATCACAACATCATATTCCACTTGGTTATCAGTCGAAACACTAACATAAACACCATGACATAAAGAGTGGATGTGGGGGAGGTAAAAGGTCCATGTTACCCAAGTGATATTATGAGTATAATGACTTGCACCGATAGGGTAACAGAATTAACATAGGGGGATAATCCATCTGAAAAATATCATGAAAACAAAATGTAATGCTCTTGTTAAAACTACCATGCATAGATTAACAATTGATACAAAGCATGAAAATTAGTTAGTCCTATGGATGGAATTTCTTCAAGTATAACATGTTGTGAGGGTAATTGAGGAGTTATCCATCTAAATGAGTGAGTAACAATGCCCTCTTTCCCAAACATATTTTTATAACTTATAGGCCCTGCCATAAATATTGAGACTTCCCATGACCAAATTTGTCATGTGCTTGACTGTAAACAAGGACTAAATCATCTTCGTCAAATAATCATGGGTGAACATGACAATTGTAATATGCTTTAGAGCATTTTTTGGTTGCCACATTATGTTGTAGGCGGCATGATAATGTTTATACTCTTGTTTTAATGTGATGAATCTTTACTCAAGAGTTGAAGTATCTGTTGATGTATATGTAACTTCGGAATGTATTTCACACATATGTATATTGTATTCCTATAGAGATGGTATTATTCCTCTATAAGGAAGTGTCGTCATTTATATTGTAAATGTCGTAACTTATACTTGATGGGTTATTAGACCACCTTGTTGGGGTCGGCCCTGTATAAGTCATGTGGGTCGAAGGGTTATTAGACCACCCTATTGGGGGTCGGCCATGTGGGTCAAAGGGTTATTAGACCACCCTATTGGGGGTCGGCCCAGTCAGCATTATATTATGTGGTTAAGTTCGAGCCTACATGAGTTAGGTAAAAAGGCAAGTCAAGTCAAGTATAAATAGAGTGCGGGAGGCACTCTATTTACTCACTCACTTCTCACACATGCACTCAAGGAGGAGTGGCGCACTTATGGAGGAGGAGGATCTGCAGCTAGGTTGTGTCTATCTCTTATGGTTGGTTGTATCATTTCTCTATCTATCTCTGAGGAAGTTATTGGGGTTTTTCACCTTTATGGTTTTCCCCAAGTAAATCTTTGTGTCTCTTGTGTGCTTGCATTATTGTCTCCATGATTGATATGCTGTAGATATGCTGTACATGTTGTTCTCTCAGTTAAGATCCTAGATCAAATTGAAGTAAATTCTGAAAATTTAACATGGTATCAGAGCTAGCCTGAAAGAAGGCATGATATGGCATGTATGACACTTGTTGCACTTACGATGCTAGGGCTTGATATAGCAAAACCAGTCATCGTAGAACTTTCGCTATAAATCCATTTTGGAGAAGTTTTCGGATCTGAAATTGTTACAGGACGAAGATTAAATCTCCAGGTACCTTGTGTCCAAAGGAAAACCTCTAATTCGTTGTACTTTGTGATTTATGATCTGTGCAATATAGGGTTTCTGCCTCTTCCAGATCTGAGTCAAAATCAGGTGACCTTGGGAAAAAGGTCATAACTTGGGATAGGAAGCTCCAAATGAAATTTCGTAAAAAGTGACAGGTAGTACACAGACTGTAATATCTCAGAAAACTTTTTCAGAGGCCGAAGGTGAACCCGTGACACGTGGCACACCGTACAAGTTCGCTCTCCTGTATTATCCCATAAACAGGTCACGTTGCGACATTTGGCATAACTCTCTCTCAGAAAATCCAATTGAGGTCAGACCTGTCAGGATGGAAAGATAACAGGTCAGGCTATCTCAGGAAACTTTTTCAGACCCTGTGGATCAAAAGTTTCGGAGTTACACCAGAAACAATCAGGTACATATTTCTGTCAAAACAGAATTATTTTTTGGTACCTTCATTCATGGCTTCCGGAATTTAGGGCTTTAGAGAAAGTTGGAATTTTTGTAATCGGAGACCACGGCTGGATGCTACTCATCAAAATAGAAATTTAGAGACCAAGATCAGAATTTTTGGTTCGGCAAAAGGCCAGGCTTGATCAAACCCTAGTTCGGGACTTTGATCAGAAAAGTGGAAAATTAGGGCTTCTGTAAAAATGGGGATTTTTGAAATCTGTGACCACGGCTGGAAGCTCCTCAGAAAAATAGAAGCTTAGAGCTTTGGATCAAACTTTTTGATGGGGAAAAAGAGTGGACTTCATCAAACCCCAGTTCAGGGTCACGTCCAGTGAATCTGGAAGCTTCAAAGGAAAAATTGAGGAGTGAAACTTTACAGTTTTCAAATTCTAAATATACCAGTTTGATCAACTCATCAAGGCACATATTTCTATCCTTTCGGAAGTTTGAATTTTTGGGGTTTCTCTGACAAACCCATATCTAGCTCCAGGTCCAGTTCTTGCAAATCAAGTGGTGGTTTAATCCTAGAAGAAGATGGATTGGTCACCTGCATAAGTGAAGAAATTCCTGTTTCAGAGGGAGATGAGGCTAAGGCCTTACATAAGAAGATTACAAGCGATCTCGACAGGTATGACTCATCGAGGTATGTTTTGAGATTTGTTCATGATTAATTTTATGGTATGTTTTCATGTTATTACGGTTAGTACAATCTTGATTTCAGACTTGTCATATCACCTTAATAAAATTATGAATGCACGATAGAAAATATTCATTGATTAGGGTATTGACACTTATGATTGTACTAATATATTATGGTGTTGTATGAGGCTTATGTTGTCTACTAACATAAAAGGTACACCAAGAAAGACAAATCATGTTCTGGTCCAAGAACATATGGTCATGATAACATATGAGGACAAAGATTCATCCATTGTCATGGATCTCATAGAAGATCCATTTACGAGGTATGTATAACTTGGTTTTGTAATGGTTAACATATGAGACATGCAGGTTACTAGCACAAGTCACTGAAGAGAACCAGAAGACATTATGCGGGTATGTTAGACATAAATAGCTAGCATGCTAATCCAGGTATGTTTTTCCTATATCGAGCTAGAATCCTACCTTGTGTTAGGATCTTATACTGTTGTTGATAATGATTATTCATGAAGTCATAGGTTTGAATAATCATGGTTGTATGCATATTATGTTTCTTACCATAATTGATGATATGACTAACCAGAAGAATCATGAAGGTATAGGTTTGAATAATCACAGATTTTACACATAGTATATCTCTTATCTTGATTAATGATTCAACTAACCCGAAGAGTCATAGGTTTGAGTAATTACAGGTTTAGACATGTTATGTTTCTTATGATTTGACTAACCATAAGAATCCTACATAAACCTTGAATGCTAATGCTTATTATTTTCTGTTTGAAATGATCATGACTATACATGCTTAAGATTATTGTGTTTTAATAGTATACTAATGAATGTATGATTTTATATGAGTTCACAAGGATAACACAATCATGATACTAATAAGTATGCATAGGGACCAAGGATGAATGTAAGTTCAAGGACAGGTAATCCAGGAAGCAAAGATCAATAGGGAGCACACTCCAGTTGTTCCTGCAAAAAAGCAAAGGAACACACTTCAGTAGTTTCTGCAAGGATGCTGATATTCAGAGGGAGTTGACCATCTTTCCACAACAGAAAGGTGTAGAAGAAGCTACTGCAGATTTGGACTCCAGCAACTCCTACAAGAAAGCGAAGACTCAGAGGGAGTCCACTCAACGAACAAACAAAGATAAGTATTTTAATTATCATTTCTTGCATATATGTTTGTTTAAATAAAATTGTTCAAAGATGTATATGCTCATGTTCCTAGACTTAGGATATGTATTGTGCATATTAGAATAGTTGCATTGATGAACAGTATACTACTAATATACATGGGTAAGTGGCCTATGGCACTGTACAACATTCCATTGCTACTTATCTAGAATAAAACCTCTTTGCTGACATGTTGGGAGTTGTGCACACTCTTAACAATGTTCTGGTAGAGATTGGAAGGCATCTAGAAAGTTATAGGATATGGATAAATGTTGTATTGAAGCATTGGCTAAGATAATTGCATGACTGTATGACATATTTCTTTATGTGTAAGAATTTGTTCTGAAAATTATGAGATGTTTCTAATCATGCAATTTAACCTGTTTTGTAGGAAAGACCATATATCTTCACCTACAAAAGGACTACAACATTTGTTCCAGCAACAAAGATATCTATTGAAGATATTGAAGATATTGAAGTTCCCAGGATCTGGGATGAAGAAATGAAATGCCATGATCCGTCGATCATGAAGAATGATGTTTGGGATGTAATCCCAAGACATGAAAGGAAGTTTGCTATGACTTCCAAATGGAACTATCAGATCAAGCATGTTGCAGATGGAAGCATTGAGAAATATAAAAGTGATGAAATAGAAGATACACCAGATGGATTCAAGACAGCTTCCTTGAATGGTGTAGTTGAAGAAGAAGTGTATGTGGAGCAGCCACTTGGTTCTAAGACACATGATAAGAAATCATATATGTGCAGAACTTGGTATGGTGAAGATAGATTGATTACCGACACGCAGTGGAAGCTTACTACCGAGTTCGAGATGAAGAACTTGGGGATGATGCACTATTTGTTTTTGGCATGGAGGTGTGGCAGAGTGATGGAATCTTCCTTGGACAAGGGAAGTATGTAGTAGAGATCCTGAAGAGGTTCAGGATGATGGATTGCAAGGCCATGGCCACACCTATGGCATCGAATCTGAAGCTTCTGTGTGATGCTTCATCTGAGCTAGTTGATGTCTCTATGTATCGTCAGATGATTGGGTCATTGATGTACCTGACGAACACGAGACCAGACATTTGCATTGCTGTGAACACATTGAGCCAGTTCCTGACGGATCCGAGGAGTGTTCACTTGGTTGCTGTAAAGCATGTTCTGAGGTACCTGAAGGGTACAGTGGATTATGGGCTCAAGTATGAGGTGAATCAAAAGTTTAACCTGCAGGGTTATGTTGATTCAGATTGGGCTGGCAGTGCTGCAGATAGGAAGAGCACATATGGGTGCTGCTTCAGTATGGGATCAGGTGTGATCTCTTGGTTTAGTAAGAAGCAGTCCTGCGTAGCACTGAGTACAACTGAGGCTGAGTATGTTGCAGCCTATTCAGCTAGTTGTGAGGCAGTATGGCTACGGAAGCTACTGTCAGAGTTATTTGATCTCTCGTTGGAAGCTACTGGTATCTTCTGTGATAACCAAGAGTTGTGTGAAGCTGTCCGAGAACCCAGTGTTTCATGACAGGTCGAAACACATAGAGATCAAATATCACTATATCAGGGATATGGTGCAGAGAGGAGCTTTGAAGCTCCTATATGTTGCGACGGACGAGCAGATTGCAGATGTGCTAACGAAGCCACTAGCCAGGGTGAAGTTTGAGTACTTTAGAGAGAGGCTTGGCGTTCTCCAAATCGAGGACACTTCGAGGAAGAAGTGATGGACACATTTGCTGAAGCCATTCCAAGCATGTTGGAAGGAGGATCCTTCACATGGCTGTGGATGTAAGCGTTGGATGATGAGCATCAGGATGATGTTCTGGTTTCTGCTTGATATGATCAGTTGGATCATTTATGTATGTATGCATCATGTCGGATGCTGGATATGATCAGTTGGATCATGTGTATGTATTTTGTATATGCATCATGTTGGATGCTTGGACCATGTATCTGTATATGTATCAGGTGGATACATTATATGTATCAGGTGGATACATTGTATGATTAGGTGGATCATGTATGGTGATATGTATCATGTATTTGTATCAGGTGGATACATTGATGATCAGGAGGATCATGTATGATGATATGTATCAGGTAGATACTTGGTATGCATCAGGTAGATGCATTGATGATCAGGTGGATCAGGTATGATGACATGCAGCAGGATGTTGCAGTGATGATCAGGATGATCATAGATGACGAGCTTCAGGATGTTGCTCCAGATGACATGCAGCAGGATGTTGCAGTGATGATCAGGATGATCATAGATGACGAGCTTCAGGATGTTGCTCCAAATAACATGCAGCAGGACGTTGCAGTGATGATGATCAGGATGATCATGGATGCATCAGGATGATGTATGGTGATTATCAGGATGATACTCTATGGCCGTGGATCAGGTTGTGCAGATGAGCATGTAATTCGGTGCCCTGGGAGATTTGCAGATGGTCTTTCGAGGTTTTGCCTATGGCATGTAATATCGGTGCCCTGGGACATCTGGCAAATGCTCTTTCGAGGTTTTGCTCTGGGAGGACATGTAATTCGGTGCCCTAGGAGATCTGCAGATAGTCTTTCGAGGTTTTTCCTATGGCATGTAATAGCGCCCTGGGATATCTGGCAGATGCTCTTGCGAGGTTTTGTCCTATGGCATGTAATTTGGGCCCTGGGAGATTTCAAGTCGGAGTTGTGTACCCGTAACATCCTGAGATGCTCTTTCGAGGTTTTGCCATGACCACATGTAATTTGTGCCCTGGGATATTTCAGGTCGGAGTTGTGTACCCGTAACATCCTGAGATGCTCTTGCGAGGTTTTGTGGTGACCACATGTAATAGCGCCCTGGGAGATCCTTCGGGTTGGAGTTGTGTACCCGTAACATCCTGGGATGCTCTTTCGAGGTTTTGTGGTGGGGTCACATGTAATAGCGCCCTGGGAGATCCTACAGGTCGGAGTTGTGTACCCATAACATCCTGGGATGCTCTTTCGAGGTTTTGTGACGCACGTAATAAGTCCTGAGGATTCCACAGTATGGCCAGTGATGATGAAGACCTGCAGGTGGTGGGCCTACATCCAGTATGAAAAAGGACTGGCTCTGTAGAACTTCCTATGACGAGTAGATTCAGATATTGATTGAGATAGCAGCAACAGTGACGATGATGATGACTCGATGACGATTATCCAGTGACGATGATCTAGAGAAGATGACTTGTGCTAGAAGAACTGTGCTGAGAAATACCTTCCTAGTTAAGAGGGAGTGTTGATGTATATGTAACTTCGGAATGTATTTCACACATATGTATATTGTATTCCTATAGAGATGGTATTATTCCTCTATAAGGAAGTGTTGTCATTTATATTGTAAATGTCGTAACTTATACTTGATGGGTTATTAGACCACCTTGTTGGGGTCGGCCCTGTATAAGTCATGTGGGTCGAAGGGTTATTAGACCACCCTATTGGGGGTCGGCCATGTGGGTCAAAGGGTTATTAGACCACCCTATTGGGGGTTGGCCCAGTCAGCATTATATTATGTGGTTAAGTTCGAGCCTACATGAGTTAGGTAAAAAGGCAAGTCAAGTCAAGTATAAATAGAGTGCGGGAGGCACTCTATTTACTCACTCACTTCTCACACATGCACTCAAGGAGGAGTGGCGCACTTATGGAGGAGGAGGATCTGCTGCTAGGTTGTGTCTATCTCTTATGGTTGGTTGTATCATTGCTCTATCTATCTCTGAGGAAGTTATTGGGGTTTTTCACCTTTATGGTTTTCCCCAAGTAAATCTTTGTGTCTCTTGTGTGCTTGCATTATTGTCTCCGTGATTGATATGTTGTAGATATGCTGTACATGTTGTTCTCTCAGTTAAGATCCTAGATCAGATTGAAGTAAATTCTGAAAATTTAACAGTATCTAGTAAAAGTTTGATGGGTAAATGCAAGGAGGGGATTTTACACTTGATAGGTAAAATTGCCTCGACTCCATGAAATAAATGAAATGGCGTAAAACTAGTGGAAACCTTAGTTGATGTACTATAGGCCCATAAGGTGGGAAAAATCATGAGATGCCAATAGATTTGTGCTTATCAACCATCTATCGAAGGAGAGCATCGTTCAGGGGGTCTACTTGACCTAGCATGTAATAACCCTAGTTTTGACTTGGAATGTATTTATCCAAAATTATGTAAATGATATAAATATGCTAGTGCGGAGCTCAAGGCCAAGGCCCGACTAGTGAATGTTTAGGCATGTATGACGTTTATATTTCATTTGGATTGTTTAGTTGGCTTTTATGTTGATTTAGAATATTATGTAAATATTATGTGCATAAATAATAAAATGGTCCAACAATGGTTGTGTAAAGAGTACCAAAGGGGCTATGATTCCACCAAAGGGGAAGAGGAAAGGGGGGGTCCATGGGTGACTAAATCATTTCTTTCAAGTGTTAACCTTAGATATCACACCTAAATTCTATCATGTGATGAGAATAAGCCAATTATCTCCTTTTTTACCATTTTCCAATCATTAATGCATGTGTGTGTTTGGTGGGAAAAGTCACCTCATGTAGTTATTGAAGCATGGGACTGACTGCACTTTTGTGACAGTTATGTCATGACAAAAGTCAGTCTGCAGCTGCCAAGAGTCCTTTATTCTACTGCCAGAAGTCACGTCAGTTGTCTTTTCACCATTTTCCTATATCCCTTGGATTCAACCCTCATTTTTCTCATTCTTTCACACAGATGTAGAAGATGCAGAGCTCTCCCTTGTTGTCCATGAACTTACAATGTTGTTTTTAACCTAGAAATTCGAATTTGGATACCATGCTACAGATTGGGAAGTGGGTATTGTTGGTTGTAGGTGAGCAGAGAGGTTGGGAAAGCTAGGAACCCTTACCCTTGAGTTTTGTTGCTCGTAGATGCTTGAGAAGCCACAGATTGAGGATGCAGGTGGTTCTATAGAATCCCAATACAAGGTTGGACTTCTTCTATGCACACACTGGAAGCACCCAGCAAGATGGATCACCCAAGAGAACCGTGGATCGGTGAAGGGGATGCCTAAGCTAGAAGGGCGTTGTGTGGGGAAGGTATTGTGGAATCCAAGGCTGTGAGGGTTGAGTGAGACCCATGTAGAGCTCCGTATGAGCATTTGGCTAAGCACATAGAGTAGAATGGGTTGTGTGTTGAGATATAGAAGCATGTAGGTGTTTCCTTCGCCCTGGTGGCCTCTCACCAACAGAAAGAGTATATGTTGGAAAGAGTGCGTATGGTTGGGTGGAAAAGCACCCATACACGGATATTTTCTTGGATCTTCATTTCTTAAAGATAAGTATTCTCATGTAATTCCATCTGAATTTCTTTATTTGATGCTTGTAATTTTTATGCTTATATTTGCATATTAGAATTGTGTGGATAGATTTGAATTCCGTTGTGCATGTTTATTTATGTTCTACACACATTGCATTTGTTGAAAATCATATTCTGGACTTAGGGAGAAATTTGAGAGTCCTAGTTTTAGCCAGCACCCCCTCCCGATGGTCGGATTGGGTGAGGAGGATGTTACAAAGTGGTATCAAAGCTTCTAGTTGCAATGTTGAAGCTATATGGGCCAGAAATCACGATTTACAGGCAAAAATCAGAACTGGTTTTGTAGAAAATATGTTTCTGGTAAATGGCAGTTAAGGGTTTAGAGTAAGTTGAAATCAATTTCGAAACTTTCCCCTTATTGCCCAATCAAAACCTTGCATAAACCTGAAATTTTGAAAATTGGGAAAATTTAGTTGGGCCCCACCAGTGCCAGGTGGAAGGGTGATGTGGAGTATCCATGTGGGCAGGAGGTTCGATGTGGAGGAGCTACGTGGGCAGAGGGTGATGTGGACCAACCACATCAGATCTGTGTGTGCAGGTGACCTTAAGGGATGGAGTGTGAAGGCATAGATTATCTGGCCGTTGAGAAGCAAGGTAGATCGATGGCTGAAAATGATTCATCCCGCGAAGGTGCATGAAATTTAATTAGTTTTCGTGGCCCTGAATGAAAACTGCCCCACCCACATGTCATCCTCTGGTGCGTTCAGGCACGTAAAAGCGATCTCGGGAAACCACTTCTTTCGAGAGCCTGAAACCACTTTTTGGTCCGACGGTGAGTGACGTGATGTGGGGAGATGTGACAGGTAGAAATGTCAAAAGGAATGGGACCCTCATCAGTCATGTCAGTTGTCAAAGATCGTGTAGATCAAGATCAACGTCTCACAGTGTCTTAGGGCCTTGAACATGCACAAAGGATAACAGATCAACATGACCCTGAAGTGGTAAATCGTTCGATGACGTGTCTCTCTCTCTTGCATTCAGGCTCGCAAAACCGTGTTTAGGAAACCGCTCTTCTCGGGCCCTGAAAACGCTTTCGGCCTGACAAACAGTGATGTTATGTTGGGCCCAGACATCCAGTGTGTAGGTGACAAGGGAAATGGGACCCGCGGTGATCATGTCAGTATTGGGGATTGCGCAGATCTGATCGACGACTGAGAATGATTAAGGGCCATCAAGATGCATGGAGGTTAATTCATTCTCGCGACACTAAAATAAAACCACCCCATCCATGTGTCACCCTATCGTGCATTCAGGCACGTAAAATCCGTTTCAAGAAACCACTCTTCTAGGAACCTGAAACCGCTTATCACTTACAGTGGTAAGGCATTGTAGGCGGCACTTGAAGGGTGCAGATCAGAGGAAAAGTAGAATTTTTCACAGTTGATTTCCTAGTGCCAAAGATCAAGAAATGCAGTCGATCTTATGCGTCAGATTGCGTGAAATCAAGGGGCAAGCCCCCTTGACCCCCGCCGTCCCCCTCATATGTTGTTGAGTGTGAGAAAGTTTTGTTATTTGACAGAAATTGTCAATATGGGTTGTTCCAAGGTTGCATGAAGATTAATGTTATAATTTTCTAAGACTGTAATAAATCTAACAAATGTGTTTATAAACACTTTCGCAAATTTAGAATCCTATCAATGATAGTTAAGGATTAGCATTTGAATCTAGTGCAGTTGGGAAATTTTGATCTTGGTTGGACCAAGAAGAAGAGTATCATAATGGAGGATGCACAAGATCCTTATGAGGTTGAGGCAGATGCAATGGGAGAGAATGTATAGGTTGATAATGCAGAGATAGAATCTAATGGTAGAAGAAACTAAGCAACTCCCCTAGATATTACAGAAACCATGAGGAGCTTAAGGGTGGAACTGCAAAGTTACAGAGCAAACAATGACAGGTTGATTAGATCCCAAGAGGAGCAGAATCAGTTGAATGCAGCTATGCTTCAGTTGAGTCCACTTTTGCAAATTTGAATGTCTTTCCACTTGGTTCCTATGATATTCTCATTGGAATGGATTGGTTGGAAGCTCATAGAGTTAAACTCGATTGCTACGGCAAGAATTTTGAGTGTATTGATGCAGAACGAACCCCAAGGGTTGTAAAGGGAATTCCAAAGGTAGTTTATGTTAGGCATATTTCAGCCATGCAGTTGAAGAAATTATGTAGGAAAGATTTCCAATTATATGCATCCCATACTTTGGAGAAAACAGAAAAGGAAATTTCCAAGTTGAAAGAACATTATGTTTTGCAAGAATTCAAGGATGTGTTTCCTGATGAAGTTCTGAGACTTCCTCCAAAGAGGAACACTGATTTTACAATTAATCTTGTTCCAGGAGCTGCTCCAGTTTCCAAAACACCTTACAAGAGGAGTACACCAAAATTATTAGAGTTGAAAATGCAACTGCAAGAGTTGTTGGAAAATAAGTACATAAGGCCAAGTGTGTCTCCATGGGTAGCACCCGTAGTTTTTGTGAAAAATAAGGATGGAATGCTCAGGCTATGTACTGATGAAAGGAAACTTAACAAGGTTACAGTGAAGAACAAGTACCCCTTGCCTCAAATTGATGATCTTGTTTATCAAATGAGAGGGACAAAGGTGTTCTCAAAGATTGACTTGAGGTATGGCGATCATCAAGTGATAATCAAGGAAGAAGACATTCACAATACAGCCTTTAGAACAAGTTATGGACACTATGAGTTTGAGGTGGTGTTGTTTGGTCTCACCAATGCACCAGCTACATTCATGTATCTAATGAATAGTGTTTTTAGCAAGTATTTGGACAAGTTTGTTCTTGTATTTCTAGATGAAATTATTATTTATTCCAAGAATGAAGAAGAGCATAAAGAACACTTGGGAATGGCTTTGCAATTTCTAAGGGAGCATAAGTTGTATGCAAAGCTAAGTGAATGTGACTTTTATAAAAATAAAATTAATTATTTGGGTCACATTATCTCTTAGGACTGTTGATGTATTTGTAACTTCGGAAGATATTCCTATGTATTACATTTGTACTTTATTGTATCCCCAACAGAGATGTATTATTCCTCCGATTGGAAGTGTCGTCATGTGTACTTGCATGTGTCGCAAGTTATATTGTAAGTGTTGTAACTTATACTTGATGGGTTATTAGACAACCTTGATGGGGTCGACCCTGTGTGAATCATGTGGGTCAAAGGGTTATTAGACCACCCTAGTAGGGGTCATCCCAGTCAGCATTATGTTAAGTGATTAAGTTGAGGCCTACCTAGTTGAGTAAAGGTCAAGTCAAGTTAGTGTATAAATAGAGAGTGTGTCTCTCTCATTTTACACATTCTATTATTCACTCACTTAGCATTAGTGAGAGAGAGGAGGAGTGTCCACAAGTGGAGGAGGAGCATGCTACTCAAGATATCTATCTCTTGGGTTTTAACATGGTGATCTTTGTATTGGTGCTTATTCTATCTCTGAGGAAGTTGCGGGGTTTTTCACCTTCTTAGTTTTCCTCGGTGAAATGTTTTGTGTCTCTTGTCTCTTATGCTTGATATGATGTACATGTTGTTCTTTCAGTTAAGATCCTAGATCAGAATGAATTAAATTCTGAAAATATAACATGGTATCAGAGCTAGCCTGAAGGAAGGCATGATATGGCATTTATGAGACTTGTTGCACTTGCGACAAATTGCAAGCTAGGGCTTGATATAGCAAAAACAGTCATCGTAGCACTTTCGCTATAAATCCATTTTGGCGAAGGTTCGGGATCTGAAACTTTTATAGGTCATAGATAACATCTCCATGTACCTTGTGTCAAAGGCACAGCATCTAGTTCATTGTACTTTGTGATTTATGATCTGTACAATCTAGGGTTTTTGCCTCTTTCACATTTCAGTCATAAACAGGTGACCTAGGAAAAAAGGTCACAACTTGGGCTAGGAAGCTCCAAATGAAATTTCATAAAAATTGAAAGGTAGGGCACGGACTTTACTTTCATAGGTAATTTTTTCAAAGGCCGAAGTTGAACCAGTTACACGTGGGACGACGTACAAGTTCACTCTCCTATTTTATCCCATAAACACGTTGGGACACTTGGCATAACTCTCTCTCAGAGAATCCAATTGAGGTCAGACCTGTGGGGTTGGAAATATGACAGGTCAGGCTACCACAGGCCAAAGTTTCAGACCCTCTGGATTCGTAATTTCAGAGATGCACCATAAACAATAAGGTGCATATTTCTGTCAAAACAGAATTGGATTCTAAGCACCTTCATTCTTGGCTTGTCACTGCTGCGGGAATTTAGGGCTCCGGAGAAAGTTGGAATTTTTTAAATCTGTGACCATGGTTGGAAGATCCTCAGAAAAATCGAAGTTTAGAACACAAGATCGAACCTTTTGGATGGGAAAAAGACTGGGCTTTATCAAACCCTAGTTCGGGATCCTATCCAGAAGATCCGGAAGTTTCAAAGGCAATTTTGAGGGGTCAAATTTTGCAGTTTTCAAGATTGAAGTATACCAACTTGATCAGCTCAGCAAGGCACATCTTTTCATCCATTCAGTAGTTTGAAATTCAAAGTTTGAATTTTTAGGGTTTCTCTAACAAACCCTAATCTAGCTTTAGATCTAGTCTCAGCAAATGAAGGTGGATTGGGCTAATCCTAGAAGAGAATGAATTGGACACCTGCATAAGTGAAGAAGTTCTAGTTCCAGAGGGAGATGAGGCTAAGGCCTTACATAAGAATGCTACAAGAAATATCGACACGTATGACTTGAGGAGATACAGGTATGTTTTGAAATATGTTCATGATTAAGTTTATGATATGTTTATCTTCATATTATTGAGGTTAGTACAATCTTGATTAATGTTAGACTTGTCTTATCACCCTAGTAAAAGTATGAATGCATGTGAATGATAGAATACATTTATTTGATTAGGGTTATGACATTTCTGATTGTACTAATGCACTATGATGTTGTATGAGGTTGATGTTGTCCGCTAACATGTAAGGTACATCAAGAAAATTTATAGATCAAGAACATATGACCATGGTGACATGAAGACAAATACTCATGAAGCTCTACTTACGAGGTATGTATAATTTGGTTCTACAATGCTTAACCTATAAGATATGCAGGTTACTAGCACAAGTCATTGAAGAGAACAAGAAGATATTATGCGGGTATGTTAGACACAACTAGCTAACATGATAACCATGTATGTTTTTCCTATATCAAGTTAGAATCCTACCTTGTGTTAGGATCTTATACTTTTGTATGAATGATTATTCTTGAAGTTAGAAGTTTAAGTAATCAATAGTTTATGCATATTATGTTTCTTACTTTGATTGATGATATGACTAACCAGAAGAGTCCTATGGTCAATAAGAATATGCATAAGTAATAGAAGTCCTCCCTAAAAACTTGAATACTAATTCTTGTGATAAATTACCTGTGTGTGAAATAATCATGACCATACATGTTAAGTTTATTTAGGATCATAATATTTTGATAGTATTGAAATTATACTAATGGATGCATGATCATGTATGAGATCTTGAGGATGACACGAGTGCATACTTAAGCATGCATAGTAGTTCAAGATGAATATAAGTTCGAGGACAGGTAATCCAGGAAGCAAAGATCAAGAGGGAGCACACTCCAGTAGTTCCTGCAATGAAGCAACGATTAAGAGGGAGTCCACCCTACAACTAAACAAAGATAAGTATTTGAATTGTCATTTATTATATGATTACTCAAATGATGTTGTCCAATCATGTACATACTTATGTTCCTAGATTTAGGATGTACATTTTGCATTTTAGAAAAGTTGCATTAATGAACAAGATACTACTAATATGCAATGGGTAAGTGGCCTATGGTACTGTACAACATTCCATTGCTACTTATCTAGAATGAAACCTCTTCAATAACATGTTGAGAGTAGTGCAAACTCTTAACAATGTTCTAGTAGAGATGGAAGGCATCTAGAAAGTTACTGTATGAATACAAGATATGGATAAATGTTGTATTGAAGCATTGGCTAAGATAATTGCATGACTGTATGACATATGCCTTTACGTATAACACTTTGTTCTGTAAACTATGAGAAGTTTCTAATCATGCAATTGAATTTGACTTGTAGGAAAGATCGTGTATAATCACCTACAAAAGAAAGACTACATTATTTTTTCTAGCAATGAAGATCAAATAAAGCTATCTATTGAATATATTGAAGAATCTGAAGTTCCCAGGATTCGAGATACGGTAATGAAAGAATGCCATAATCGAGGAATACCAAGTTGATCATGAAGAATCATGTTTGGGATGTGGTCCCAAGAAGAGAAGGGAAGTCTATTGTGACTTCCAAGTGGATCTATAAGATCAAGCATGCTACAGATGGTAGCATAGAGAAATACAAAGCGAGGTTTGTGGCTTGTGGCTTCTCCCAGAAAGAGAGATAGACTATGAAGAAACATTTTCCCCTGTATCCAGATACACTTCCATCGGAATAGTACTTTCTTTGGCTGCAATGATGAAGTGGAAGATACACCAGATGGATGTCAAGACAGCTTTTTTGAATGGTGTAGTCGAAGAGGAAGTGTACATGGAGCAGCCACTTGGTTTTGAGATACATGACAGGGACTCATATGTGTGCAGATTGAAGAAATCCTTGTATGGCTTGAAGCAAGCTCCTAGGACTTGGTATGGTAGGATAGACATATTTCTATCCAGTTTGGGATTTACTAAGAGTAAAGCAGATTCCAACCTTTACTACAAGGTTGAGGAAGGCAAACCAGTGATACTACTCCTGTATTTGGATGACTTGTTTGTTATAGGTGAGGATGGATTGATTGCCGACACCAAGAGGAAGCTTGTTGCTGAATTCGAGATGAAGGACTTGGGGATGGTGCATTACATTCTAGGCATGGAGGTGTGGTAGAGTGCAGATGGGATCTTCCTTGGACAAGGGAAGTATGCAATAGAGATCCTAAAGAGGTTCAGGATGATGGACTACAAGGCCATGGCCACACCTATGGCATTGAACCTGAAGCTTCTGTGTGATGCTTCATCTGAGCCAGTTGATGTCACTATGTATCGTCAAATGATTAAGTCCTTGATGTACCTGACGAACACAAGACCAGATATTTGCTTTGCGGTGAACACATTGAGCCATTTCCTTACGGATCTGAGAGGTGTTCACCTGGTTGCTGTAAAGCATATTCTGAGGTACCTGAAGGGTACAATTGATTATGGGCTCAAGTATGATGAGAATCAAAAGTTTAACCTGGAGGGTTATGTTGATTCAGATTGGGCAGGCAGTGCTGCAGATAGGAAGAGCACTTCTGGGTGTTGCTTCAGTATGGGATCAGGTGTGATTTCTTGGTTTAGCAGGAAGCAGTCATGCGTAGAACTGAGTACAGCCGAAGCAGAGTATGTCACAGCTTATTTGACCAGTTGTGAAGCAGTATGGCTTAGGAAGCTACTGTCTGAGTTATTTGATCTCCCGTTGGATGCTACTGGTATCTTTTGTGACAACCAGAGTTGTGTGAAGTTGTCTGAGAACCAGGTGTTCCATGATAGGTCGAAGCACATTGAGATCAAATATCACTATATCAAGGATATGCTGCAGAGAGGAGCAGTGAAGCTCCTGTATGCTATGACGGATGAGCAGGTTGCAGATGTGTTGACGAAACCACTAGCCAGAGTGAAGTTTGAGTACTTCAGAGAGAGGCTTGATGTTCTTTAGATTGAAGATACTTTGAGGAAGAAGTGATGGGACACATTTGCAGGAGCCATTCCAAACATGGTGAGAGGAGGATCCTTCCCATGACTATGGATGTAAGCATTGTATTATGAGCATCGGGACAATGCTCCAGTTACTGCTTTGTATGATCAATTGGATCATGTATATGTATGTGCATCAGATGGATTCTTTGTATGATCAGTTGGATCATTTATATGTATATGCATCAGGTGGATGCTTTGTATGATCAGTTGGATCATGTATATGTATATGCATCAAGATGATGCAGTGACGATGATCGGGATGATCATGTGTGACGAGTATCAGGACGATGCTCTGGATGACATGCATCAGGACGATGTAGTGACAATGATTAGGATGATCATGTGTGGCGAGTATCAGGATGATGCTCTGGATGACATGCATCAGGACAATGCAGTGACGATGATCAGGATGATCATGTGTGACGAGTATCAGGACGATGCTCTGGATGACATGCATCAAGACGATGCAGTGACGATGATCATGCGTGATGAGTATCAGGACGATGCTTTGGATGATATGCATCAGGATGATGCTATGATGATGATCAGGATGATCATGTACATCAGGATGATGTATGATGAGTATCAAATTGATACTCCATGGTCGTGGACAGGTTGTGCGTGTAGCATAGAAAAGATCCTGGGAGATCCTATAGTCTGAGCTAGGATGCTCGTTCGAGGTTTTGCTACGAGGCATGTAATCAGCCCTGGAGATCCGATAGGTTGAGCAGTAAGCTCGTAATCAGTCCTGGGATGCTCTATAGAGTTCTTGCAGGTTGCAAGACACTCTTTAAAGGTTTTTCCTAACCACATATAATCAACCCTAGAGATCCGATAGGTTGAGCAGTAAGCTTGTAATCAGTCCTAGGATGCTCTGTAGAGTTCTTACAAGATGCAGGACACTCTTTTAAGGTTTTGTGGTGAGAGTCACATATAACCAGCCCTGGATCTCTGATAGGTTGAGCAGTAAGCTCATAATCAGTCCTGGGATGCTCTTTAGAGTTCTTGCAGGATGCAAGACATTCTTTTAAGGTTTTGTGACAGTCAACATTTAAAAGATCCTATAGTCTGAGCTAGGTTTTGTTGACGCACGTAATAAGTCCTGAGGATTCCACAGTATGGCCAGTGTTGATGAAGACCTACAGGTGGTGGGCCTACATCCAGCATGAAAAAGGGTTGGCTCTATAGAAATTCCTATGATGAGAAGAATTCAAAGATAGCCCAGTGATCGAGATGTCGAGTACAGCAACAGTGATGATGATGATGCTCTGTGATCTAGTGATGATGATCCAGCTCCAGAATTGAAGACTTGTGCCTATATGTATTGATGACTTGTGTCTAGAGAATACCTTCCTAGTTAAGAGGGAGTGTTGATGTATTTGTAACTTCGAAAGATATTCTTCTATGTATTACATTTGTACTTTATTGTATCCCCAACGGAGATGTATTATTCCTCCGATTGGAAGTGTCGTCATGTGTACTTGCATGTGTCGCAAGTTATATTGTAAGTGTTGTAACTTATACTTGATGGGTTATTAGACCACCTTGATGGGTTCGGCCCTGTATGAGTCATGTGGGTCAAAGGGTTATTAGACCACCCTAGTAGGGGTCGGCACAGTCAGCATTATGTTAAGTGATTAAGTTGAGGCCGACCTAGTTGAGTAAAGGCCAAGTCAAGTTAGTGTATAAATAGAGAGTGTGTCTCTCTCATTTTACACATTCTATTATTCACTCACTTAGCATTAGTGAGAGAGAGGAGGAGTGCGCACAAGTGGAGGAGGAGCATGCTACTCAAGATATCTATCTCTTGGGTTTGATCATGGTGATATTTGTATTGGTGCTTATTCTATCTCTGAGGAAGTTGCGGGGTTTTTCACCTTCTTGGTTTTCCCTGGTGAATGTTTTGTCTCTCTTGTCTCTTATCTCTTATGCTTGATATGTTGTACATGTTGTTCTTTCAGTTAAGATCCTAGATCAGAATGAATTAAATTTTGAAAATCTAACAAGGAGGGAATATCGGTGGATCCCGAGAAGATTGAATCCATCATGAATTGGCCAACTCCAAGAAATGTGACAGATGTGAGATCTTTTATGGGTCTTGCTAGTTATTGAAGGATTCTTCAATGTCGCACACCCAATCACTTCTTTGAAAAAGAAGGGGATAAAGTTTGAGTGGACATCAAGATGTGAAGAAAGCTTACAAGTGTTGAAAGAGATTCTCACAAGTGCTCCAATTCTAAATATTGGACATCTGGAAAAAGACTTTGTGATATGCACAGATGCATGTAAAGATGGACTTGGAGGAGATCTTATGCAAGATAACCATGTGGTATGCTACGAGTCCAGGAAGTGGAAAGAGCATGAGAAGAACTATGTGACTCATGATTTAGAGCTTCCATCCACAGTGCACGCTTTGAAAATGTGGAGGCACTATTTAATGGGAAGAAAATTTGAGCTAAGGACAGACCATTGTGGTCTGAAATATTTGTTTGAGCAACCAACATTAAATGCTAGACAAGCTAGATGGCTGGAATTTTAATGTGAGTTTGATTTTGAAATCAAACACATAAAAGGTAAAGAAAATAAGGTGCTTGATGCACTTAGCATAAAAGTGCATGAGATGCATGTAGCAACCATTAGTACCTGCCAATCAAATTTGATGTAGTAGATTACTAACTGTATTGCTGAAGATGAATTGTATGTGCAAATAAAGGACAAATTGCAGCAACAAAATTTGGAAAAGAGGTATGAAGATTACAATTTGGAAGGTGACGGACTTCTTGCTTATAAAAACAGAATTTATATCCTAATGTGGCAGATTTGAGAAGAAATGTTATGGATTAAATCCATCAAATGCCATATTCTAGTCACCCAAGATACCAGAAAACAGTTGCTACAGCGAGAAAGTAATACTTTTGGTCGGGAATGAAAAAGGACATTGCTGAGTATATTTCTAAGTGTATGAAATGTCAGCAAGTAAAGTTTGAACATCAACACTCAGTAGGTTTGTTGCAGTCTTTTCCAATTCCGAAATGGAAATGGGATGTGATTTCCATGGATTTAAACAAGTTTGCCAATGACAGTGAGGCAGCATGATTCCATCACAGTTGTGGTGGATAAATTATCTAAGGAAACACACTTTATATCAGTTAAATCCACGTATAAAACAGATGCTATTGCAAAAAAAATTATGAATGAAATTTTTCAGGTTGCATGGATTTCCTAAAGCAATTATTTCAGACAGGGATACAAAGTTTACTTCAAATTTCTGGAAAAATATTTTTGTTGATTTGGGTACGCAGCTGAACTTTAGTATCATGTGTCATCCACAAAAAAATGGGCAAACAGAAAGGGTGAATCAGGTGCTTGAAGACATGCTACTCATGTATGTGATGGACAAACCATCCAAGTGGGAAAACTCTCTACATTTGGTAGAGTTTGCATATAATAATGGGAAACAAGAATCGTTGGGAATGTGTCCATTTGAAGCTTTGTTTGGAAGGAGGTGCAGGACACCAATTACTTGGGATAATCCAGTTAACAGAATTGTACTTGGGACATAATTGCTTAAGGAAATGGAACAAGAGGTTGCAAATATTAGGCAAAATTTAAAGGTAGCCCAAGATAGACAAAAAAATTATGCAGATAAGAACCAAGTGCATAGAGAGTTTCATGTTGGGGATCATGTTTACCTTAGAGTGAGACCAAGGAAGAATTCCTTGAAGCTTGGAAGTTGTGCCAAGCTATCACCTAAATATTGTGGGCCATTTGAAGTGCTTGAGAGAATAAAACCAGTTGCATATAGAATTGCATTTCCTACTAACGCTAGAGCTCATAATGTTTTTCATGTTTCTTTGCTTAATAAATATGTACATGATCCTAACCATGTGATTGATTGGGATGTGATCCAGGTGGAACCCCAGGGAGATTTCCAAACTGAGCCACTATGCATCCTAGACAGGAAAGTGACATTGCTCTAGAACCAAGCCATCGGACAAGTAAAGGTGCAATGGAAGCACTTCGGTCCCGATGAGGCTACGTGGAGTTGGAGGATGTCATGAGAGAGGCATATCCATTTTTGTTCTAAATTTTGAGCAAACACCGAGGACTGTGTTATTCAAAGGGGGAGGGGATTGTAATACCCCTATTTTTGACTTGGAATGTATTTATCCAAAATTATGTAAATGATGTAAATATGCTACTGTGAATTCCTAGTGCGGAGCTCAAGGCCAAGGCCCGACTAGTGAATGTTTAGGAATGTATGATGTTTATATTTCATTTGGACTATTTAGTTGGATTTTATGTTGATTTAGAATATTATGTAAATATTATGTGCATAAATAATAAAATGGTCCAACAATGGTTGTGTAAAGAGTACCAAAGGGGTTATGATTCCACCAAAGGGGAAGAGGAAAGGGGGGGTCCATGGGTGACTAAATACTTGCTTCCAAGTGTCAACCTTAGAGCTCACACCTAAATTCTGTCATGTGATGAGAATAAGCCAATTATCTCCTTTTTTGACCATTTTCCAATCATTAATGTATGTGTGTGGTTGGTGGGAAAATTCAACTCGTGCAGTTATTGAAGCATGGGACTAACTGCACTTTTGTGACAGTTCTGTCATGACAGAAGTTAGTCTGCAGCTACTAGGAGTCCTTTCTTCTACTGCCAGAAGTCATGTCAGTTGTATTTTCACCATTTTCCCATATCCCTTGGATTCAACCCTCATTTGTCTCATTCTTTCACGCAAATGTAGAATATACAGAGCTCTCCCTTGTTGTCCATGAACTTGCAATATTGTTTTGAACCCAGAAATCTGAATTTGGAGACCATACTCCAGATTGGGAAGTGGGTATTGTTGGTTGTAGGTGAGAAAAGAGGTTGGGAAATCTAGGAACCCTTACCCTTGATTTTTGTTGCTAGTAGGTGCTTAAGAAGCCACATATTGAGGCTGCAGGTGGTTCTATAGAAGCCAATACTAGGTTGGACTTCTTCTATGCACACACTGGAAGCACCCAGCAAGATGGATCACCCAAGAGAACTGTGGATCAGTGAAGGGGATGTCTGAGCTAGAAGGGTGTTGTGTGGGGTAGGTATTGTGGAATTCAAGGCTGTGAGGGCTAAGTGAGACCCCTGTAGAGCTCTATATGAGCATTTGGCTAAGCACAGAGAGCAGAATGGGTTGTGGGCTGAGAGATAGAAACATGTAGGTGTTTCCTTCGCCCTGGTGGCCTCATAACCCAGCTTGGGGGTGGCCTCTTAGTAGCAGAAAGAGTATATGTTGGACAGAGTTCCTATGGTTGGGTGGAAAAGCACTCTTACACAGCCAGTTGCTTGGATCTACATATCTTAAAGATAAGTATTCTCATGTAATTCAATCTGAAATGTTTTATTTGATGCATGTAATGTTTATGCTTGTATTTTCATATTAGGTGTGTGTGGATAGATTCGAATTCTGTTGTGCATGTTTATTTATGTTCTACACACATTGCATTTGTTGAAAATCGTATTATGGATTTGGGGCAAAATTTGAGAGCCCAGTTTTGGCCAGCGTCCCCTCTTGATGGTCGGATTGGGTGAGGGGGATGTTACATAGTAGATCTTCTAACACTTGAAGGATTTTGAGGTACCTGTTGTTTTTATTGATTTGCCAGAACCTTTGGAACTTCATTTTCTCTTATTTCATCAAGCACTGTGTATTTTTTGTTTTCCTTTTCCTGGTTCTTTACCTGTAATTGATCTTTATACATGATCTTTTTCATTAAATAACACATCTCTACTCCTAATGATTTTGTTATTTTCATAATCCCATATGTGATAACCAAAATCATCAACCCCGTATCCAATAAACGTACATTTCTTGGATTTAGCCTCAAGCTTTGTTCTATTTTCTTTATCAATATGGACAAATGCTTCACAACTAAAACTTCTCATAAATGAGTAGTTTACCTTTTTACCTATCAATGCCTCCTTTGGAATCCCACCATCCAAAGAGCTTGAAGGCCCTTTGTTTATTAAGTAAACAGTAGTATCTACAGCATCTGCCCAAAATTGTAAGGGCATCTCTACATGCAATCTCATACACCTTGCACACTCTATGATTGTTTTGTTCATCCTTTCTGACACACCATTTTCTTGTGGTGTTCCTGGAGCAGTCCTCTCTCTAAAAATCCTTTGGTATGAATAGTAATTATCAAACTCCTTGTGCAGTATTCACCTCCATTATCATATATGAGACACTTTAACATTTTTCCTATCTCATTCTCAACAAAATCTTTCCATTTCTTAAAAGTCGCAAAAACATCAATTTTTTTCAAATGCAATAAACCCAAGTTTTTCTAGTTGAATCATCAATAAAAGTAACATAATAACGACAGCCACCATAATATTGTACCTGATTCAGTCCCCATACATCTGTATGCACAAGATCTAACTTTTCACTCTTCTTTTACTTCCCAACTCTGAGAAATCTAACTCTCTATTATTTTCCATAAACATAGTTCTCACATAATTCCAAACTTACCTACTTCAGATCTGGCAGCAACTTCCTTGAGTGGAGAATCTGCATCCCCTTCTCACTCATGTGGCCAAGCCTATGATGCCACAATGCTATATATGTTTCTATGGAAGCTACAAAGATAGAAGAATTGGTATTATAAGGACATAAATACAACGTACCTATCCTATCTTATTTTCTATTACCAATGATCCTTTAGTGATATTCCACCACATTTCTCCAAACATAGATAAACAGTAGCCATCTCCCCACTGCCCTATTGAGATCAGATTTTGTTTCATAGAAATAATATTCCTTCCATCTTTCAGCAACCATTCACCTCCATTCTTTAACTTTATATATACCTTACCCATTCCAAAAAATTTACATGGTTCATCATCACCCAATAAAACATGTCCAAAATCACCTAGAACATAATCATGAAAGAATTTACTATGGGGTGTAGCATGACATGAATCCTCTGAATCTACAACCCAGTAATCACTAGTACTATCTAATGCAAGAATCAAAGCATCTTATAAACATCAGCTACTACATTTTTTTCCTAAGTACTCTCCTGATGTCCATCTCCTTTCTTCTTTAGATATCTATAGTCTTTCTTCACTTGTCCTTTATTTCCACAGTTCCAACACTCTATCTTTCCCATTCTGGACTTGGATTTGCCCTTCCTAGACTTCCCACAATTACCTGAGATCTTTCCTCTCTCCTTTTGTCTTCCCCTGTTCTCCATGGTCAACGCATTACCTAATGTCTCACCTATGCTTTTCCTTCGCATTTCCTTCCTAATAATAACACCAACAACATCATCAAATTTCAAAGTGTTTGAACCAGAGACAGAGTTACTTACAGCCATGACCAAGCCGTTCCAGCTTTCTGGAAATGAGCACAAGATTAGAAGAGTCCTAACCTCATCTTCAAAGTTCACTTTTATAGAACTTAGCTTATTAGTAATCGTATTAAATTTATATAAATGGTCAGCAACAAACCCACCTTCTAACATCTTCATATTAAATAAATTCTTCATTAGAAATACATTGTTGGAGGCCGAAGGTTTTTCATACAGTTTAGCCAATGTGCTCATCATACCCTCTATCATATTTTCTTTTTAAATATTGAAAGCCACCGATGAAGCTAGGCACAACCATATTGTTCCTAGTGCCTTTCTGTCAAGAACCTCCCATTCTTCATCCTTCATAGCCACCGGTTGTTTTGATTTTCTTCCCAACGGTAGGAATAGATCCTTCTGAAATAGATAGTTCTCCATTTGCATATTCCATAACTAGTAGTTTTGGCCATTAAATTTCTCGACCCTAAACTTTCCTTCTTCCACCATTTCTCCCACTTGAACCATGAACCCTTATTTCCTACGAGTTTATGCACCAAATAGGCCTTTCGCTCTAATACCAATTGTTAGAAAACATGATCGCAGAACAATAGCATAAAAAAAGACACATAAAAACAATATAAGAGAGACACCAATATACGTGGTTCACCCAATCTGGGCTACGTACACTGAGAAATTTCCAGACCTTTTATTATACAATCCACCAAATGAAGGGATACAACCCATAGCACATCTGCTACAATTTTATATTCACTCTCTCACAGTCTCTCTCACACAATCACAAAGATATTTACAATACTACAATACTCATTTGTATTACAATGTCTTCCTTTTAGAAAGGGATTACCATGGGAAAATACCACGTGATACCTAATACCATGGGCCCCTAAATCACCTATTATTTACCAAGTCATGACTATGAAATTACAACATTTTACAAGGAATTTTTCTGAAATTTTCGCTAAAGGGGCACTACCCCTAAACCCCTGCCAGGGAGGGATCCCAAAAGTAGTCGCCTCCCCCCCCACGGGGACCCCCCATGATGACTATAGTGGGGGGGGGGGGATCCCCCCACACCCCGCCATAATTGTCTAGGATCCAAACACGACCTTTGAATCAAGAAGATCAGGCTCCACAACCAACAATAAATACACCATTGATCGTCACAAGAAAGATTGGTGGGTCACCACATAGATGGTTTTATCAATATCATCCTCCTTTATTTGGATATGGATTCTCAATATCAAAAGTTGTAGACAATGGTGGGTCACATGATTAAGAATATCTCAAATAGAACAAGGAATTGGGACCTATTTTGGTGCGGTTTGAGGAATGGTTATAATTGTGTCCAGGGGGACAATGACCCCATATTTTTTTCCTTTTCCCTAGCCTTTTTCATAAGAGGGTGAGACTAGGATGGATGACTAGGTTCTTGACTTACCATAGGGGGTGGTACATTGGAAGTACAACTAGTTAAACAAGTGTTAAAACGTACCAATTGCATGGTTGCGAGTGGGTTGGGGGGCATGAGGTACCAAATCGAAAAACCTAAAATAATCCTTGGGAGGTTTAGATTTGTCATCATAGGAGTTCCCAAAATTCCAAGAGGAAAGAGAAAAGGAATTTGAATTAAAGTTGATCTTGCCCATTATTGGCCTTCCACTAGGGAAGAGGTGGCGTGAATCATTAATTGACACAAAGAGTTTTCAAATGTTATGCTACATATTTGATAGTTTCCTTTTTCAGGGATTTTGGGTGGTGATCGAAAAAATATCAAACAAGGATAGATCTTGGAATATTCCAAGAATGACTTCTAAGAATTAAGGCATGAAGAGGCTACCTTCAATATTTGGTAAAACGTTGTTAGGATTGATGGTTGACTTAGGATCATGATAAGTGAACTTATCTTGCATCGTGAATTTTTCATTATGAGGGAATATCACGAGATGAAAATTGATAGAGGCGAAAACTTTCATAGCATACATGTTACTGCGACCAAGGAAGTTATAGTCCAATTGGGCATCTACAAATTCTATGTTGATCGAGATGATTTCGCCAGCAAGTTCAATATGAACATTTGGTAAAACTCTTTGCAACTGAGAAGGATGACTACCATACACGTGTAGAGTCATAAGTGATTCGGTTAATTCAGGAGATACTAAGTTCTTCCAAATATGAGTAGACATGACACATGTCAATGCCCCTTCATTAATGATACATCGATGGATGTTCAAATTCTTAATAGTGATGGAACCTGAAATGCAATTGAAGAAGGGAGACATGGCTTAGCTTAGTCTAAGTCAAAAGTGACCAAGTTAGTTTCAGAAGGATCAATTATGCCTAAGGTAGACAATAAGGACTTACATTGCAACGAGAAATTCTATATAACTTTTAAGATAGACATGGCAACAAGGGACTATGCCAAGTCATCAACAACACTATAGTTGTGAGCAACTCTGGCATTTGTGTAATGTATTGTGTGATGACAGATACGTTGAGTAACTTCAAGGTAGGGTCCACACTAGGTCATAGAATGAATTGATCCATCTGTTATTGGTGGATATTTATCCTTATAAAAAATATGGGTTCGAATGGGATACCACATTGGCATTGATGGGTCTAAAGATGGACATATGCTTACATCATGAAAAAAAAATTGAAAGGAAGGGTTACCAGATGGAGTGGATGTAGATATTTGATTGGGATGAGGAACCATCAGTTGAGTTGTTATTAATCCTTTCGGGAAATTGTTAACAGATAAGTCTGTAAGTGCAGACATGCACTGACCTCCCTAGTATGAACACCTCAAACTAGAACAAAACAAACAAAAAAACACTTCTTTCTCTAAGTCCTTGCACTAGGAATGAAATTAAAAGAAGGATAACCTATGTGATCTGAAGGTTTTCCTCACCTCACTGTCTATTAACAATCAAATTAACACCCTTAACAAAGTGAAGGCGAAAGCATATTTTTACAATGTGCCTGCAACATGAAGATAGAAGACAAGTACAGAAGAGAACAGTCCTCTCTGATCTAATCACTACTTCCATAACTAGAAGGATTGAGTGAAAAAAGAAGGATCCTAAAGAGACAAGGTTCAGTGATTGAAATTCTCAATTGAAGGCTCAAATCTAAGCTCCACCAGTCAAAAAGTGAGAAGAAATGCACAAAAGTGCATTAATTGTACTTAAATATGCTAAAGTTGTGACAAAAGCCTAAAAATACTATGGAAAGTGGGTTTTAAGGGAAAATAATCAAAAATCATGAAAAGGGATTATCCCATCTTGAAAAGATAAACTTAAGAGCCCATTTCCCAATGTTATAAAACAAAGGCATTTGGGGCATGGTAGAAGAGGACAAAGGAATAGAAAAGGCATGCTGGAGAGATTTGAAGGAGTAGAAAGCTCATCTTCATCAAAAGCAAGGGTGGAGAAAGGATAGCTCATGGAAAAGGAGAATGGATGCATATCAAGTTAGAGAAGTGTCATTTCTTCATTGCTATTAATGAAACAATTCAATTTTCCTTCCATTTAGTTTGCATTCATGATGGTTTTAGATCTTGAGAAATGTTCGATAATTGATTAAAGATCTTAGGAAATCTTAGTTAATTGTTTCATATCTGGCATTGGAACTCACCATTTCATAGTAATATATCATGTTTAAAGTAGATCTAACACTACCTTAAAAGCTATTATCATTGTCCACTCCATGGTTCCACGTGTGATCTTCGTAGAACACCTGCAAAAGGAAAGAAGGAGTAAAAGAGATAAATGCAATCAAAAGGACTTATGCGGATAGCCAAGGAAGAGTGAAAAAAAACTATTAACAAGTTATTGTGGGAAAGAAATGGATTTGATGTATTACTAAATAATAAAAGGAAAGAGATACAACTGATTACCTTGGCATTGTAGGTTTCTTCCGAATGGTTCTTTGCCTCAACCAATTTCCTTGTTCCAAGAATATTACTATCAAAGGTTTGACATAACACTATAGAACTAACAAAATTTCTCCAAAATTTCTCCAACATTTGGCTATAGATTTCTTCCTCCTGCTCTCCATGGGATTGAGCTTGTATTTATAAGCTCAAACGGATAATAGGGAGATGAGAGGATTAGGGGAGAAGGATAGGAAAGGCTCCCAAAGACTTTGGAGTTCGTCCACCCAAATAGGAAGGGATATCTATCCATGATGGTTTCGTTCTAGAAGCTTCTCGAACTTTCTCTTTTTCCCTTCATACAAAGAGTGACACACCCTAGTCAAAGGAAACCTGAGACAGTTCCGCACTCTATAGTGATGCAACCTGTGACATCCAATATTATCGTAGGATGTCAGAAAGCAAGATACGACACTCTCTCAAACTAGGGTTTTAAGGGGGAATTTCCTCATGACTCTCATCTTCCTAGCAATATTTTGCATATTCTTCAGGGATTATGGAAAGGGAAAAGGTACATTATCCACCATCATGATGATGAGGAAAATTACGTGTAACATATTTCCTCCCAAAGTATGAAGTTATAGAGGAGTGATAGTTGAAATACTTTGTCAGAAGAGTGTTAAGGAAAGGAACCCATTGGTCAGAAATCTGGTAATAGAAAACAAGGAATCACAGTACAATAATTCATCATCTTTGAGATAAGAATCCTAATGACTCATAGCATGGCTTCTGATCAATATATTGCATATCTATGTCAATCAATACAGGTCATGGCTACCAAGATACACTATAGATCCATGCAAAAAGACTCAAATCTGGACATAGCTACCAAATATACACTATAGATCTATGTCACAATGACTCAAATTTGAGCATAGCCACTGGACATACATTATGGATCTATGCAATGGTACATACACAAAATACTCCATCGCAACCTAGGGAAGGCAGATGATACAAGTGAATTCCTAAAGGAAATCCCAGGGTCTTCATCCCGATCTCGAATGGTACGATTCTATCCATGTGAATAGATGTTTTGGCATCAAACATGGTAGAAACCACTTGATTACCGATCTTTGAGGTATACCATTAACAAGTGCGATGGAAATCATCATTAATGTCAATGATTCCCAAGGTACTCTAGTACATTCCCTTGAATGTGAATTGATGAGCTGAAGTTGAACACTCGATGGAATCTTCCAATCAAAGGCCAATGATGTAAGCCTACTGTTTAAAGCAATGAAACCTTCCATTGAGGCATGAAGGTCCAAGGTACTAACTAGTTTATAAGTCTAATTCTTGGATAACGTGTTGAATTCGACAAGAATAGACTCGTCGTAAGAGGGCCATGATTTTTCCATCATCATCGACATGAAACGGGAACAAATACTTTTGAAGTGATTTTGAGTATGGAGTGACTTTGGGGTTGACTCAGAGATGGATGACACGAAAGAAATCTTAATGACTTCAAAATAGGATAACACAAAAGAAGTCTTATAGGTTTATTCTCTTGTGACACAACAAGTTCCGACACAATAGAGGACTTCTCTTGAACATATCGACATGACAATTGTCTTGGCAGCATTGACTCAACAAGGATCACAAACCAATGAGTAGACTTATGGAGTAGTATGACCAAAGAGAGACAAGCGGATTTCCCAACCTTGACCAAAAGGGTGAAAGGATGTCATTTTCAAGAGTGACTTGCTATCATTAATACATGTTCACATACATGTCCCTTCCCACATTTTCCCCATCATGATTGATGAGTACCTATTTGTTTTCTAACGAGCTTGAAGAGGATAATAGATGCTCGTTATATCTCATCCTTCAAACAAGTCCAATTATTTGAATAACAGGTATATCCACACAGACTGAACACCAAGGACATCGCTTACACACAAAGATCATAGATTGGTACACCAGTGTTTTGACGTGGTTAAAACTCCCTAGAGGGAAATAGTCCACGGCCCTGGTCAAATAGCTTCTACGGAGCAATTTATTATGCAGAAGAAAAAATATTACATGAGCTTCTCTCAATAATGGATCATTCGAAAAGTGACCCTCCATGCTCTTTAAATAGAGATCATGGACCAATCGGGTGTTAAGCCATGAATCAAGTGTCGTTAAGATCGAGAGAAGTTGAACCGTCGGATCACTTTATATCGTGACCGTTGGATTACATATATACAAATGCATACCTAACGGATATATTAGACCAAGTTGAACTTAACTAAATCCTAAGTGTTAAAAATATCCTAACATCCCCCCTTAAGAACAACTTGGTATAGGTTTGAAGGATTTACAAAGGTGACACAAAATTAGGAGAAGGAAGGAGGCATTAAAGCCTATCCCCCCTTAATGACAACTTCATGTACTCCTAGCATAGTTTGAAGTTTGGAAAAAATCACATCTGTAAGAGACATGGTGAAAATGTTTGCAACTTGATCATTTGTTTGACAATAGCGTACTTCAAGAACATGATCCTGGAGGAGATTTCTAACGAAGTGCATGTGAATTTCAATGTGTTTGTTGCGCTTATGTTGGACTGGATATTTGGCTAACTGAATGGCACTCTGATTGTCACACCATAGTGTGGTCGGATGCTGCTACTGGAACCCAAACTTTGAAAGGATCTGGCAAAGCCACATGGATTCCTGACTAGCACAAATAGATGCACGGTACTCGGCTTCGGTTGAAGAAAGAGAAATTGCACTTTACTTCTTAGAAGCCCAAGAAATAGGTCCTGAACCCAGAGTGAATGCATATCCTGTAATGGACTTTCGATCATCAGGGTCACCATCCCAATTGGAATCAGTGTAACCAACTAAAGGAGCCCCCCCTGAACTGTAATGTATCTCGAACTGAACTGTACCTCAAACATACTGAAGGATTCTTTTTGTTGATTTCCAATTACTTTTGAGGGCATTGCATATATCGGGCAACAAGACCAACAGCAAAGGAAAGATCAGGACGGGTGTGAGTTAAGTACAAGAGGCTACCAACAAGCTGAGGATACAAACTAACATCTACTTCAGGTGTTGAACAAGTGGTGGAAATTTTGACTCCAGGCTGGAAGGGAGAGGGAGCTGGTTTACAATCTTCCATGTGAAAGCGGTGGAGAAGATCACATGCATACTTAGACTGGGAAAGGGATATACCTTTCTGAGTTTTCAAGACTTGGAGGCTAAGAAAATAGTGCAAGTGTCCAAGGTATGTCATTTCAAACTACTGCTTAAGACTTAACTTCACGTGGTGGATAAGTTTGGGGTCACTACCGGTAAGTATTAGGTCATCAACATAAAGGACTAGGATTATGAGATGATCATTGACTTTCTTGGTATAGACATTGGAATCAGAATGGCATCTAGAAAAACCAGTATCTAGAAGAAACGTGTCCATTTTAGCATACCAAGACCGAGGGGCTTGCTTAAGGCCATAGAGAGATTTCTTGAGGCGAAAAACAAGACTTGAGTCAGAATGAATGTAACCAGGAGGTTGTTCCATGTAGATTTATTCTTGCAAATTCCCATGCAAGAAGGAAGATTTAGCATCCATCTGATGAACTTCCCAATGAAAGGATGTGGCAAGGGAAAGAACAAGGTGGATGGAATTCATTTTGGCTACTGGTGCAAAGGTTTCGATGTAGTCTATACCTTCAACTTGAGAGAATCCTTTAGCAACTAGTCTTGCCTTATGTTTGTAAATCCTTTATTCATATCCCAATTTGTTCTTAAGGGGGGATGTTAGGATATTTTTGACAATTAGGAATTAGTTAAGTTCAACTTGGTCTAAGATATCCGTTAGGTATGCATTTGTATATATGTAATCCAATGGCCACGATATAAAGTGATCTGACGGTTCAACTTCTCTCGATCTTAACAACAATTGATTTGTGGCTTAACACCCGATCGGTCCATGATCTCTATTTAAAGAGCATGGAGGGTCACTTGCCGAATGATCCATTATTGAGAGAAGCTCATGTAATATTTTTTCTTCTACATAAAAATTGCTCCATAGAACCTATTTGGTCGGGGTCATGGACTGTTTCCCTCTAGGGGGTTTTAACCATGTCAAAACACTGGTGTACTGATATATGATCTTTGTGTGTGAGCGGTGTCCTTGGTGTTCGATCTATGTGGATATACTTGTTATTCAAACATGGTATCAGAGCGTTGTTGAGGGTCGTCTCTATTTTATTGCGATCAAGGTCTGAAGCCGGTGCGACTGCATGCGGGAGATACTACTAAAATCTGCTATTTCTGGTCATTTTTGGACTGGCTTAAGCGCTCCATTGTGTTTAGAGCGTTGATTCCTTTAAGGATCGCCCTTTTTTTAATACGAAAAAGCTTATGTTTTCCCTATCTGCGGCCATTTTACAGATCCGAGGTATATTGTTTTGTTTTCTGCAGTTTTATTTCTCTGTTTTTATTTCATTTCGATTTGTTCGTTTTTTATTTTTTTTGGAAGTGATAGCCTCCTCTCTAAGCATGCTGGCGGTCTCGACCGACCATAAACAGCAGGAAAGGCAGGCCGCTTACTAGGAGGGACTAACGGAAAACTAACAAAGAGCGGGAAACCCTTGAGTTTTTTGTCTTGTTTTTTCTATTTTCGGTGTGTAAAGTTGTTTTGCAGGCTAAAACAGGGGTCTGTGGGGTAAGCACGCATTACAAGGAAAAAATAGTATATAAAAAAAACCCTCCTCCTTCACAACATTTTCTATATTTTTAATATAGCTCACTTGGTTAAAAGTTACTTATTAAGAGGTCTTCAGTTCAAATAATATTCTTATTTGTTGCATTATTAAAAAATAAGGAGTTACTTAAAAAGCTCATAAGTTACTTTCTTTCATTTTAAGTTGTTTTTTCCTTTTTTTTTTCTTTTCTAAAACAACTTTATAAAATAAAAATAAAAAAAGTTTCTTTTTTTTAAGTTGTTTTCTTCTTCTTTTTTAAGCAACTTTATGTAAAAGTGACCTTCACTTATTTATAAAAAAAAAGGTAAGGAACGTAAAGGATTTTTTGTAAAAGTGAGCTTAGGATTTAAGTTAGGACTAAGGGGAATTTTTTTATTGATGTGCACTTACCTCCACACACCACGTGGTTCATTGGCTGCTCTTTCAATTTGTTTTCAAAAGGGCATAAATTTTTCATCCGGAAGCTAATTGCAGTGCCATTTTTTTTAAACCGCTTATTTTTTCGAGCTCTATTATTTTTTCCAGCTAGTTTTCAGCCTTGAAGTCATATTTATTTCAGAATGGAAATTTCAAATTATATGCTTCTTACCAATACTAATTATTTTGTATGGAAGTCCCGTATGGAAGATATTCTTAGAAGAAAAGGGTTATATAGACTTACCCTTGGCATGGAAACTCCTCCCTCTGATCCTGATAAACTAGCAAAATGGGAAAATAGAAGTGATTCAGCTCGTGGTTTGATTGGTTTGTCAGTTTCTCCTAAGCTACAGTTTCATCTTTAATGCATTCATGCACCGGATGATGCTTGGCAAAAGCTAAATATTGTTTTTGGTATTAAAAACGATATTAGAGCTCATCAGCTTGAGAATGAGTTGCTTACATTAGATCCTAATAATTTTTCTTGCATGGAAAATTTTATAACAAATTTTCGGACTCTTAGAGTCTTGTTGGTTGAATGTAAAGTCATAAAAGCATATGATGGCCTTATTTACAGCATTCTTGTCAAGTTGGGGCATGCATATTCTATGTTTGTCTCAACCTTTCATTCCATTAGAGAATCTCTTCTTTCTTCAGGAGCTCAATACAGAGCTCCCTCTTTTGATGTTTTTTGTGATTCTTTAATAAGATAACAAGAAAAACTCTTACATCTTGGACCAATTAATACTGTCAGTACTTCTAAAACAGCTTTAGTAGCTCAGCAACCGCATGGTTCGAAGAATTCCAAGAATCCAAAGAAGCACAATCAAAATAACAAGGCTCCTAAATCTTCTCAGCCTCAAAATTATCCTCAACAAGATAAAGCCGCCAAATTTCAAGGAAAGAAGACACAAAGACATTGCAACTTTTGTAATCGCGATGGGCATGAAGAGTCAAGGTGTTTTAAGAGGATGGAAGCTCTGGAAGCAGCAATGAACAAGCATCAAATTCAGTTTGATTCTTCTTCAACTTCATCTTTAGGACAAGCACTTTCAGCCTCTGGTTTTGCACTTACAGCATCTTCTTGTTCTTCTTCAAATGAATGGCTTATAGATTCTGGAGCATTTTATCGTATGGATAAGGATAAAACCATATTTTCTTACTTAAATAATTGTAACACCAAACAAATATTTGTTGGTGATGATAGATCACTTAGTGTTGAAGGGTCTGGTACTGTTCATCTAGACAATGGACAGTTTAACGATGTATTATGTGTTCCTACTCTTTCATGTAATATTTTATCAGTATACCAAATCACTCATTCTGGTGAAGGTAAAACCGTAGATTTTTCACCTCACCAAGTTGTAATTAGAAATTTAAAGGATCCATGACATGTATTAACTACTGGAACAGTTGATGATATTACCAAGTTGTACAAGTTTGACAACATTGGGTCATCTTCACTTCCTTCAATTTTTGTTGCTCATAGTGATGAACTAATCAAGCTTTGGCATGAGCGATTTGGTCACTTAAATTATTGCTCATTGCAACATTATGTAAAGAAAATATGGTAGCAGGTCTTCTTATGGGATCTTGCAAGGACGGTGTTTGTTCTAGTTGTGTACTCGAAAAACATCATCGGGACAGTTTTGACAATCATGCCTCTTAGCATGCCTCGGCTCCTTTGCAGCTTGTGCACAATGACTTGTGTGGTCCTCTACCTTCTAGTTCCTTCTATGGTTTCAAATACTTATTTACTTTCATTGATGATTACTCCATACGCACTTGGGTTTATTTCTTAAAACTTAAGAGCGAATTTTTTGGCATGTTCTTGGCCTACAAGGCCCTTGTTGAGAAATAATCTGGTCATCAAATTCTTAAGTTAAGATCTGATAATGGGGGAGAATTTGTTAACAATAAGTTCACTACATTCTGCACTGAACAAGGAATCCAACAACAACATACTATTCCATATACACCACAGCAAAATGGTGTAGCTGAAAGGAAAAACCACACTCTAAAAGAAATGGCTAATTGTATGCTCCAAGATAAAGGGCTAAGTCTCCCATATTGTGTTGAAGCTATAAATTGTGCAAATTACATAATTAATCGCACCCCCACTAAAGATTTACAAGGAATTACACTGGAAGAAGCATGGAGTAAAATTAAACCAGATGTCAGTCATTTCCGTGTGTTTGGTAGTGAAGCATGGGCTCATATTCCAGATGAAAAAGGGAAACATTACAACCTAAAAGTGAAAAGTGCATATTTGTTGGTTATTTTGAAGATGTCAAAGGATATAGGCTTCTTCTGCCACATTCTCATGATATCAGTATAAGAAGAGACATCAAATTTGATGAATATATATTGGCTTGCGAGCCTAATTCAGCACTTGTGCCATCATCTTCTTCTTCTTCTTCACCTCTTGATATTTCTCCTACTCCAGTTACTTCTTCCGAAGATGATGATAGCGAGGATGAAAATCCTCCTCCGCTTGCTCAACCTCCTCCAGCACCAACTTCACAACTTCCTAAATGGGTCTGTTCTACTAGAGAAGTTGCAAGTGATCTTGTTGGTGATCCTACAGATCGACGTCATACTCGCTCTCAGTTTCAACGAGCCTCACTACTTCTAGCTCAAGTTCCAGAAAATTGTGATCCAGATACATTTGAAGAAGCTTCTAGCCATCCAGATTGGGATGCAACAATGGATGAAGAATACAACTCCTTAATGGAAAATAACACTTGGGATCTTGTTCCTCTTCCCAAAGGCAGAAAACTTGTCAAATGTAAGTGGGTTTATAGAACCAAATATGGACCAGATGGCATTATTGACAAACATAAGGCAAGACTAGTTGATAACGGATTCTCTCAAGTTGAAGGCATAGACTACACCGAAACCTTTGCACCAGTAGCCAAAATGAATTCCATCCACCTTGTTTTTTCCCTCGCCGCATCCTTTCATTGGGAAGTTCAACAGATGGATGTTAAATCTGCCTTCTTGCATGGGAATTTGCAAGAATAAATCTACATGGAACAACCTCCTGGTTACATGTTTTATGAAACCAAAAAAGGAAGGGTTCGTCCCCATAAGGGTCCTTCGATGTACGATTTTACGAGTCCAAAGAAGGGAAACTCGGTGATTTTTCATGTTTAGAGAGGCTGAAAAATACTTAACGAAGACTCCAGGAAAAAAATTTGTAAATTTAGTCCTAAGCCCGAAAAAGTGTAAAATAATGCTTAAGAGAACTCTTCTAGTCATGATCGAATAGAGTATTCCTTTGTTGTAATTAGTCCAAATGGTCTAAAAAAGGGGTAAACTATCACCAGACGGACATCCTTTCAAGTTCTTTTGCGAGTGTGAAAGAGACAAGTTCACTTGGCAAAAATTTCACGTTTAAGGAGTTTGAAAAGTGCTTAAATAAAACTTGATAAAGTTTATTTTTCGTAAGTTTTACAAATTCGAAAAAAGTAATAAAAGTATGCTCGTTCATATCCTACATTTTTTGGTTGACCTGTAATCTACACAACTTGTGTCAGAAATGATATTTGATCAAAAATATCTATGGGGAATCTCATAAATGAAAAATATGAAAAATAAAATATAAGTAGTGTATGTTTAGTTTAAAAAGAGGGTAAAAGTAGTTTATTTTTACCTTTGCCAAAAGTGGAGAAAAACCCCAAACTGGTTGATCCTTCCAGCGAGGATTGCGGACAAATTCGGAAATGATTCTTGATCCCGTCAATTCTAGGTAAGATATCTCCATGTCTTCTTCATTTGCATGGTTGAAATTTTGGTTTTCATGCTAGTTTGAGCCATTTTTCAAGCAATTTAATTAGGAAAACTGCATGCCTTAGGTGTCGTAGAGGGCCCTTTCGGGGACTTCGACAACCCAGGATGTTGCATTTCCCTAAAGAGGTAACTGCGACACTGCTGCACTGTATGTAAATGTGGGGTGCAACGATCGCAGAGCATGCCCAAAAAATAAAAAATAGTCATTTTTCTTGAAAATATTTTATGGGAAGTATCTAACCCTTCCTTCATGATTTTGACCAGCAAGATGTTGGAATGGAGAGAGAGAGAGAGAGAGAGAGAGCACAAAATGGAAGGTAACATTGCAGCCAATTATCCAAATACAATGCTTTCCCTTCAGGAGTGGGGGTTGTAAAATTTCTTCCTAACTCTTGGAATGAGGTTCCAAATTCCATTATTGGAATATCTGGTGAGAATGTGGGATGCACAAGATCTCAATTTTCAAGTGGGAGTCCTCATTCTTACTTTGGAAGTGGAATATATCTACTTCTTAACTGGGATATGAAGGTGAGGGGCCCATGTTTCCCTATCTGGATATAGAGGAGGCGGGGAAAACACTAACTCACTCATTCAGCAATACTGTAGTAGCGGGACCAGGAAGGTCACTAGAAAAATTCCCATCAAGATTGTTGTGTATATTCCATTGAGGGCAGTCTTGTTCACTATTGTTTGAGTTTCCCGAAGCATAGCCCTGCATTTAGAAACCAATGCTTAGATGCAATATTCATTAGAGTGTATGAACCCTACTGTCTTCAACTAGAGTGAAGGCCTCCTAACGAACATGAATGGCCAATTGACCAAATGCAAAACAAGTCACTTGAAAAAATTAGGCTACGATTCTATTTTAGTGTCCTTTTTCCTAGAGCGAGTACCTCTTATGTGCCCACAGGGAATAGATATGGATAGTCTAGATCCACATGAGCCTCAGATGAGGAGGTGAGTCGACTTGATGCCTCGCGATGTTGGTGGGTCAATCATTTCATACCAACCAACCTTCTTCAAATGGTTGCGGCAGCAGCTAATCATGATTGAGGACTATGCTTATGCAGGGACTAATTTCTGGGGAGATCTCGATTCGGTGCTTCCAAATGGAGCACATTGGAGTGATCTAGATAAAAATGGAATTTCATGTTTTTCCTTTTTATGTATTTTTTGAAATATTTCAGTTTTTTTTTGTTGTGTAGAGACACTAATCGAAACTATTTTCATGCAGATGTTGGGCCAACGAGGCCAGCTGTGACCTCACCTATCCATAGGATAGGAGAGCATGGAGAAATAGTTTCTCATGGTCATAAAGCAACAGAGGAACTCAAGGATATTGAGCATAACCTCGAGAGACTCACTTTAGACATTCCCGACATAGCGATGGATGAGCTACCACGACGCTACCAACGTCACACAGTTGGAGTCTCTGGACGGATTGTTCGTCTGCTTCAATGGGTGGCTTGGACTGTTATATGATATCACGAGCATCGTTCTTAGCTTTTATTGGTACTATCTACATGTAGTGACATATGAAATCTATGGGCTTCGGTTTTGTATCAACACTTTTTGTGAAAACGTTTTTGCCACACTTAATATAAAGTGCTTTCTAGCGGCTTATGTACTTTTTGGAACTATGATGTGACACGTTTGCTATGATATATACACGAACCATATTTCAGCTATTTAATCCCTAAATGTGTTTATCATGTGTTTGTGCTTTTATATACACTTCATGGTGAAATGTTTTGTGTATGTGCTAGATGCCAATTTAACATGTAATTAGCTAAGAAATCAGCAACTATGTTAAAATGTGTTGGAACTTGTTGGTATTGAATAAAATCAAATGATCTTTCCAAGAGGCGTACTCTTTGATAACGGCGAAGGAAATCAGGATCGCAAATGTAATAAACATGGTTAAGTTGTGACACTATGAGTTGGGAGTCAAGGTGAATTATGATATGGCATATGCCAAAGGAATAAGCTTCGGTCAGGAGTCCTATCATGGCATGGTACTCAGCGATGTTATTAGTCATTGGGCCTAATCAAATTCCACATGAACTCACTAACTCATCAGTGGGGAAATGGACCACCCAAGCTACAGAAGCTAAGTTTCGAGTGTCTCAACTAGCACCATCAACAAATCCAAAATACACCGACATCTACGCATCAAATCACAAGTCGGGATAAGTGGCCATGGGTGAAATAATATCCTCACACGCAAAAGAATAATAAAACTCACACCACACCAAATTTATGGTACATATATACAAATTACACCTACAGGATGACCCTAGGCATAGTATTTTTTAAGGTAGAGCCCATTTCAAGTCTCTCTGAAAGTTTCTCCGTCAAAATCAACCAGCTCATAGGCTCCCTTTTCTAGGACTCATTTAACGATGTAGGGGCCATACTACATAGACTCAAACTTCCCTACCCCTAGTTTATCATGATTTTGGTCATAAGTCAAAACTAGGTCACCTTCATTAAAAATGTGAGGGTGAACGGATTTATCATATTGAGCCTTGATGCATTTCTTGTGCGATTCATTAGCAAGAGTGGCATCACGATGGGTCTCATCTAGTTTGATCAAACATAGAAAATGTTCCTCTTCCAAGGTGGTGTTTGGAAAGAGTTTGATAGGTAATTTGAGTGATGGGATCTCACACTCGATAGGTAAAACGGCTTCCATACCATTCACCAATTGGAATGGTGTGAATCCAGTTGCGGTTTTATTGAAGTTCTATAAGCCCAAAGAGCCGAAAAGTGCATCAAATTCCAGTTGGATTTATGTGTCCCCACCATGCATTAAATCATGGTTTTCAAGACCTTATTAATGGCCTCTACTTGTCTATTCTCTTGGGGATAATAAGGGGACGAGTTTTCATGGTGAAAACCTAACTTGGCACTTAATTCAACAATCGTTTGATTCCTAAAATCAGAACCATGATTAGTAACAATGGCCTGAGGAAATCCAAACCTAGTGATAATGTGGTTAAAAAAAAGTGCAGTGGTCTCACCATTGTCAGCATATGTAGGCATAGCCTTAGCCCACTTAGTAAAATAGTCAACAGTGATAATGACGTACCCATGCCCCCGGGTTGAGGTAGGCTTACAAAGCATGAAATCGATGCCCCATTTTGAAAAAGGGCCAATGACGATAATAGGATGTAGCAGAGCAGGATGAGAGCAATTTTTGGGACAAGGAGGACACTTCTTAATGACTTACATACAATATTTGAAAATGGAAGGACATAAGTATCCAACGCTTAAGATATTTTTGACTGTAGCCATGCCCAAAACATGACCACCACATGCTCCAGAATGGAAGTCGTTCAAAACATGTTCATCCTCTTCGTGTGTCAAACAACGTCATAGGATAGAATCAATACCATGGTGATAAAGGGTGTCACCAACAATGATTTGTATTTCATGTGATGTCAAATACGACTATGGTCGTCATGAGATAAATCTAGTCGAAAGCATTGGGTTTGGAGATATAAAATTATATCTCCATACCAAGGATCAGACGTACTAATGAGGAACACTGACTCATCAGGAAGGGAATCAATGGGATAAGCTTCTTCATTGGTACATGGATGAGCGCGTATAAGCTTTGCAAGAATCAAAGATTTCTTGGACTTAGAGTTAGCGAATTCCAAATCAAAATCTTGAAGGATAACAATCCAACAAGAGTACTTTCCCCCCAGTACTTGACGAGTAAGGATATGGTACATGGGGTTAGGATTGGAAATGATGGTTGTCTTACAAATCAAAATGTAGTAGCGGAACCTTTGGACAGATAAGACCGCTACCAAAGCCAACTTCTTTACATGGGAGTAATGGATTTCAGGGCCAGTGAGGTTCTTACTCAAGTAATAGACCACATGTTCTTGGACATCATCAAATTCTTAAACTAACACCATGCCAATGGTGAAAGTAGATGCAGCAAGGTAGAGGATATAATCTAGCATAATTGGGGGGGTGCAACACTGGTGCATGTGTTAATGAATGTTTGAGATTTTCAAAACGTTGAGCTTCATCATTCCATATGAAAGGGACATCTTTCTTCAACAATCGCATGTATCCTTTTGTGATTGCAACAAAATTACAAACGAAACGACACAAAAATTTTGCCTTCCATTGCAAACTTTGAAGTTGGGGAGTGTTTGTGGGTGGAGGTAAAGCTACAATGGATTCAACCTTTAAAGGATCAATTATGATCCCATCATTGGAGACCATGAATCTGAGTAGGCATCTTGCATCAACACAAAATATTCACTTATGATGATTTAAGCGAATATTGTAGTGGTGACATCTAAGAAAGATGGCTTTAAGATGGTCACTATGATCCTCTCGATGAGCCGAATGAGTAGGTAGGTCATCGAGGTAAGGATCCACCATGTGCTTGATATCATGGAAAGCATACGACATAGCCCACTAGAAAGTGGCTCCAGCATTTTTAAGGCCAAAGGGTAGCTTACGATAAGCGAATGTTCCCCAAGGGAATATGAAAGTAGTTTTGTGTTGGTCAGATGGGAGTATATCTATATGATTATAGCTAGAAAATCCATCCATAAATGGGAAGATGACGCTTCCAGAGCAGTTATCGATAATTTGGTCAATGAAAGGAGTAGGGTAATTGTCTTTTGGACAAGCCTTATTCAAGTCCCTATAATCAATGCAAACTCTAATATTTCCTAGTTTTTTCGCAACAAGAACAATGTTAGACACCCATTCTATCAAAGGTATGGGATAAATAAAACCAGCCTTTAGAAGCTTTTGAACTTCTGCCTTAATAGCCGCATTTTTTCGGGGGTGCACAGGTCGAAGGTTTTGCCATATAGGTTTTGCACCAGGGTAATTTTTATCTCGTGAAATACGATAGAAGGATAAATACCTAGCATTTCCTCATAGCTCCAAGTGGATACATCGTGGAACTCTTTAAACAAGGCGGTATATATTTTAATCTCTTTAGGAAAGCAGTTCTCACCTAGTTGAATGAGTTCCATGACACTCAGTTTCATTGATATGTCAATGGAAATAGTTTGAGTAATATTTCCTAACTTTCCCTCCAATAAAACATTTTGAGTCAATATGGGGGATTGAGGATTTTTTACGATATCTAGTGGAATGAGGGATTTGATGTCATGTTCTACCATTTGGATGTTAGGAAGGAAAGATGATCGATGATGGTTATCTTCCCAAGTAACTCATCTAAGCTCATAACTTCCATAATAGACTCATATGATCGAAAATTTTGTAGGAGGTGGTCTAAGGATGGTGAAGAAAAGTATATCCAAGACGAAAGAGTATAAGGGTCTAATGCCACAAGATGGTGGTCACCAATGTCTAAATCGTCTGAAATGGATTGGATTGCATGGTATGTTGCCTCATTTAAATTAAAAGGCATTTGATCACCATTGATTTCACACTCGAATGGACTAGGTACTACCCAAGGGTCATTTGATTGAGGGGATCGTTGTACCGATGATAAGATCATATTAATCATGGAAACTGGGCATGGAATTTCCGAAAAAACTCCTATTATGAGGGGATCTTTAAGGAGTCCTACACCCACATCCTCATATTGAGGTTTAGAAGGTCCCAATAAAGGAACATTATTGGTGTTATTGGAATGGATATCAGGTGTGCAAAAGTCTAGTTAGTCTATAGTAACAATTTTACCTCGATGAGGAAATTGTACTAAGCGAAAAACTGAGGATGCAACTGCAGACATCGCATAAAACTAGTTTCATACTAGAAAAATGTTATAATCCAAAGGAGCATCGACTATTTCAACATGAATAGAAACAGTTTCCCCCCCCAAATTCCATGGCTAAAGATGGTAATAGTCCATAGGGTTGAAAAACATGACCATCGAAGGCCTTAAGTGTGGTAGGAGATTGGTTAAATTAGGGAGAGCCAATAGCTCTCCAGCAAGACAAAGACATGATCGAAGTGGAAGCTCCTTCATCTAAAATAGTTCAATGGATTTTTTTCCCACAAATTGTCGTATGGATTTGAAACGGGAGTTTGTGGGAGAGCCTCAGCTTAAAATATTCCATGTTGAACATGATAGTGTTGGAAGTTTCTAGGTCGATGAATCCAAGGGATGACAACAGAGTTCTACGCTGATTAGGACAGTGTTGTAGAACTTCAAGAGTAAACATGGCACAAGTTGCTTGAGCTAAATCCTCAACTATATTATAGTTTTTAGCAGCACGAGAACTTGGCTTATATTTCGCCTTTCGAATTATGCTTTTGGGAGGGCGCATTACAGTGTCAGGAATAGGACTCTCTATTTGAATAGGGTCGGGAGGAGGAGGGGTGGCGGAGGGATATTCAATTGAAGCTTTCTCCTTAGAAATTCTACTAGAGTTCTGATTTGGAATAGAATCGTATGTCTTTGACCTAGTGGTAAGTTCAATCGTTTCATTGCACATGAGTACTTGGGCAGAGGAGGATTATGCATGATGGGAATGACTTCAATTTCCCCCTTATGGGGCGTTGACATTGTGTGTAATCATTTTCTAATTTTGTGGTGGGAAAGGGTCAGTTAATACCACGGGATGGGAGGGAACTTTTAAAAACTTATTAACTTCCTCAAGATGAGGACAATCATTGGTAAATTGGTCACCTTCACATATCAAGTAGGGAAACTTGGCCTTTCTCTTAGTATTGGTATCGGCATTGGTCTCTTGAGGTTTTGGGTTCTCCTGGTAGTTAGAATATTTCTTATACTTTCCTTTATTTTTATTCTTATTTTGAGATGAAGAGGATTGGACCGCATTCACCTCAGAAGATTGGGTAGGAGAAGGAGAAGCCTTGGTGTTGTTAACAGCATAGTTTTGAGTTGGATTAAAGGTTGAATGACCTTGTTGTCCAACAGATTTAGGTGCGGGTTGAGTATTCATATAACCAACTATACCATCCACAAGAGGTTCCATAGAAGGTATAGAAGGATCATTAGAAGGACTAGGCGCATTAGGAATCAAATAATAAAGAGTGCTCGATTGGGAATAAACCAAATATAAGTATTGGGCACGGCTAATGGCTTGTTCCTCATTAACAGCTCCTCCCATGGTAACATCCCTCGCGATGGGTGGTAATAAGGACTTCATGAACCAATCATCCAATAACTGATTTGGGATAGTGGCCTTTATTAATCTAGGCCTCATCCTCCACTCATGGATGTGATCAAAGATATGAGTAGAGGTGGATTGTCTTCGTGGAGTTAAAAGTTATGTTCTGGTCTCATAACGAATTGGTAATTAGAGATGAGTCAGGAAGGCCATCGCAAGGGAGTTTAACTCACTAAAGGAATGATGTGGTAGTTCAATATACCACTTCGCGGTAGTTCCAGTAAGGGTCCTTTGAAATAACCTCAAATGGATGGAACCATCCATAAGGGAGTTCAAGGAACACCACAAATGATAAGTCATTATGTGGTTGTTGGAATCTTCATTGGTTTTGTTGTCAAAATTGGGAATATCATATGGCAGTTTGGCAGGTATGGAGGGCCAAAGTAGGTTGTGTTAAATAGGATCGTTAGTCAAACGTGACAAATCCGGTAGATCTAAGGTAGCCTTGAATTGTAACTATCGGTTTGGTTGCGGATACTAGTAATACTGATGAGGCATTGGTACTCTATTAGGATCGTATGTTGGTCCTCCCATTAACTGGGGTTGGGGGGGTTGGGATGTCATACCCATGTATTGATTTTGAGGGGGTTGGGATGTCATTGGGTTAATCTGTTGATGGAATGGGAACCCTTGTGTAGGTGGACCCATCGAATTACGTTGACCCGAAGGAGAATTCGCAGCTCCTGGGTAAGGAAGTATTGTATGGGGAGGTGTGGGACCAGCCGCCGAATGGCTGGGTTGGTAACCAAATGGTCCCCAAGATAGGTAAATTGTCCAATTGGGTACTTTTCCAAAATTTGAGGGTTTCCCCTTGGTTGAAACTTGGCCTCCACCAAAGGGTAAAGAAATATTTGGCATCGAAGGTGCACCAGTACTACCCATTTGAGTGGGATTCGAGTTCACAAAACCACTAGACATGAATGGATTGCCCGTCGCTTGATTAGATGAGAGGATAAATGGATGACCAAGTATTTCATGTGGTAGAAATCCAACCGCTATCCTAGCAAAAACACTCGAAGGTGTCTACGATGGGGCAAGTGGTTGAGTCGTGGCTGTGCTTTCTAAGGGAAAAGTGAATGCCGAAAGTATGGCATGATCTATGACAGAAGTGGATGGTAGGAAAAATCCTTAGAATTCGTGTGAGGGTTCAGGGAAATTCATGCCTAAAGTTCTCCTAAAAGATGGTTCAAGTCGATAGGAGGGAGTAATGTCTACAAAGGTTGTAGATGGTAACTAAACAATCAGTTGGTAAAAGCCTTATGTAAAGTAAATGCTTGTGGATGGAAGGAATCCTGACTCATCTATGGTTTCGACCAGCCCCTCAGGTTGGCTTCATTCAGGAGATATGCCTCCTTGAATCGAAAGGACTTCTCTGTGTATATTTCCCTTGTTGGAAAGGTTAGGTGATCCCAACCATGGTTGCTCGTGATCCACGCATCCCAAATATTTGAGTCACAAAACTTGCATTCTATGTGATCTTCTCAAACTGCGATCTACCATGATGTCAATGGCATAACTATACTTCTCGAAAAAAGATCAAAAATCCTAATGCAGTCAAGTGTACAAAAGGAGAGCTATCAAAAAGAGGCACATGGGCCAAAAAGCAGGCTCTAAAACCTACTGCAGACATGTGTCACAATAAGTGAGCTACAACAAGAAGCACGACCCAAAAATAAAAATGACCCGCTAGACTACAAGGTATAAGAGAAGGAAGCCACCTAACTAAGAGCTGGAAACACCAACAAATCGTATCCTCTTCATGGTGATGAAAACCGCATTCAGACAATATGAAATGAGAGATCAAAATGGCCAAAGGATATCCCTCTACCAAAATGGATCCCAGGTAAAAGAGTCCTAGAAGAATGGAAACTAAGCTACCTCGTTCATGGCACGTTCGTAAAGGTGTCCTGCAGCTTCAGTCCTTGGACCGTTGCACTACTGGTATGGAGTCCAGTAAGTAACAACGAGGACAATAAGTAGGTGTCCTTCGGTACAGAGTGGAGGACGATATTCCACTCAGACTTCCAGAACCAGTCTTGCCACTTTCCCTCATAAGGGAGAGGCCCTCTAACAATTCGGTTTCAACTGTGCCAAAAATTACTAGAGGATTTTAGTTCCCTATGAGGACAACTTCTATGTTTCGGATGTAAAATGACAAGGGGGAGTTATTTGGATACATGTCCCCAATGTCCTACCTAACAACATAATTCGTTTTATTTTCTCAAGTGAGGTTAATGTGTGTTTAGTTAAGCGATATTTTTAAGTGCTTTTTGTAACTCACAAGGTAAATGGTAGTGAAACTGATGGAATGTAGACTCGACTCAAAGCCATGCAATAATGAATGAGTATGCAAGTGTATTCTTTGATGAACCTCTAACTATGCAAGAGAGAAAGATCTTTTCCTTTTCAAAATGTAATGCAATATTTTTTCTTTTCCTTTTGATAAATGATGAAAAAGACAAACTTTCCAAACCATGCACCAAGCAAATTCTAAAGTAACAAAAGAGATTCTTTCAATTTTTACACCAAGATGCAAGAACTTCTAACTTGTTTCCTATCTTTTCAAATTCGAAAAAGACACCTCTATGCTTTCGAAGAGAAAGACTCTAAAGATGCTTCCAAGCAAATGCAAAACAAAGACAAAGCACTCAATGATCCTTTTATGACTCAATTGCATATAAAACTTGAAAAAACAATTATCCTTTATATGAATATAAGACCCAAAAATTACTTAGATCAAACTAATGCAAAAGAAGAATATATATGTTTATGTTTTCAAGTCTTTTCAATCTAGCAAAAGAGACTAAAGAGAAGGATTTCCTTTCAATCAATATGGAAGTAAAGAGATCAATCTGATTCTACAATCAATCAATAAAGTAAAAAGGTAAAGGAAACACAGAAACACCCAAGAAAATGAGATTCAAAAAGTTAAAGATGACCAAAACTTTTTAAATCCTACCAAAGCAATCCACACAAATCAATCCTTTTGAAACCTCTTCTAATGACTCTAAATGCAAGTCAATGGTAAGAAGGAAGCCAACAAAGGGTAATAAGATTTTTGAGCTTGAACAAAGGTCAATACAGCTTAAAAATAAGTGGTATCAATAGCCAAAAACCAGTTCCAAAGTGAAAAACAACTGTAACGAGCAGTAGCAAACCCAAACACCAAACCAATCAAATTCCTAAGCAGAAAACCAAACAAAAACTCAAATTTCACACAGTGTCACAGGTATCAAGCAAACACTAGTGTGACAACCTTGAGTGTTGCAAGTAGAATAAGACCCATGTGTGATAGTGTCACACTGTACCTGAACTTCAGGTGCGACAGGCAAATCAAAGTTCCAAAATAAAGCAAGGATTTCCACACAACTCAGAAGACTTAGGGTCTGAGAGTCGATCTGGCTCACCCAGTGACTCCAACAGTCAAATTCAAGAAGAAACAAGGAAAAAGTAACAAGGTCTAAGAGGACAAAATTTAAATTTAAAAAAAAAAAACAAAAAAATCCTAAGTTCGCCCCAGTGGAGTCACCAATTTTTTTAACGGATAAGTCTGTAAGTGCGGACATGAACTGACCTCCCTAGTTTGAACACCTCAAACTAGAACAAAACAAACATAAAAACACTTCTTTCTCTAAGTCCTTACACTAGGAATGCAATTAAAAGGAGAATAACCTGTGTGATCTGATGGTTGTCCTCACTTCAATGTCCACTCCGTTGTTCCACGTGTGATCTTCATAGAACCCTTGCAAAAGGAAAGAAGGAGTAAAAGAGATAAATGCAATCAAAAGGACTTATGCAGATAACCAAGGAAGAGTGCAACAAAACTGTTAACAAGTTATTGTGGGAAAGAAATGGATTTGTTGTATTATTAAATAATAAAAGGAAAGAGATACAACTGATTGCCTTGGTGTTGTAGGCTTCTCCCCAATAGTTCTTTGCCTCAACCAATTGCCTTGTTCAAAGAATATGACTATCAAAGCTCTGGCATAACACTATAAAACTAACAAAATTTCTCCAGTATTTGGCTAAACTTTCTTCCTCCTCCTCTTCATGGGATTGGGCTTGTATTTATAAGCTCAAATGGATAATAGGGAGCTGAGAGGATTAGGGGCGAAGGATAGGAAAGGATACCAAAGACTTTGGAGTTTGAATGAGATCCACCCAAATAGGAAGGGATATCCATCCACGGGGGTTTCGTTCTAGAAAATTCTTGAACTTTCTCTTTTTCTCTTCGTACAAACAGTGTCGCACCCTAGACAAAGACAATCTGAGACAGTGTCACACTCTGTAATGATGCAAATTGCGACATCCGAGATTGTCGCAGGCTATCAGAAAGCAAGTTGTGACACTCTCTCAAACTAGGGTTTTTAGGGGGAATTTCCTCATGACTCTCATCTTCCTAACAAGATTTTGCATATTATTCAGGGAGTATGGAAAGGAAAAGGTACATTATCCACCATCATGATGATGACGAAAATTGCATGTAACAACAATGATGGGTATAATGCCCATAGACCCCAAAAAAAGAGCATATGTGGTTAATCCTCAAGTGAGGGTTTTTACCTTTGCTTGGAAGGTTTATTTGGCTCTTGATTTGCGATGTTTGGATTAGCAGTTACATTGGGTTGATTACCCCTAGCTTCTTGGTTTTGGTTATTCATTACATACTTCCCTTTGTTTTTCTACTTATTATTAGTGGGTTATGCATTGTTGGGTGTAGGTTGAGAATTAGGTTTGTTTTGTTGAGAATAAGAATACCCCAAGGGAAGAGGAGTAGGTTGATTAACCATGGGTTGAGGTTGGGGCATTGAGACCTATAGTATTTAAGGGGATAGCAATGGGCTAGGAAAAGGATAGTACAGTTATGGGTTGGTGGACCCACATATGAAGTAGAAGCACTACTACATGTAGTGCCACGACACAAAGGGCCATGAACATGGAACTTATTAGAAGGAACTAAGTAGGAGATACTAGATCCTACATGTGAGGATGAGCACCATTGATCGTAGGGCATATGGGGTTTCCCATAAGAAGATAGACTGAACATGGGGTACTCACCACCATAGTGATTTCCATATATATTATTATTTCTTGGGGATGGTTCTTGATTGGATGGACAAGATGTAATTATGACTTAACCAATTGCCCCATCAACAGAATGGGATGGAACTAGCTGATCTTTATGGGAGGAATCATACCATTGGGAATCACTAATGATTGATTACAAATACCTCAACTAAATGTAAATCAATTCATATTGTTGAGCCTTCATAATGGATTTTGTTAGAAAAACAGGATTGTAGAGCAATAACAATAAATAGAAATGCAAATATAATCACACATACACATTACAGGAGAGACACAGATATATCGTGGTTCACCCAAGATGGGCTACATCCACACTGAAGTTGCCAGTCCTTTTATTATACCGTCCAGCAAGGTGAAGGGATACAACCTGCAGCACAGCCGCTGCACTTCCTCTTCACTGTCTCACAGTCTCTCTTCACGATCTCAAAGATCTTTACAATGCATAAAACCTAATACATCATCCCTAGACGTATTACAATGTCTTTCTTTTATAAGGGAAATACAATGGGAAAATACCGCGGGTTACCCAAAACCATGGGCCCGTAAAACAAACCCAAAAATTTCCTTCGGGGGCTTCGCCCCTGGACCCCCCACACCCCCTCGCTGGGGTGAGTGTACATTTTTTTACATATCATATAAAGCTGGGGTACAAACACGACTGAATAATAATGTCTTTGAATCTGGAGATCAGGCTCCACAACCAACAATCTCCCACTTAGAGACTGATCACAGCAACTCCACCGCTGTTGCACTTGCTGGACTTGGACTTGGCAAATTTCTCCTCTTCACCTTCATGCTAGAAGGCCAACTGAAACCAAGCAAGAACTCAGTTTCTCTCTGGTCACTACCTTTATGAACATGTCTACAGGATTCTAGCTAGTGTGTATCTTTTCCAGCTTCAACAGTTCATCTTCCAGAACAGAGCGTATGAAATGGTACTTGAGCTGTATATGTTTAGTCCTGGAATGGAATGTTGAGTTCTTTGCAAGATGAATGGCACTCTGGATGTCACTATATAACCTGCTATCCTTCTGCTTCTTACCCAATTCCTCCATAAACCTATGCAACCACATCATCTCTTTACTAGCCTCCGTAACAGCAACATACTCTGCTTCCGTTGTTGAAAGTGCAACAACCTTCTGTAGTTTCGAAATCCAACTTACTGTTGTTCCACCTACAATAAACACATACCCTTGTGAAAATCCTCACAGCAGATCTAAGAGATGATGTATACCTCACAAGAGTAATTATGATTAAGCAAGAAGATAGAAGAAGAGTGGTCAATGCAGTGTAATGAGCAACAGAATAATAATACAGTAGAACTCCGATAGAAGCAAAAATACTTCACACACACTAATTAATTAATCACAATATGGAAAAATAAATAGTACAATGCATGAGGATTCGAATGCCTAAGGTGGCAATTCGAATTAGCCTTCATGGAGTGATCAAAAGATCACTGGAGTGTCATCGGAGCACAACTAGTAGTCTATTTCATCATTAGTGGAGTCATCAATGCTCAAGTAACTGTCAACCATCAGTCAAGCTGAGTCTAACTAAGTGTGGTAAGTGTAACTGAGTGTAACTGGAACTAATTGAATGAAGGAGGCTCAGTGGAGGGCACATGAGGAGCTAACTAAAGTCAGAATGGGAAGTCAAGTCTCACTGGAGGTCCATCGGAGTGATACAATCAGTTGAGAGTCAGTCTAGCCTTAAATCAAGGAAAGAACTGAAGATAACTGAATGGTAGGTAAGGAAGGTCGCCTTTCTCATGCAGTAGGTGAAAGGAGGGCGCACTAAGCTCTAGGAGGGCTGAAACTGAGTGGAAGGAAGCTCCGGGGGCTAGCTAACTGAGGGCTAGGTGTTGGGACTGATGATTGGGATGCATGCAAACCCTAAATAATGCATGAAAACCCTAAAAGTGCATGCATGACTGAAAATGCTGCTAAGACTAGGATGGAGTATAGGAATATCCTAACACCCCCCCTTAATCCATCCTGGGCCCTAGTAACTAAGACCAAAGGTCACCCAATACAATGAATAATAATCATGATCAATAAACCGAGGAAATGGGAAAAACCTCATGGGAAAATACCCCCCCTCAAAATAGACTATAAGGCACACACAAAAATAAATGCTCCAAACTCAAGCAGGTGTGATTCTTGGTCATATGTCTCGAGGTATCTTCTTTTTGGGAAGAAGTGGATCATGCTCAAAAAGCATGAGCTTGTACTTGCTCTTCAGATCGAATGTGATGAGAACAAATCCAAAAGTATGAGGATGATCCTTGAACCTGTGATTCGAATCAGCTGAGGTAGGATCAAATTTATGAATGTGCAGATAGTCTTTTGTCGTCTCCTTCGAACCATCATAGGTGAGATTATGCCAAAAAGAACCATCAAATATCAATAATTGCTTGGAATCCAAATCAGATCCAAGACTTGAATCATGGTTGCTTAAGATCTCTTTTGAACCATTTGAGGTGAGATCTAAACCAGTAAGTGCATGAGAAATTTTTCCAAGCGAATGGCAATGGCCATTATCTTCAATAAACTTCTGAGAGCATGAAAGAATGATCTTATAGTAGTAAATGAGAGGTGATTGCTTGGAATCCAAATCAGATCCAAGGCTTGAATCATGGTTTCTTGAGATCTCCTTTGAACCATTAGAGGTGAGATCAAAACCAGTAGATGCATGAGAAATTATCCCAAGCGGATGGTAATGGCCATATTCTTCAATAACCTTCTGAAAGCATGGAATAATGATCATATAGTAGTAAATAAGAGGTGATTGCTTGAGGAGAGAGAATGCATTACCTCCAATAGCTGATTTGACCTCCGAAACATTCAATAGATCGTGATGTAGACCAATAGACTCTGGTGCAAGAGAGGATTTAGGACCTTCTACAATATCTAGAGTGTGAGCTGGCACAGAAAGAGAAGAAATTTGGAGCATGAGTGTAGAATCTGCAAGTTCTTCTTCTTTGTGAACAACTTCAATATGAGATGTGTTTGATATTAGTTCATGATCAATGAGATCATCAAGGAGGGCGAATGCATCACTTTGCTTGCTCTTGAAAGGGTTTGGACCAAATCCTTCATTCTGTTTGCCGAATCTTTCATCCAGATGGGCCCATAGATCTTTTGGAGTTTCAGCAATATCAATGATTTGGTACATCATGTAACAAGGCATAGCAAGCATCATTCTTCCAAAGGCTTGGTCACCTTTATTCAACCATTCATCCTTCTCTTCAAAGGATTCGAACTCTCTTTCAAAATAGCAATCAAAGAGATCATGGCTATTCAAATATGCTATCATTTTTTGTTTCCATTCATCATAGTTGAATGGAGAAAGAGGAGGGATTTCTTCTGAATTCATGGAAGCTGTAGAAGACCTGCAAAAACAATAGAGAATATATGCAACTACTGCACTCGAAATTTGGATAATAACCTGCAAAAAACTCTCAATAATGGAGATAAACAATACTCTCAACATGCTCTGATACCATGTGAAAATCCTCACAGCAAATCTAAGAGATGATGTATACCTCACAAGAGTAATTATGATTAAGCAGGAAGATAGAAGAAGAGTGGTCAATGCAGTGTAATGAGCAACAGAATAATAATACAGTAGAACTCGGATAGAAGCAAAAATACTTCACACACACTAATTAATTAATCACAATATGGACAAATAAATAGTACAATGCATGAGGATTCGAATGCCTAAGGTGGCAATTCGAATTATCCTTCATGGAGTGATCAAAAGATCACTGGTGTGTCATTGGAGCACAACTAGTAGTCTATCTCATCATCAGTGGAGTCATCAATGCTCAAGTAACTGTCAACCATCAGTCAAACTGAGTCTAACTAAGTGTGGTAGGTGTAACTGAGTGTAAATGGAACTAATTGAATGAAGGAGGCTCAGTGGAGGGCGCATGAGGAGCTAACTGAAGTTAGAATGGGCAGTCAAGTCTCACTGGAGGTCCATCGAAGTGATACAGTCAGTTGAGAGTCAGTCTAGCCTTAAATCAAGGAAAGAACTGAAGATACCTAAAGATAATTGAATGGTAGGTAAGGAAGGGCGCCTTTCTCATGCAGTAGGTGAAAGGAGGGCGCACTAAGCTCTAGGAGGGATGAAACTGAGTGGAAGGAAGCTCCGGGGGCTATCTAATTGAGGGCTAGGTGATGGGACTGATGACTAGGATGCATGCAAATGCATGCAAACCCTAAATAATGCATGCAAACCCTAAAAGTGCATGCATGATTGAAAATGCTGCTAGGACTAGGATGGAGTATAGGAATATCCTAACAACCCTGTGGTGCTCCTCCTGCTATCCTTATCACCTACCATATCTGCATCAACATATCCCTGTAGAACAGTGTCTGAACCTCCAAAACATAATGCCTAAGTAGTATTACCTCTCAAATACCTGAGAATCCACTGTACTTCCTTCCAATGATCTTTACCTAGATTGTTCATATATCTGCTCACAACTCCCACTACTTGTGCAATATCTGATCTTGTGCACACCATGGAATACATCAAGCTGCCAACTGCTGATTAATAGGGAATCTCAGACATGTAATCTGTCTCTTCCTGTGTCTTGGGACACATTTCCTTACTTAGATTGAAATGGCTGGCCAAAGGTGTACTTACTAGTTTTGCATTCTGCATTTTGAACCTCTCCAACAGCTTTTGTATGTACTCACTGTTAGGAACCCATGTCTTTACTTTGTTAGTATGTTGTTGTTGGACGCATATGCTTTGTAAGTCGTCCCATAGTATTTGTTGATCAATAGTTGTGTTATTGTTGTTGGCGCATATGCTTTGTAAGTCGCCCGTAGTATTGTTGATCCAGATTTTGTAACGGCCCATGGTTTCGACCCATAGTATTAGCGCCTAGAATTAGTATATAAGTGTGTGTTGAGACCTATGAAGGCATCGTGAAGTTAATTGTATTGAGCTTGCTCAAAGGAGGTTGCCCCCTCGAAGTGGCCTGTGAACAATATAAAAGTGATTCTGAGTTCTATCATTTCTGCTATTTCGCATATTCTTGTTAATTAATTGTTGCAGGTGCATCTCATCTGGTATCAGAGCCTCCACCCAGGTTCAAGTCACAGAGCGGGTGGCAACGCCGGCATTGCAGTGTTTGCCCGGGGCTCGTACAGCGCAAAGGGGACACCACCGTACGAGCGCACATCCAGCCCAGAGTCTGGACTGCGGAGCGTGGTGGGATGTTAAGATCCTGGTGGGCGGCCTTCACTAACATCTCGAGGTTTTGGTGTAACGGTTCGTATCATCTGGTATCAGAGCACTTTCTTGGGCTCGCTGGGTGAAATTTCTGCCAAATTGTTTTTCACATCTGTTGCAGGTTCGGATTTGGGAATAATCCCTATCCGCTTAACTGTGGGAAGTACTTGGGCATAAGCCCTAAAACTCATTGTGAGGAGTACTACAGGAACCCCGAAGTAGCTGGCCCATTGAGAGGACCTGCCAGCGAAAAGGGCAATGACCCCTACCTGATTGACTAGTTCCCACCCGTGAGGTAAACCAAGAGCTGTCGTTTGTGGCAAAGCGGTTATCAATTTTACCTGAGCCGTGGAGTGAGGGGTACTACCCCAATACGCAAGCCGTCAGACAGCATTGGTGGCTGAGTGAAACCCCTGAACTGTTAGGAAGCCGCACATACCTGGGGTCCATATCTACTTTCAGCTGAACTATTGTCGATCACTACTGTGCCGTTCAGATCCATTTTGCAAGTCGTTTCAGATCCGACCGCTTTCAGTCCATTCGGCGCTGTTCCAGCTCCCTTCCGAGCCATAGCCGCTCCATCTGAAAAATAAAAACAAAAAAAAACAAAACAAAAAACAAAAAACAAAAAACAAAAAACAAAAAAAACAAAAAACAAAAAAACAAAAAAAAGAGTATAAAATTCAGTTTTTTGTCCATATCTCCCTTGTTTTTACTCTGTTTCCCTTGAAATTTTCGGGGAACCCCTGTCATCCCATTCTGCATATTTCACTCCTGAGGACGTTATCCCCAATTCCCCTTCCCAAAGCCTGAAAGCCCACATTTGTCTATTTTTAGGGTTTGCCATAACTTCCTCAGATTTCACCCAATCACCTTCAAATTTTACCACAGAGTTCCTTTCTGAATTCTGCTTCTTTGTCCCCCTCTACCAAATTTTCCCATTCTTTCACCCTGCTTCTGAAATCCTCATTTTTGCTTCCCTGTCTAGTCGACAGTGTCCAAAACCTAGCCAAACCCCAATTACCCTTCAGATTTTTTTCCCTAGTCCAGATTTTCCCTTACTGAAATAGTTTATGTTTTTGTTTTCCTACCCAGTCAACTGAAAAAAAATAAATAAATAAATAAATAAATTCCTGGTTATGGTTGTCACTCGTGCAGGAGCAAAAACCATGGAGGAAGCACTTGCAGCCATCCAAGCCAAACTCCAGGATCTGGATGAAAAATTTCTCGGCCTCCATCTTGAACATTCAGCTATGAACAACAAATGGCAGTCCGAGTCTTCATCAGACAATGGGTTCTCCTCCTCCAGCAATTTCCGTGGTCCGAAGCTTGATTTTCCTCGCTTCAATGGTACCGATCCAACTAGATGGATCTATCGTGCAGAACAGTATTTCAGTCTGCATAATACTTTTGATGTCAACAAAGTTCCACTGGCAGCCTTTCACTTGGAATAGGAAGCTCTTCAATGGTACCGTTGGTACATCAAGGCTCATCCAGAGCCCAAATGGCCAGACTTTTGCCAGCTCCTTTTGCAACGATTTGGTCATAGTGCTTTTGATGACTTCACAGGAGCCCTCACTAAACTTCACCAAATTGGCACGGTGAGAGAGTATCAAACCGAATTTGAGAATCTAGCCAACCACACTGAAGGACTGTCTGATGACTTTTACCGGAGTTGTTTTATCAGTCGTCCAAAGGATGCCATCCGCTCTGAGATCAAAATGTTCTGTCCCAACACAATGATGGAAGCCCTAGGGTTGGCTAAGTTGGCAGAAGACAAGATTGCAACCCAACAACGCTCCAAGCCCACTTTTGTTCCCTTCCGAAATATGGGTTCTCCGCAACCACCTATACCACAGGCTCCTCGACCGACTCCTATCAAGCGTTTATCTGAAACAGAGATGCAAGCATGCAGAGAAAAGGGGCTTCGCTATAATTGTGATGAGAAATTCACTCGGGGACATAGATGCGTTCAGCAAAAACTCTATCTCTTGGATGTGGAGTCTCCGCCTGCCTCTGAAATTGGTGACAAAGATCCAGAAACACTGGATGCTCCGGTCGACATTCAGGAATCGCCTATTGACCCTCCATCTCAGGATGACCAGCCAGAGATATCTCTCCATGCTTTAGCTGGAATCACCACCCCCCAAACAATGCGGTTCAGGGGTTACTTCAAGAAGCTTCCTCTTACAATACTCATTGATTCTGGTAGCACTCATAATTTCATTGACCCTCGAATCGCCAAACAAGCTGATTGTTTTATCCATCCTTGCTCCAACTTTGAAGTCATGGTTGCCAATGGGGGCATCTTACCTTGCAAAGGGAAGTGTCGAAATGTGTGTATCTCTATGGGAGACTATACCTTGCGCTCTGACATGTTTGCCTTGCCCTTAGGCGGATGTGATGTGGTTTTGGGCGCTCAATGGCTACTCACACTTGGCCCTATCTTATGGGATTTTGCTGAACTTTGGATGCAGTTTTTCCTCAATGGACAAAAACACACATTGACAGGATTACAACCAGGTTCTCTCAGCATCATCAGTTCACATCGCATGGAAAAACTCCTCAAGAAGAATTCACATGGTGTCATCGCTCAGATCCATTCCATCCAGATGCAACCATCAGCGGTCTCCATTAATCCTTTGGATCTACAACAAATTCTGGATCGATATACAGGTGTCTTTGCTGAACCAGTGGGATTACCACCTTCCAGGCCAGAAGACCATCGTATTCAGATCCTTCCTGGCAGCGTTCCTCCCAACATCAGGCCCTATCGCTACCCATTTCACCAAAAAATGGAGATTGAAATGCTCGTTCGGGACTTATTGAAGCAAGGTATTATTCGTCCAAGCACTAGTTCCTTTTCTTCTCCAGTTATTCTTGTTCGCAAAAAAGATGGGTCATGGCGCCTCTGCATTGACTTCCAAGCACTTAATCACCTCACCATCAAGGATAAGTTTCCAATTCCTGTTGTTGATGAGCTTCTTGATGAGCTTCATGGGGCTCACTTTTTCTCCAAGTTGGATCTTCGTTTTGGGTATCATCAAATTCGGGTTCATAAGGAGGATATTCCTAAAATAGCTTTCCACGCACATGATGGCCATTATGAGTTTTTGGTCATGCCCTTTGGCCTCACTAATGCTCCTTCCACATTCCAAGCCTTAATGAATAAAATATTTCGACCCTACTTGCGGAAATTCATTCTGGTATTCTTTGATGATATCCTCATCTACAGTAAAACATGGGATGAACATCTCCAGCATCTAGATCTTGTCATGCAACTTTTCTCTGACCATCATCTCCATGCCAAGCAGTCTAAATGTGTTTTTGGATAGAAGGAAGTTGAGTATCTCGGGCACATTATCTCAGCACAAGGGGTTCGCGTGGATCCTGCCAAAATCGATGCCATGAACAATTGGCCACAGCCTCAAACACTCACGATCCTTCGTGGTTTTTTGGGGTTGACTGGCTACTACCGCAAGTTTGTCAAGGATTATGGGAAGATTGCAGCTCCATTAACTGCTCTATTGGAGGATGCTTTCACATGGACACCTGCTGCTTAGTGTGCATTTAACAAACTAAAACAAGCTATGTGTACTACACCTGTGCTAGCTATGCCCGATTTTTCCAAGCCCTTCACTATTGAGAGTGATGCTTGCGGCAATGGACTTGGTGTTGTCCTCCTTCAAGATGAACACCCCATTGCGTTCACCAGCAAAGCCCTTTCAGGTAATAATTTAGCTGCCTCTACCTATGAGAAGGAAATGATGGCTATTTTGCATGCAGTACAGAAGTGGCGTCCATACCTATTAGGGAATCATTTCTGCATCAAGACTGATCACCAGAGTCTGAAATATTCATTGGACCAGCGTGTCTCCTCCCTGGCACAATAGAAATGGCTTAGAAAAATCATGGGTTATGACTATGAGATCACTTACAAGAAGGGTAAAGACAATATTGTGGAAGATGCTCTTTCTCGCACATTTGATGCCCAAGGTTCTCTTTCAGCTATTTTTATGTCGGTTCCAAATTGGTTGCAATCTGCTCAACAGGGTTATGTCAATGACTCTTCCTTATCTCAAATCATCCAACACTTGACCAAAAACCCTTGTGTTGTACCACATTACTCTTGGGATGGTGCTTCTCTGCGATACAAGGGTCGTCTGGTGCTTCCCCAGAGCACAGATCTTCAACAGGTTGTCTTCTATGAACTCCATGCTTCTCCATCGGCAGGGCACTCTGGGTTCCTCAAAACATATGAACGAGCACGGCGTAACTTCTTTTGGCAGGGCATGAAAAGGACAATTCAACAGATGGTGGCCGAATGTGATACCTGCCAGCGCAATAAGGGTGAAACAACACTCCTTCCAGGATTGCTTGAACCCTTGCCCATACCTACACATATTTGGACAGATATTTCTATGGATTTCATTGAAGGGCTCCCTAAATCTGGTGGGAAGACAGTGATTCTCGTTGTGGTTGATCGCCTCTCCAAATATAATCATTTTTGTGCTCTCAGCCATCCCTATACAGCCTCCTCCGTCGCTCAAATTTTTCTGGACCAGATCTTTCATCTTCATGGCATCCCTTCTTCCATTGTCTTAGATCGTGATGCAACTTTCACCAGTCATTTTTGGATAGAACTATTTCACCACACTGGCACCAAACTAAAGATGAGTTCAGGGTATCACCCACAAACAGATGGTCAGACTGAAATTGTCAATAAATGCTTGGAAACTTATCTTCGTTGCTTCACCTCGGAACAACAACATCAGTGGGCAAAGTGGCTCCCTCTCGCTGAATGGTGGTACAATACCTCTTACCACACTGCCTCTAAAATGACCCCATATGAAGCAGTCTATGGTCAGGCACCTCCAGCTCTTCTTCCATACACCCCCACCGGTTCACCAGTTCAGGAAGTTGACACGGTCCTTCGCAATCGCGATCAGATTCTTTGCATTTTGCGGGACAATCTTCACATGGCAAGAAATCGCATGAAGCAACAAGCTGATCAGCACCGTTCAGAGCGCACTTTTCAAGTCGGCGATATGGTTTTTCTTCGTCTCCAGCTGTACAAACAATCCTCCTTGAAACTCAAAGGGCGTCATAAGCTCGCTCCAAAGTTCTATGGGCCATACCGGATTCTTCAGAAGATTGGGTCCGTTGCTTATAAATTGGAACTTCCTCCTTCTTCCCGCATTCATCCAGTCTTTCATGTCTCTTGTCTGAAGAAAGTTCTTGGCACCAACATCAGCGGACAAACGATTTTACCCAAACTGGATAATGAAGGATCCATCCTTTTGGAGCCAGAGGCCATCCTCAATCGACGCACGCGTCAACTTCACTCTCGCTCTATCACAGAGGTCTTAATTCAGTGGCACGGCATGCAACCAGAGGATGCTACATGGGAACCACTCCTTCAGATTCAACAACAATTTCCACATCTAAAGCTTTGAGGGCAAAGCTTTTTTTAAGGGGGAGGGGATGTTAGGAACCCATGTCTTTACTTTGTTATTATGTTGTTGTTGGACGCATATGCTTTGTAAGTCATCCCGTAGTATTTGTTGATCAATAGTTGTGTTATTGTTGTTGGCGCATATGCTTTGTAAGTCGCCCGTAGTATTGTTGATCCATAGTTTGTAACGGCCCATGGTTTCGACCCATAGTATGGGCGCCTAGAATTAGTATATAAGTGTGTGTTGAGACCTATGAAGGCACCGTGAAGTTAATTGTATTGAGCTTGCTCAAAGGAGGTTGCCCCCTCGAAATGGCCTGTGATCAATATAAAAGTGATTCTGAGTTCTGTCATTTCTGCTATTTCGCATATTCTTGTTAATTAATTGTTGCAGGTGCATCTCACTCACCCTGAGACAATGTCAATTTGAGATTTTTCCTGTCTCTTGTTATTCTCATACCAAGGATTTGCTTTGCAGTACCCAAATCCTTCATCGCAAATGAATTAGCTAGCTTCCTTTTGAGTACATTTATATCCTGCATGTTAGACCCTACAATAAGCATGTCATCCACATACAATAACAAGATAATATATCTTTCATTGTCTAGATTCTTGAAATAAACACAGTGGTCATAATGACATCTACTATAACCCTATTCTGTCATAAACCTATCAAATTTTAAATACCACTGCCTTGGAGCTTGCTTCAAGCCATACAAGCTCTTTTTCAACTTGCATGCCAAGTTCTCCTTACCTTTGACCTCATACCCTTGTGGTTGCTGCATATATATCTCTTCCTCCAAATTCCCATGAAGAAAGGTTGTTTTTACATCTAACTGTTCAAGATGAAAATGTTCCACCGCCACTAGACTTAAGATAGTCCTAATTGAAGTCATCTTAACAATAGGAGAAAATATTTCATCAAAATCTATACCTTTCTTCTGTGCAAACCCCTTTACAACAAATCTGGCCTTGTACCGCTTCTTACCTCCTTCTTCTTCCTTCAACCTGTAAATCCATTTGTTCTGCAATCCTCTTTTACCAGCAGGCAATTGAACCAAATCCCAAGTATGGTTTCCTACCAATGAGTCCATCTCCTCATTCATGCCTTGCTCCCACTTTTTTCTAGTTTCCACCTACATTGCTTCTTCATAACATTCTGGTTCACCAGAATCAGTCATCAATAAATAATACATTGAAGGAGAGTATCGTTCAGGGAGTCTACTTAACCTGGTATATCTTCTTACACTTGCAGGAGTTTCAGGTACTTGTTGTTGTTCTTGATTTTCTGGCACCTTCGAAACTTTATTTTCTTTAATTTCATCAAGCACTGTGTACTCTGTGTTTTCTTTTTCCTGTTTCTTTCCCTGCAACTGGTCTTTATACATGACCTTTTCATTGGATATCACATCTCTACTCCTGATGATTTTGTTATTTTCATAATCCCATAAACGATAACCAAATTCATCAACCCCATATCCAATAAAGGTGCATTTCTTGGATTTAGCTTCAATATTTGTTCTATTATCTTTATCAATATCGACAAATGCTTCACAACCAAACATTCTCAAAAATGAGTAGTTTACCTTTTTATCTGTCCATGCCTCCTCTAGAATACCACCATCCAAAGCACTTGAAGGTCCTCTGTTTATTAAATAAACAGTAGTATTTACAGCATCTACCCAAATCTATAAGGGCAACCCTGTATGCAATCTCATACACCTTGCACGCTCCATGATCGTTCTTTTCATCCTTTTAGACACACCATTTTCTAGTGGTGTTCGTGGGACTGTCTTCTCTCTACGAATCCCATGGTATGAATAGTAACTATCAAACTCCTTGCCACAGTACTCACCTCCGTTATCAGATTTGAGACACTTCAACCTTTTTCCTGCCTCATTCTCAACCAAAGCTTTCCACTTCTTAAAAATAGAAAACACATTAGATTTATGTCTAATGCAATAAACTCAAGGCTTCCTAGTTGCATCATCAATAAATGTAACATAATAATGAGAGCCACCAAGATATTGTATCTAAGTCGGTCCCCATACATTTGTATGCACAAGCTCTAACTTTTCATTCTTCTTATGTTTCCCAGCCCTGAGAAATATGACTCTCTTCTGTTTTCCATAAACACAGTTCTCACAGAATTCCAAACTTACCTGCTTTAAATCTGGAGCAACTTCCTTGAGTGGAGAATCTGCATCCCCTTCTCACTCATGTGGACAAGCCTAGGATGCCACAATGTTATATATGTTCCTGTGGAAGCTAAAGAGATAGAATGGTCAGTATTATGAGGACATAAATACAACGTACCTACCCTGTCTCCTTTTGCTATCACCATTGATCCTTTAGTGATCTTCCACCACGTTTCTCCAAACGTAGATAAACAGTCGCCATCTCCCAACTACCCTATTGAGATCAGATTTATTTTCATACTAGGAATATGCCTTACATCTTTCAGCATCCAATCAATTCCATTCTTCAATTGTATCCATACATTACCCATTCCAACAATTTTAGATGGCTCGTCATCACCCAATAAAACATGTCCAAATCCGCCTGGAACATAATCATGAAAATATTTCCTATGGGGTGTAGCATGACATGAAACCCCTGAATCTACTACCCAATAATCACTAGTATTATCTAATACAAGAATCAAAGCATCTTGTAACACATCACCTGCTATATTTGCTTCCTAGGTAGTTTCCTGTTGTCCATCTCCTGTCTTCTTTAGAGATCTGCAGTCTTTCTTCAGATGCCCTTTCTTTCCATAGTTCCAGCACTCTATCTTTCCCAGTATGGACTTGGATCTGCCCGTTTTAGACTTGCCACGATTACCTTGGCTCTTTCCTCTCTCCTTCTGTCTTCCCCTGCTCTCCATGGTCAATGCATTACCTGATGTCTCACCTGTACTTTTTCTTCACATTTCTTCGCTAAGAATAACACCAATAACATCATCAAATTTCAAGGTGTTTGAACCAGAGACAGAGTTACTTACAGCCATGACCAAGCTATTCCAGCTTTCTGGAAATGAACACAAGATTAGAAGAGCCCTAACCTCATCATCGAAGTTCACAATTACAGAACTTAGTTGATTTGTAACCGTATTAAATTCATTTAAATTATCAATAACAAATCCACCTTCAGACACCTTCATATTAAATAAACGCTTCATTAGAAATACCTTGTTGGAAGCCGAGGGTTTTTCATACAACTTACCCAATGCGCTCATCAAACCCTCCGTTGTCATTTCTTTTGATATATTGAAAGCCACCGACGAAGCCAAGGACAGCCGTATTGTCCCCAGTGCCTTTCTGTCAAGAACCTCCCATTCTTCGTCCTTCATGGTCGTCGGTTGCTTTGCTCTTCCTCCCAACGGCAGGAATAGATCCTTCTGGTAGAGATAGTCCCCCATTTGCATCTTCCATAACTGGAATTTTTGGCCGTTAAACTTCTCGACCTTAAACTTTCCTTCTTCCTCCATTGCTCCCACTCGAACCAGAAACCCTAGTTTCCTACGGGTTTAACTTCCAAATAGACCTTTGGCTCTGATACCAATTGTTAGAAAAACAGGATCGCAAAGCAATAACAATAAACAGAAATGCAAACATAATCATACATACACATTACAAGAGAGACATAGATATATCGTGGTTCACCCAAGATGGGCTACGTCCACACTGAAATTGCCAGTCCTTTTATTATATCGTCCAGCGAGGTGAAGGGATACAACCTGTAGCACAGCCGCTACACTTCCTCTTCACTGTCTCACAGTCTCTCTTCACGATCTCAGATATCTTTACAATGCATAAAACCTAATACGCCATCTCTAGCCATATTACAATGTCTTTCTTTTATAAGGGAAATACAATGGGAAAATACCACGGGTTACCCAAAACCATGGACTCGTAAAACAACCACAAAAATTTCCTTTAGCAGCGCTGGCCCCTGGACCCCCCAGCTGGGGGTAATTACCCCCAGAGCCCGCTGGGGTGAGTGTACAGTCCTTTTACATATCATATAAAGCTGGGGCACAAACATGGCTGAATAATAATGTCTCTGAATCTGGAGATCAGGCTCCACAACCAACAGCTTTCTCTTTGGTTTATGGGCATTTTGAGGCAACATCCTTTGTGATGATAGGGGGGATGGATTTCGAAAACCAATAGAGAAAGATGAAATCATCGAGATTGATTTTACATAAGCTCCAATCTTATGTTCCGCTCTTGGACATGGTTAGCGATATGGGTAGTCATGTTTTCACGACACAGTAGAATAATTTTGACTCCTTCATATACTTGATGGGTAGCTAAAAAAAGGTAAGGAAATATTATGTTAGGGAAACAAAATTAGAGTGTGTCACCATAGGTTGTTTGATGTACAATTTTGTTATGACTCCAGTGAGAGTGCATTGAAACAAATGTAGCTAAATGGAAGCATCCATGATACTATTGGAGTAGCACCAAAGATGGAATGACATGATATGATTTGAAGGGTCCTTCCTACTCTTTCCTTCAAACTTTGGGATGTAGAAGGCATCTCAGTGGGCATAGGAGGCCATGTAGCATCATGTTGGTTAGGGTCATTCGAGAGCCTAGTCAAATCAATGAAAATTAAAATGGTCGTGAGTGGAAGGCTTGATATTTGAGGTGCATGTTCATTCACATTCACAATGGTATTTGAATTTGGATTAGTATTGGGGTTATTTTGGTTAATATTGGAGTTATTCTAGTTAGTTCATACATGTTGATTATTGTACCTATTGGTGGGATAGGGGCTCTAGGTGATGGTGATGGTGATGGTGATGGTGACGGTGAACATGACCCATAATAACTCAAATAATATGAGCTCAAATCATAACTAGGTGCTAAGGGAGGTTGATATGTCATTTGATTCTCACATGTTGAGGAGGAGTAAGGATATGACTAGGGATCCCAAGGGTGGGATGGAGGCCCCTAAGAATTTAAGAGTGCCTAACGAATATAAGGGGTGTAATATTGACTAAACATTATGCAATATCCTACTCAAATAATAGATGCCATGAAGATTAATAAAAAGGATGCACAAATAAATTACAATTAATTCTATTGTATGCTCAATTAGGATAAAGTGTAATGTGGATGCAAAAGTGGTCCAATCAAGTAAAAAACTATTGTAATTATAAGTGACTCTAAAAATAAAAAGCTTCACTAATCCCAAAGGTAGAGCTACTCAAAATGATGTAAAATACTCTTCCAAGCTTTCTTCAATAAGTGGTAGAGGAAGGCCCATTTGCTAGGACACGGTGAAGAGCTAAATAAGGGACTTCCAAACACTCTAATTGATGGAATGTCAAGTACACCAATAAAGTGAGTAAAGGTATGAAAAATATATTTATAGCAAAGGACATTGGGAGCAACCTGAGGTGGATGAAAATATCTATCTTAGGTGCCCTCCCTCATCTGAGAGCCACCTGAATAGGAACCTAGATAAAGACCACTAAGCTACCTCTCCATGGGTATATGCAACAGGTTACCTTTCCTTCAAGCTAAGATTAAATGTTCGGGGAATCTTTCGTATGAAAGAGTAGAAGTATCAATCAAAATTTTGGTCCCAACCTTAGCATTATCCACTCTAAAGAGCACCCCTAATGCCAAAATGGTTGGTTTTCAACCGCACTTAATAGAAAGGATTTTAAAAGCTCTCTAATTGAAAACAACTATGTTTCAAATGTAAATGATTGTAGGAAATTATTTTAATGCCTATCCCCATAACCCTAACCTAATTAAAATATTATTTTTTGTATCCACAAGTGAGAAATTTTAGTTGGTTGATTGAGTTGTTGATTTTAAGGTTGAAATTGGTGTTACGAACAAAGTATTCTTGCTTTAGTTGTGAGCCATGTGCACAAGTGGTGTGTATTGTATAACAATAGATTGCTTAAACTAACAACTAGAAATAAAAAGTGCAATAAAGCAAAAATAATAAATGTTCAATACTAAAGAAGTACTAAAGCGCAATGACATTTTTTTCTTAAAGAAATAATTAATAGTTTTCCTAATATGTAAAAGGTACACTTTATCAACTAGAAAAAGGTTGGTGTGATATTTTCAAAATGCGAAAAAAACTATTGATTAATACTAACAAGTAACAAAGGTTACTTTCTTAATCAATCTTCTTTAAGCAAGTCGGTAACCAATAAACAAACAGAGGGATATGAAAGCTAAAAAATAAAAAGGAAAGTGGAAGCTAGAGTTCTATGTTTTGAAATAATAGAGTTAAAGACCACCTACATAGGACTATAATCTTAACTAACACCAATGGTATTTTAAGAAAACCAGGAGAAATGACGCAACTTTAAACTAAATTTTGGAAAATAATGCAGTTGAAACATAAAAATGTCGAATCTACCTAAATAAGAACCCTAAAGGCATAAGTACTAAATATTTAAATATTTTTCCTTACCTATAATGTGTAAAAAGGGGAAAAATTCAACAATACAACTAGGATCTAACATCAAACAATAAAAGAGTCAAGCACATAAGTCGGGGGTAAATTCCATAATCGGGTCGCAAGAAAAAATATAAAAAATGAATAATTCACATAAAAAAATCGGGTTATCCACAACACCATGGTTGTCTTGAGGAAAAGTATGGCCACATACTTTACAATAGATAAAATGTGTAGTGCTCCAAAAATAAAAGGTAAAAACTTGAAAATAAAATTCAAGATGAAATAAGGGTTGCATCCCCAATATGGTTTCTAATTTGGTGTTGGTGTTTGATCACCGACATGTGTGAAAAGGCCATGAAAGTAAGACACATTCTACTCTACAGTATGTCTTGGAAAATGAGGAAATTCAAACAAAAAGCTTCATAAACATAACATACATAAAAGAATCTTTGAATTTATATTAACAAGAGAGGGTGTAATATGAATTCCTATGGTAGAAAGAAGGGACTCAAGATGGTGATTCTATCTTTGGAAGGAATAAGGTAGCATAAATTTGATTATTGTCAGTGATGTGATGGATGACCTTGAGGGCTTTATTTACAGGGGAATGGACAGACATCTCTTAGAACTAGCTGTGATGTGATTAATCCCTTTGCATCAACGAAGTAGTGAGATAAGCATAAGTATTGGAATACAACATTAATAAGCCAAATGAAATAATTGTGTTTTTTTTTGGGGGGGGATGATGATGTAGTTTTTTAGGATTCAAGTGCACAACACATGTGGATTATTAGGGATTTGCATGTTGATTTTCATAGTCAAACTTAGGATTTAGATTGCCTTTTGTCGATAACGTAAAGGCTATATGGTGATGGAAGTGATGGAAATGAGGCTAAGGTTGCCCAAAGTGATGTGTAAAAGTGATGATGCTCATGACAAAGTGAAGGGGGGAAATTAGGTTGTTAACAATTTTATTGCATAAGTGAACGGTTTCATGCTAAGGTTAGCATTTCAATGATACATGGTTATGATATTCATAGACTTATGTTTGTTGTATCAATATTGGTCTCAATCCATGTGGTGGAGTTATTTTTCCATGTGATGTATCTAGATTACTTATCTATGGATAATGTTATAGAGCATAGTATGAGCACTTGTTAGCCATGGAGGCCAAAATAATGCAATTATAAATCTAGTTTCATATTATAGGGGAGTCAGCTGGGGTGGAACAAATTGGTGATTATATGATTATTGGGTTGTGCCCATGTGCCCTTTAGGGTTTATTCCTTGTTTTTCCTATATTTTATGCAAACTAATTCAAGAAACATACCCTAAGTGGTGGATTAGGTGTCAGTTTTGTGGGGTAGATATTCTTCCATAAAATCCTAAACATCTACTTGATCTTATCCCTTTGAAACTAATGCAATTGAAGCACTTACACCTTGTGGATTGTTAGCCCCGGTTGGGGGGTGGTTCTGTCAAAGAAATATATGGCTTGATAGAACCTATTGATGGGAGGAACATCCTTCACCTACAACCAGTTGGACTTCTTCCTAAGATAAGTAGCATATTCTCGGTTAAGCTCTATTTATGATTACGTTGTCATGGATAATTTCTATCTCGGAATGTATCTATTTTCCAGTTTACGATATGCACAAGTGTCTGGTTGTTTGTAATTTCCTGTAACATTTATGTAGATTGTTTGGTTATTTGTAATTGCATGTAGCATTTTTGTAGAATTTAGTATGAGTAATTTTGTTGTATGAACGATATGGTAAATTGATAAGGAATTGGGTGACCATGTATATATATTGTATTATGTTGTCTAAATTGTTGTTGTACTATAATTCTATTGTAATGTCTAGATGTAATTATCTGTGTGAATTTCCATTTAGTTATTTATAATTATTCTTGTCTGGATAGATGTGTTTGGATTTCCAATCCTTGTATATGTGAAAATTGTAATTGAAATTCAGTAGAGATTAAAGGGGCATAATTGCATCAGAGTACAAACTTCAATGTTTTGTTTTCAGTTAGCATAGGTTAATTCTCAGGTTTTGGAATTGACTGAGTTCTCTATCATCTCAAAGGGCCACTGAGGTGACCAAGGACGTTACACATCATGTACTTCATATTGTTGCTTTACTAGTGACATTGATATTATTAACATTGCTTCAAACTTGTATATTTTTTACATTAATCATATACTTTACCATTTACTTGTATATTATGTATGATATTTAGCATTTTTTTGTATGATACATGATCTTTTGTTTATATTCCACTCAATATTTAATGTTTTTTTTTCCTTTTGCAATAATTTGTTTGGATTTGTAAATTGTAGTGGATATTCCACTAAAGTAAGTTATCATAACATATCTTACAAGTTTATGCAATTTCTTTATTATGCAAAGTTGAACTCATGATTAAGACTTAATATTATTAACTTGTTGCTTAAATTACTGAAATAAAAGAATCTAAAACAAATACCAGACCATATACACATTGAACACAAGATGTACCTTGGGAAACCCAACTAGAAGGTGAAGACAATGCCTTGCTCTTTCATTCTCAAATATGAAATATAAATACAAAGAAAGGTGAACTTAATATGAAATTGCCATTGACATTATGGCATGTATGGTTTCTACATGGTCTCTACTTCCTCTGTTCTTATCATAAGATTTATCTCCATTGCTTTGTTAAACTATGGAACAATAAGCAATACAACAAGAATGGAATCATTTCCTTTTCTAGCGGTCCAATATTCAACAAGTCTTGATAGTAATCTAGGGTTAGTGTTAGAGATTTTGCATGCCTCAACTCTCAATTAGGGTCACGGTTTGGGACCCTCTAGAATCTTCTTAAAAATCCACATGTGGCTAGCTCTACATGTGAGAGTAATGGGATCTGATGTAGCATCCACTCAATACCATGGCGGTCAACAACATACATCATTTTGAAAGAGGCATAACTTCATCATACGAACTATGATTGGGGTGATCTTTGTGCCATTTGAAATATCTCGATGTGTAGAATAACATTGAGAGGTTGTGGAGTATGTGCATACGTTTTTAACCCCATAAAGGCATTTTAATGCCCTAAACAAGCTCCATATGTCTCAGGACAACATATCACCAAAATAGGACCTACTCCTAAAATGGGCCCTACAAGTCAATAACTCCAATTTTCCACTCATAAAGTACCAAAATAGATGACAAATATACTGATCCACTTTAGATCAATTTCATTTTTTCTATACAAGTAATTAATGATTTTATTTTCCAAGTGAAATGTGTTCAATCATTGACTATACAACCAAGTTCCGAGCTCAAGATCGGGACTTGGGCTTGGGACCAAGGCCTAAGCTCAGGACTAAGATCTAACCTTAGGACCAAAACCTAGTCTCAAAACTAGGACCTAACCTCACAATTAGGATTAGATCTATGATTGGGGCCTTACTTGCTTAAGCAAAGATCAAGATAAAAAAACCGTGTTAAAGATTATAACTCGGATCTTCTCTGAGCTCTTAATTGAGAATTTTTTTTTTAACCTTTTGACCTATATATCCTATTGAACTTTCAAAACAAATATTGAACTCGTTAATCATAGTTTCCTAATAAATGTTGACCATCAAATCAATTTTTTATCACATTTGTAGTGCCCATTTTGACATATTTTTTTAAAACCTAAAACTATGATTTTTTTAATAACATAAACGAGTAATTAGATTTGTATTAAAATGGTTGAGGAGAATCCTAAGTAGCCCAGGCTTTACAAATAGAACTAGTACATAATTTATGGCTAGAGAAAGACAGTTTCTTCAAAATTTCCCTCAACCATATACATCCATCTTGTAATATGAGAATTCAAAAAAAAATTCCTACTATACTACCTGACAAACTACTTTAAAAGTAAAATACATAAAAAAATACATATGAAATTAGCTAAGTTATAAGTGAACTAGGCTATATTAGCTTCTCTCCGAGGACTAATTTCCATGAATTTGGTCTTGAACTAGGGAACTTGGATCTTCAAACCTTGCCAATGTTGTTTGTTGCATTGTATCCTCCTCTAGATCCTTTGAAGCAAAATAATACCTGACACAAGATTGGCTTCCTTGGGTGAATTCCAAGATCATATTGAAATGAAATTTTGTTTCTTTGATCAATTTTACAATCTCATCCCCCTACTTCTCCACCTTGGATTCAATTTGATCGTGCCTCTGGTCCTGCAATTCAATGTGGGTACTAATGCGTTCAATAGAATGTTCCATTCCATCCACCTAGATCTTCATCTTTTGCATAATCCTCTTAATGTCTGCAATTTTTCTCTGATACATGCCTACTTTTGGCCAACAATTCATGGATTTGGCCATTTTGACCCCCATCCCTTTCAAAATAATGCTACTCCCACGCCTAAGGGAAACAAAACTAACAATCAGGGAGGCGCGTAGGCAGTATAGCCTGCCACCCTCCCAACTGAACAAGGCACACAACCAAGGAAAGGTTACTGCATTCCATTGGGAATAAAAATATATGTCAACAAATGAATCCTTACCCAAAGAGCTCGAAGAATAGAGAATTTTGGATCGGTTACCACAAGCACGAGGACTCTCCCAGGCTTCCCGTTGATGTGGCCCCGCCACATCCAACTCTTAGTTTAACAGACTCGCAATGTCCATATTTATCTCACATGTGTATCTAAGAACAGAGGAGGCCACCATAATTCCCACTACAGTTGTATGTGTGAGTAATAGTATGCAGATCCAAAGGCATATGAGGGAGGGAGTTCTCACTTGCTTGAGGTAAATGTGGTGAGACTTGGCGATAATTACATGTAGTAGATCCTTCATTTCGAGAGCACATGTTAAGTATCTCTAATACTTTCAATAAATAAAAAAATTAAATCCCTTAAACTTTATAACCTTCATCATATAAACTATCCACAATGAACACAAGGTAACCATCTTCACTCTGAAGGATTTGGGTTGAAAATAAGCACTCCTTTATCAAACTTGATCATGATATTTGCTAACTAGTCTGCAAGGCTATTGTTGTGTCTTCTTATGTGCAAATATTTTACTTCAATGCTTTTGAGATTCCAAGTGATTATATTATAAATCCTATTCTGAACCTTACCTAATGTTTCAACATGGCTTCTCCCCTATTTAGTGACATGCAAAGAGTCTCCAAATATTATGTTTTGTTGCAACCGAAGTTTTATAGCATATTTCATTCTTAGAAATAAGGAATACACCTCCACATAGTTATTGGTGGCGACACCCAATCCCCAAGAAAACTTGATTACTACTTTTCCATCAGGGTCAATGAGGACCCCCACCCACACTTGCCACCTTGAACCTAAAGCTGTGTTTTTATCAATAGTTTCGACCTACAATTCAATGGGTGTTTTGATCTATTTTGCACTATTTTTTTAACTAAATTATTTTCAATCTTATTATCTACCTAATTTTTACCCTTATTCTTAATATGGATTGACAATCAAGTCACACAATAGGTTGAAATAAATGTCAAAAATATTTTTCGCAAGTAATTTCAAGCTGCATTTGAGGCATACAAATTGTACTTTTTTTTACCAATGTTCGTTAAAAATAAATCTTATGGTTGTAGTGCTTGTTACATTCTCGTCTACTATTAATTAACCATAAATATGAAGATGACCAAAATCAACATTATGAAAGGGGAATTGGTTGACCTTGAGAAGAGATAGAGAGGTTGTAGATGAGCATAGAGACTAGGCATCTTAGGAAGCCTTCACCCATTAGTTATTGTTATTCATTGGTACTTTATAAAAGGAATATTTTAATATTCCAAGTTATTCCTATAAAACAATTCAACACATTTGACTCTTTCTTCCTACTTTGAAGAGCATTAGAAGGGAAGAAAATCCTTAAGGATCTATTAAGCAAAGAAGGGGAATATCTTCCTTCTGTTGTGTAGGGAAGCGGAAGATAATGCCATGATTATTTGCAAGCTAGATGAGATTTCTGGTGTTCTATAATGAGCATATCAACTGAGCCATGCAATTAATGGGTTGTGTTGAGTGAGTTGTGAGACAATAGCTTTAATTGATCCACCTTGGTGGGCTCATAGCCCAACTTCGGGATCTCATCTACATTGGATGATTATTGTTGGGTGGAAAATTGCTTGCACAAAGCTAGTTTCCTTGGATCATTATTGCGTAGAAGATGATTTCTTTGTCTATGTCTATAAATCTACTATTGCATATTCACAATTAAACATTTACACTGATTATGCATGTTGTGTGTGCTTATTTTTAATTATGAACATGGATACTTGGTTGCAATGATTTATGTTAATCCACACTTGTTTAATCTCGCTACATTTTTATTACTACAGCCTTTTTTTCCAAGGAACAACCCCACAAAGAACCCTCCAAGTACTTCCCCATGATTCATGGGTGATAAACTAGGTAAATTGTCAGCCTTAATTATGAAGCCTAACCTTGAGGGGATCAAGAGATTTGAACCCATGACCTCCCTGAATTTGAAAGGAGAGATCTCATGTCTGGATCAAGATCATTAGATCTAACCCTCTTGGCTTTTCATTACTACCACTTCAGAATGGGGTCGCCATATTCGACGTGTCTTCAATGGTTTTTAGCGTCGGAAAGGGCTCTTGCTAGATGTCGATCAAGCGTTGCTAGACACACGTCACTTAATAGGCGTTAAAGAGCATCGCTTAAGAGACATTAAAGTCTTATTTTTTCTTCACATCAATATCTTCTAACCGTGTCAACCAAATGTTCGAAAAGTGACGTTATAAAATATAATTTAACATTGGCTTAGCGTATGAAAAGAGACGCTGTGAATGTAAACCTAACACCAGCTTAACGTGGATGATCTATCAAACTAATTTCCAAGGTTGGGTTGGGTAATCGACGTTAGATTTACGCTACTGATGTTCATCCCACACCAGTCAAACGTCAATTGAACGTTTGAAAAGATACGTTCGCAAAGTAGACTTAACGTTCAAAAAGATATGTTTGCAAAGTAGACTTAACATCCAAAAAGAGACATTCGCAAAGTAGACTTAAAGTCATCATAAAGTCTGAAAAGAGACGTCTAGAATTGCATTGAGAAAAAACAAAACGTGGATGATCCATCGAACTAACATTTAGTATTCTCTAGATAATCGACGTTAGAGTTATGGTACCAATATTCAACCCACACCACTCGAACGTAGGTTGGACATCCAATAATCATGTTTATGAATGGCTCTAAAAAAATGAGGAACGTATGTTTGAATTATTGTCCATGGCTGTAACTTAAAATTGTTGATCCTAGCCATAGGGAAACCATGAAAACCTTATCCACCACCAAAGATCGCAAGAAAATGTCAACACCAACAACCACTTGAAATTTCCAAAATTTCCAAGGGTAAAATGCTAATCCTAGAACTTCGATGTGCACAAGAAGAACAAGAAACCCTAGCACCTCAAGAGAGGGAAAGAACAAGTACATGTGAAGATCCAAGAGAGATAAAGAAGAGTGATCATCCTAATGTTTCCTCCATAAGATAAAACCCTAGTCATAAGAGAAAAATCCAACTAAAGATTTCCCCTCTAGACTTCATAACTCTACATAGGGTTCATGAGGAAACCTTGCTAACTTCTTCCAAGAATCTAAGAGGTAAGGGATGCCAACAATAATGTGTGGGATTAATCCCTTGTAAGCAACCTACATGAGCTCTTGTAGGTGTTATACCTCAAAGTCCCACTTTGACCCTTCGTGTCTTATACCTCAAAGTCCCACTTTGAACCTTCATGTCGTATCCTCATGTCATAACATCATGCAACACTTTACATCACTACCTCCTAAGGAGTATTGAACCTTTTTGGTCCCCTCCTTAGTCTCATATGCAGTATTTGGAGACAACTCCACCTTACCTTGGTCAAATGCCACCTCACTGGGACACCCTTTATCATTATTTTGGCGGCCTGTTAGTAATGCAAGACGCAAAAATTACCTATTTTTCGCGTTTTGCATACCTGCAGGGGCGCGGAAATCCCAACATTTTCGCACTATGCTTAGTTCAAGGGGCGCAAAAATCCCTCAAAATAATATTTGGCTTGGATTGTGGATCTCACCCTCCTAGAGATTTTCTTGGGATTGAAACTCCTTTTCGATCCGAACTTACCTTCCTCGTCTAGCTTGGCTCAACCTATTGATCCACTAATTACTCATTTAGATCCACCTTCTTCTTCAAGTGCTTGGCCTCCCACATCCTATAAGATGGAGGTCATCCATGAGCCAGGGGGGGGGGGTTTGAGGCATCAAACCTATGGTCCTAGAGAATTTGCAAAGATAGCTTGACAGGAAGAGTTCTTGCTTGAAAATCAAGGGTAACTGTATTTTGATCTTCTTGAGTTCTCATCAATATAACTTAGCCTATTTTCCTATGTGTGTCTTTCATATATGTGAATACATGTTGTGCTTTATATAAAGTAGATCTTAACTTTGACATCTAGCATTTGAAAGTATTGTTTCTTGTTATACTCAGACAGTTTCAAGTCTTGGCGATCAAGCTGAAGCTGGAGCAAGGACAACCAATAGGTTCGAGGTGAGTCTTGTCATTCTCTCCCTTCCCAATGTTCAGAAGTTAATGATAAAGTGTTAGATCTAAGAAAATAGATTATTAGTTCTTTTGATTCTGTCGTAGATTGAACTTATAGGAGCTTGGTTTGGTCTTTTTAGTAAGTCTAACTATCCATAGGATGTATTTACTTCCACAGAAATTGGCAAATCCACTGGGTTAGATCCAGTTTTCATTTGGTTTTAAAATCTTGTTTTTCTTTCCATTTGATTCGTTTCCTCTGCATATTTTCAATCTCTGACCTATGATATCAGTTTGGTCCTCTACATTTGCCTCTCTGGGTTTGCAAACCTGAGAAAAGATAAAATATTTTTCAAAACTTGCACCCTTACCCTACCACAGTGAAATTCCATGCCCCTTTCCTACTTACCAGTGCGAAAATCCCAAAATTTTCGCGCACCAGTAGTGTACCAGACCGCGAAAATCCTCAGATTTCACGCCTGGGTTACCTTCAACCCTGCGAAAGTTCCCTGTGTGTGCATAAAAGATTGGTTTTTTGCTTGATTGATTTTTGGATTCTGATCTTCTGGATTGATTTCATCCCTCTGGCATTGATCAGGATTGTGTGATCCCAGATTAACCCTTGCATAACCTTGCATTTTCTTGTCGAACCTCTTTTAGGCCTTTGCTTGGATTCTTGAGTGAATTGGTAGAAGTTTGAGTATATTTGAAGTTAGGGCACTGTTTCAATTATTCATTGCACCCTTACAACCTTCGTACACTTCTGCATCTGATTTCCATACTCACTTTGGTCCTCATAAGCACTTTTGAAGCATAATTTGGCTCGTTTGATTGATTTTTCATTGGTTTGGTTTTTCATGAGTTAAGGTGACAATAAACCTAGGTTATTTTTCTTCTTTACATTTTATTACAAAAGTGATTTTTATTGAAAATTCAAGGCAAGATCTGTTGTATTCATTTTGTTCCTTGAAAGAAGTTTTGAGGATTCTTATTACTTGAAAAAGTTTATTTGCATGTCAATTCACATTATTGGATTAGAAAAGTTTTCAAACTCTCTTTTTCTCTCCTTCGCTTAAATATCACAATATGTGTTGCAATTAGAAGATGCATTTCATTTACTTGTCATACATTTGCACTCATTATAAGTAGAAAAAGAACATTTATTGAATTCATTTGTTTTTGAAAGAGTAGTTGTAGTTTGGCATAAAGGAAAAATACAAATATGCATGGTTTTTCTCTTTGAGAAGCTTTGTGCTTGTGCTTAGTTCATTTTTGGGATCGAAGAACTCTCTCTTATTTGTAGCTAGTGTTTCATAGAAAATAAAAGTGCATTGATTCATTCACATTTCATGGTTTGAATTGAGTCACAACACCATTGAGTTGCACTTTCGTTACCCGCTTGAGTAAGACAACCAACCATTAAAATTTATCCCCTAACTCAACACATTTTAAACCTCAATTGAGGACATAAAACAATTTGTTAGTTAGGTAAGACATCGGGAATAGGAATCCAAATAATTCCCCCTATCACTTCACATATGAAACATAGTTGTTGTCCTCTAGTGTACTAAAATCCTCTTGTATTTATTGAAATGATTATCAACCAATTTGTTGAGAGGGCCTCCTGTTCCACGGGGGTAAGCAGTGAGGACTAGTTCCGGACGGACTTTCTGGAATGCCGCACTCCACCTAGTACCTAAGGACATCAATCTGTTGTCTTCCTTGTAGTTTTCAGCCTCCATATTGGTTGTACGAGGGCTCAAAGGAAGAAGCTCGAGTTAACCTTCTTGGACGTGTCATGAACGAGGTAGCTTAGTGGATTTTCTTCTAGGTCTCTTTTACCCAGGATCCCTTTCGATAGAGGGATATCCTTCCACTTTGGTCTCTCACTTCGTATTGTTCGACTTGGATTTCATCACCTTGCGAAGGATACGATCTGTTGAGGTCTCCAGATCCTAGATAGGAATTTTTCCTGCTATTTCATCTTTAGAGGGTCTTTTTATTTTTAGTGTTGCTTGTTGGAATTCTGGTCATTTTGTTATAGCTCGCTTACTGTGACATCGGTCCCAGTCAAGTTTTTGAGCTTGCTCTTTTGGCCTGCGCGCCTTTTCTTTTCCTTGCTCCCCTTGTGCACACTCAGTTGCTCTAGGGTTTTTGAGTTCTTTTTCATGAGACTTTCCCCAGAACACTTAATTTAGTTCTATGGCAGACCAACGAAAATCACGTGGACAACAAGGGAAGAGTCCCGAGACAGTACTTCCGTTCAACCAACCCTCATCTTCGCACATACCCACACCCCCTACTAGCCGATCAGCTGGTCGGGGGACCGTTCCACCATCAACTAGTACGAAACCACCAGCTACTACAATACCCCAAACAGATACCACAGTTCTATAAACTAATACTATTCTAGAATTTAGTACGGTAACTGAGACTAGTGCAGTACCACAATCCACTGTTGCACCAGAAGTCAGCACCGCAATGGAAACTACTTTAGCTCCTGATGTTAGTGTCTCACTTCAAACCACTGTTCTACCAGAATTTATCATCCTTCCAGAGACTAGCACCACCTCAGTGATGCCATCACAATTTGATTTCCCTGAAGGACATGTCAAAGTTATTGAGGAATCTGAGCCAATACCCCCTTCGACGGTTCACTTCGCTACGAACTTTAACCAATCCCTTGTACAGTGGGAAACCCCACCTGTCATAACTTCACCCCCGATTATATCTAGCTACGAAGTTGGATCTTCGAGCAATCGATATTTCAGAATGCCTTCCCCCGACCTTCCTTAAGCCGAGGACATTATGGCATCTACACGAGCCGAAATGGTCAAACTAGCCAACGAACAAGTGGTAACGGAACAATTCAGACATGAAGCGACTCAAATATTGGCTTCAACCTCGCAATACGCACCTATGACCGCTTATCAAGCAGTAAACTCGTGTGATTCCCGAACGCCCCGATCTTCATCCCGTGATACTACTTACGGCAAGTCATTTGTAGGTCGGCAGGACCCAAAGACTGGACCATTCCACTCCCTGATGATTCAGAGACAAACATTTTCGATCGACCATCCTCATTATGGAACACAAATTTGGGCCAAGCCCTCGACGATTTCCACACTCGTTCCATACCCATGCAACTGACACACAAAAGTCCTCTCCAACCTTCCTCACATCTATTGCCAACACACATTTTTGGCACTTCTTCGGGGAAAATTCCTACTATGAGAACAAACCCTACTTTCTCGTCGTCACCTTTACCATTTTGAACTAGTGCAACACTATCTTCATAAGTCGACCCTACTCGTGTAGCCAGCCAACCTGCATAACCAAACTCTTATAATGTTTCCGTTGGAAGAACATCTATTCCTACTATTCGAACACCTGTTGTAACCAGAGGTCAATCTTCGGCCATAATTTACACCATTTTCGGAGGACAACCATTTATTGGAGCCCCAAGTGGAACCAGTAACCAACCTCTTCCAACCAGACCATCTAACATGTGGGGACCACACACCTCACTTTTTGGAGGACAACCATTTGTTGGTGCCCCAAGTGGGACCAATCAACAACCTCCTCCATCAATATCATCTGCTCCGTGGGGACAACACAATCAACTTCGCGGTGGACAACCTGTTGTTAGTACCCCAAGTGGGACCAACATACCATTTCCTTCGTCGGGCCCAATTCCTTCTTGGGGGGCACAAATACCACCTACTGGGGGGCATTCCATATTTGGAAACCAGAACAAAGCCGGGGGGCAACCTAATCAACATCAGGCCTACTTTCCCCCTAACTTGAACTCTAGAGTACCCTATTCCAGTGCCTCGAATACTCAATGGAACCCACCCCCTCAACCCTCATCTCTTAATCAGAGCGGCACAAATAATCCATGGGATCCATTCTATCGGACACCTCCCCCTAGTCAAGGTATGGGAAATCCCCCCAACCAAGGATTTGGAAATATTCCCTGGACTCAACAACCCCATGTCTCTACACCATTCATTCCCACTCAGTAGTACGTTCAACAATCGGCATTCAACTCGATTCTGAATCAATTGATCAATCCTATGATTCCTAATCAACAACCGATTAACCAGATGGCTCCTAATGCACAAAACTTCCAATAGTACCCCGCGGGTAATATGTTTGGCTATAACATGCACCAATATGCAGTGCAGGGTCTGATAGGCATCCCAACACCCCATCAATACTATTCATTCCCGACACCGAATAGACAACTCCCATTTCTGGCAACACTAGATCTTCCCGACTTGTCCAGAGTTATTAACGATCCCATTTGGCACAAACCACATTAGCTATCCATCCCTGCCAAAATTCCATCGTACATTCTAAAGTTCGATGCTAAACCCGGGAAAGACCCAAAAAATTATGCTATGACATTCCATCTCTGGTGTTCTTCGAACTCACTGATGGATGATTCTATACGATTGAGGTTCTTCTAATGCACATTGACCGGTACGGTAGCAAAATGGTATATCGAGCTGCCTCAACACTCTTTCCAACTTCAACACCCTCGCTATGCAGTTTTTGACACACTTCCAGCTTCCCATCCGATATGAGACTGGAACAAACCTGTTAACTTCGTTGCGTCAATCTACTGCCACCCATATCTTCGATCACATCCATGAGTGGTGGAGATGACGAAGATTAATCAAGTCACCTATTCCGGACCAATTACTGGTTGATTGGTTCACCAAGTCATTATTGCCACCCATTGCTAGGGATGTTGCCATGGGCGTACCCGCCACGGAGGAACAAGAAATCGCCCATGCACAATATATGGATTTGGTGTATTCCCAATCCGGAACACTATACGAGCTTATTCCTCATGCTCCCCTCCCCACCAATGATCCATCAAGGCCCGCTACCGAACCTCCTGTCGATGGTATAGTTGGTTCTATGAAGGCCCAACCTGCGAACAAATATGGTGGACAACAAAACGCTATTGTTCCACCTCCAACCCAGGCTACACCTAAAAACACTACTTCTACTACTCATACCTTTGAGGTGAACGTTGTCCAATCCTCGTCACAACAATCTAGAGGGAAAAAGAAGAATAATAAAGGAAAATCCAAAAAATCTTCTTTCAGCAGGAAAACCCCAAACCTCAACAAACCAAATTTGACCAACCTAAGCGAAAAGCGAAGTTCCCCTGCCTTGTATGTCAAGAAGATCACTACAAAAAGGAATGCCCTTGTCGCGAGGAAGTCAATAAATTTGTTAAAGGACATTCCCGCCTGACAGTTTTAACAAACCCTTTCCCACATCAACAACAGCAAATGGTTTCACACAACCCCCCGCAAGGGGGAAACCAAAATGACAACACCCAACCAGAGACATCTTCACACAGTGATATCCTTATGATGAGTAACGAGATTATTCACATATGCACTCGTTCAAAGACATATGACTCTGTATCCATTCCCAATAAGAATGGGAGTTCCAAAGTCAAAACTACTTTGGAAGACGTTCCAACACCACCTCCATCAGGTTCTCTTCATATTGAGAGACGTCCCGCTGACACTGTGCTGCACCCACCTAAGGCCACCATTCGAAAGGAGACATTTAATCCCAATGCGCGAGCAGCCCAAAATTACAATATCATTGAGGACTTAGATCAAGCACCCTGTGCGATGTCAACTCTCGAAGTTTTACAACACTATCCTACTCAACGTAAAACCCTATTGTCAGCACTTGGAGCTGTTGATCCTGATTCTTCCAATACAATCATGTTCAATTTGGAATACTTTTAGCCACTACTGTCTCATCAGTTGGCCTTTCAGTTTCACACTAAAATTTGTGGAAACAAAATATCTATCGTACCATTTTGGACGAAGGTGCCTCCACATCGATCATGTCTTTGTCCTGTTGGAGAGCTATTGGCTCTCCCGAAGTGACTCAGTATGCCACCACTCTAAAATCCTTTGACGACCACGGTTTCCAACCGTACGAACTCATCCCATTGCTCGATGTAGAACTAGGGGGAAAAACCGTCCCCATTCATGTCGAAATCATAGATGCTCCATTATATTATAACATCTTACTCGGTTGAAATTGGTTTTACACCATGACTGCAGTAGCATCCTCGGTTTTTTCATTTGGTCCAATTTCCTCATCAGGGGAACATTGTTACCATCGATCAGTTAGACTTTTACACTTCGTACGTCCACTCCAACACCGCTAATAATGTCCCATTACTGACACAAACTCAACATCATTATGAGGACATTGGTGTCGGTTTGCTGAAAGACTCCTCCATCACCGGAGTATTTCCAGAGCTCCCACCCCCATCTTTCTAATCCTTATGATCTCTTTGAGCATCATTCAACCTCACAAACCTCATGATTCATGGGTTGTTCTGAGTCCCGCCAATTGCAAAACCATCGGTGGTTGTATGCCTCTGAACTATAGTCAAGCAACCTACCATGCCATTCAATCAACATCTTATTGAATCGACACAATTGACCACTATAGTGTGGCACCCCTCCCGCCTCGAATCAATTCATCCTTGCCTGTTATAGACTCCCTTTCACATACTTTTCCATCTGACGAATCAATCATGGAGATCATGTGCATCGAAGAACCACCATGGGAATCCCACCATCATCGGTCCTCTTTCCTAACGATTCAGATGGTTGATCCTAATACAAAACCCAACGCTTCATTGGACATTGTCAACACTACGTTTCCCTCCTCTTCACATGATGTGTTTTCCGAGGGAAACTTATCCAATATCATGGAAACCATTCCTATTGACATTTATGTGAAGCCTGGTATCGTGGAACATATCCATCTAGGCAGAACCTGTACACCTACCGAGGTGCAATTCTATACTGCCTTATTTAAAGAGTTATGCGATGTTTTTCACTTGGAGTTATGAATAAATTCCAAGGATAGACCCCTCTATAGTGGTTTAGGAAATCCAAGTCTATCCTCTTGCCCAACCCATCCGGCAGAAACTCCGACCTGTCCATCCTCGCAAAATTGCAGCCATTAAAGCGGAAGTTGAAAAACTTCTTCGTGTTGGTTTTATATACCTTGTCCCATTGACAGATTGGGTTTCTAATATTGTCCCTGTAGCGAATAAACAGGGCACTATTAGAGTCTGCGTTGATTATAGAGACTTTAACAAAGCTTGTCCCAAGGACAACTACCCAGCTCCCTCCGTCGACCATATTATCGACAACTATGCCGAGAGCGTCATCTTTTCATTTATGGATGGATTCTCTGGCTACAATCAGATTGAGATACTCCCGTCTGACCAGCATAAGACTCCTTTTATATGCCCATGGGGGACCTTTTCATATTGCAAATTACCCTTTGGTCTCAAGAACATTGGGGCCACATTTCAACAGGCCATGCCATATGCATTTCACGATATCAAGCATGCTGTGGAACCCTACCTGGATGACCTACCCGCGCATTCCAATTCACGAGAGGTCCATCCTGATCATCTGAGTGCAATATTCTCATGATGTCGTCACTACAACATCCGCCTGAATCCACATAAATGTGTATTATGTGTCGAAGCCAATAGATTGTTATTTTTCATCATCTCCAAGGATGGCATACGCCTTGATCTCGCGAAGGTAGAGGTTATTTGGCCTTGCCTTCCCCCTCCAATATTCCAGAACTCTAGAGTTTTCAAGGGCATGCAAAATTTTTACGTTGCTTTGTCTATAACTTCACCGAGATCACTAAGGGCCACATGTGTCTTCTCAAAAAAGATATTCCTTTCATCTGGGATGATGAAGCCCAACGGTCTTTTGACAACTTGAAAAAGGCCCTTACTAATGCTCCCGTGATACAACCCCCCACTATACACGGGACTATATTTTATATCGCGCCACCTCTAATACCACCATTGGCATGGTGCTGGTTCAGGAAGACAACAACGGTCAAGAACATGTTGTGTACTATCTCAGCAAGAGTCTCATTGACTCCGAGACACGTTACTCACATGTGGAGAAGCTGGATTTGGCCACAGTTTTTGCAGTCCAGAAATTTAGACACTATATTCTACTTCGCAAAACCACCGTGATCGCGAACTTCAATCCGATGTACTATATCCTAACACGTTAAGTGCTAGGGGGAAAATATTCTCGTTGGATTATTGTTCTTCAAGAGTTCGATTTGGAGTTTTCCAAAGCAAAATCCAAGAAATATTTGGTCTATGTCGAGCTAATTTGTGCATTGTCCCGTGTCGATGATCAATTGGGGCCCATTGATTCATTCTCGAATGAATCTTTGTTTCTCATCAGCACGACTGACCCTTGGTATGGAGACATGATTTTGTATCTCCAGACACAACGTTATCGGCCCAATCTTAACCGTGATGAACGTCGTCGCATTCGACACCACTCTAAGTATTATCTCATCGTTAGGGATACATTATATCGTCGTGGTATTGACTCCGTACTATGTCGTTGCTTAACCCTCGACGAAGCCGAACATGTTTTGAATGACTGCCACTCTGGAGCATGTGGTGGTCATCTTTTTGGGATGGCTACCACCCAGAAGATCTTGCGAGCGGGTTACTTTTGGCCTTCAATATTCAAAGACTGTGTTGAAGCAGTTAAGAAGTGCCCACCATGTCAATTCTTTCACTCTAAGAAACGCTTGCACCCCGCTCCTCTCCATCCTGTTATTGTCGTCGACCCCTTTGCAAAATGGGGTATTGATTTTATGCATTGTAAGCCCACTTCAGCCGGGGGGTATAGTTATGTCATCGTCGTCGTTGACTACTTTAAAAAATGGGCTAAAGCCATGCCTACATACGCCGAGGACGGAAAAACAACAACATTATTCATATTCAATCACATTATAGCCAGGTGCAAAGTCCTGCAGGCCACATAACTAATCATGGTTCCCACTTCAGGAATCATATGATGGAAGAACTGAGTTCCAAACTGGGTTTTCTCCTTGAAAATTCAACCCCGTACCACCCACAAGCAAACGGTCAAGTAGAGGCGATTAATAAATTCTTGAAACGCATGATTCAACGCACTGTGGGAACACAAAAGTCTAAATGGCACTTAGCTCTCTTTTCAACTCTTTGGGCCTACAGGACTTCGATAAGAAACGCAACCGGGTTCACACCATTTCAACTGGTGTATGGCTTGGAAGCGATCCTACTGATTGAGTTTGAAATACCATCTTTGAAACTAGCAGTAGAACTTTTACCTAACACCACCACCGAAGAAGACCGATTTCTATATCTGGCCAAGATAGATGAAACTCGCCGAGACACCGCACTTGCCAATGAAGCTCACAAAAAGCGCGTCAAAGCTCAGTATGACAAATCCATTCAACCTCGAGTATTCAACGAGGGTGACCTAGTCCTTACCTACAATCAGATGCATGATAAGCTAGTAAGGGAAAATTGGAATCCATGTGGTATGGTACCTACGTGGTCAAACGTGTGCTAAAGAAGGGATCTTACGAGCTTGTCAATTGTGATGGTACACCTTTCGGAGAGCCCCACAATGGGCTCTACCTAAAGATATTCTATGCATAGGTATAACACCTTGTATAAAATGTATTTAGTGTGATTGTGGTTTGGTTTTTGCATGCTTGGACTCTGTCTCGCATATCATCATTTATCTAGACTTGTGCTTTTATGCGCAGATGTCAGCGTACTTTGGATTCATAGATGGTGCTAGCCAGCATACCCGGAACCTTGCTTCTGCAGCATGGGTACTATATTCCCCTGTCGGCGAGTTGATGTCTTCAGGTGGCATTTGCTTGGGACCCGAAACAAACAACATTGCGGAGTATCATGCAGTCATCGGACTTCTGACCGAATTTTCTTCTCTCGGAATCTGTTCCTTTATAACCTACCTAGACTCGCAACTCGTGGTGTATCAGCTTAACCGCATTTACACCATCTGTGATCCTATACTACTTCATTTATACAGAAGGGTACGCCTCCTTGAACGATAATTTGATTACATTTTATATCAACATGTACCGAGGGAAATCAACACAGTGGTCGATTCATTAGCTAACTATATGTTGGATTAGTATCTAGCACATACATAACTCATACATCATAAAAGAAAACATGTACATATACAAACACACAATTCATCATAGATAAAACTGTAGAGATATGTCCATATATATAAATCATGTAAAAAGTGTTTCCTACCACATACAATAGTATAATGTGTCTACAGACAAAATTGGGTTCATAACGCATACAAAAATTGGCTCTTGAGCCTACATATTCTGTGCATGCCGCTAATGATGTAACTGCCTAAAAACACTAATCATGGGTTTTGCGGTGCTCATGGTAACACACCACTTCCTTAGCCACACAGCAAAGCAGTATGCCTATGCGCTCTGGCACTCCTACAGTGTGCCTCTAGAGATGGTAGGGTATCTCAGGCATCCTCATAGGAGGGACACCCATCATCGATCCCTTGATGTTCCGTACTACGTCACGGAATCCTCCTGTCTCTTCCTCCTCCTCCTCCTCCTCATCCTGATGTTGAACCCCATGTCGATGTACTGGTGAGTATCCCGCTGGCCTCCTCGATCCGTGATCTACAACAGTACACATACATATGTTAGACTTTATACACATTATCAAAACAAAACAAAAAATGACATATATCTAAAAAACAAAAAACACATTTCTGAAGGTCACATACCTGATTCGTCCCAATCAACATCCTCGGGTAGAGCCATATCGATGTCATCACGGAAGTCTACCCCATCATAAGGATATTCCTCTATCATCACTATGTGTTCCTCGAGCCAAGAAAAGAAGTCCTCACCGAAATCTAGGACTTGCGGCCCCCCAAGCCGCCATGCATAATCACTCCATCGCCCCATCCGTGGCTCGGATGTGGGTTGACGGGGCCTCTCTATCTGAGGACACAAAAGTGGCACCCTCTCCAAGAAGAAGGTGACTAGGATGCTACCATATCCAAACTGATGGATGTCCCCGTTCCTGCATTTGGTGATCTGATGCTTGATGTTAACCAGGTTTCTGTCACACCAATTGAACAAATTTGGCTCCATACACTCCACAGCATAGGTCATTTGTGCTTTGGTAGCGTGGTGAGATCCCACACTTCCCGCCACATGAGTAATGGTATAGAGGATCGTCCTCAAGGGAAGATCCAATACATCCGCTATGAGTACCTTCCTGCTCTTCTTGCGGGACCCCTGTCTGCAATACTGTGCTATATAAGTATCTGTGGTCTCATCTGTGGCTCGGTGCCCTGCTAGGTTGACTCGGACCCCTCTCTCGGAGATACCAGTCAAGAAGTAGATATCCTCAATTCTAATCTCGAGTGTGTGCTCCCCAATACGGAAAGCTTGAATATCGCTATCCCATATCTAGATTATATGATTCAATAGTTTTCCTTGTTTGCGGATCCCCCTGGTCTTGAAAAACTTTAGTAGACCGCATTCTCATAGCGCGGCCAGTGTGTTGTCATCATTAAGAGCTTCCCTTTCATCCCCTTCGTGCTCTCTTTCCTTCCAGTCTACCATTTTCACTTTAGTTACTTGCAATCTCCTACAAATCGCCAAGGGAGACTTCAATTAAAATGTGAGAAACTAGCTTCATGCAAACAGGGAGAGGCAAGCTTTTCTTTTTCATGACTGCGAATTTTCGCGGCTTGGCTAGTACTGGGGATGTGAAAACTTATAATTTTCGTGCCCCAGCTACTAGCCCAGACGCAATGGTTTGGGAATTTTTGCGCCTCTCGACATAGAGAGGCCGCGAAAATTCTTGGGCACGAAATTTGTGCCCTGGGGCCTTTCCAAACCCAAAAAAAATAACATGAATGAAAACAAAAAATGGATAGAAAGACAGAGCATGGTAAGAGGATCTACCTAGTTCAAACGTTAGTTGAAACGGTGCCCCAGATCTCCCAATCTCCTCAGCTGAAGATTTGCTCTCCACAAGGTAAAAAATCTCCTTTGGGTAAGAATAACCAAGTCACAATGGGTAATTTCTCATTTTTACTACTTTTATACATATCACATGGTTATCTTTCCCTATTTTTACATTTAAAAATCCTTTTTGACTCAATTCTTCACAATATTAATGGCCTAATGTCCATTTCTAGGGTTTTTTTATTACTTTTGGCAGGGTCATAAACATTGTTCACACTGGTGGTTTCCCATGTTTGACCTTCTTTCGAGCTCACTTTCTCTTTTTTCGTGCTCTGAACCAAATCATGAAAAAGATACCAAGCGCTTTTCACACTTGAGTCGTGCTTGTCAAACCCAAGTAAAACAGTGTCAATCTTAGTTTACTTTATTCGTGCTCGAAAAATGATGAATAAAGTATCGTCTTATTATTATTTTATTCCCTTTTCGGACTAAGATGATTAATTTACGAAAACGGACCCATAGGATTTCTCTTTAAGCTCTTTTCGGACTCCTTCGCTTAGAAAAGATTGCCAAGTGAGCTTGTCTCTTTCATACTTGTAAAAGTATTTGAAAGGACGTCTATCCGGTGATAGGTTATCCATTTTTTGGTCCATTTAGAATATTTACAAGAAAGGTATGCCTTAGTCAATCATGACTAGGAGAGTTCTTCTGGGCATTATTTTACACTTTTTTGGGTCCAAAGACTAATTATTACGAAAAATTCAAACCTTGGAGTCTTCTTTAAGTTATTTCAGACTCTCGAAACATGAAAAAATGTCGAGTTACCCTTCTTTGGACTCGTAAAATTAAACATAGAAGGATCCTTATGGAGACGAACCTCTCCTTCCTTGGGTTTGTAAAACGTACAAGGATGGAATCCCTTAAATGTGAGATACAACGAGCATCTATTATCCTCTTCAAGCTCGTAAAAAAACAAAGAGGTACTCGTCAGTTATGATGGGGGAAAATAGGGGAATAGGCCGAGTTTACCTTTTTGGCAGCTTATGAATCGTCACCTTTGAATATGGCATGCATTTACATCTTGTATTCCTTGGGTATTAAGTCTCTCTATCGAGTTATAACTACAGTCATGAGTCGTATGCTTAATCTTGAACCTTCTCACCTTGTGCTTATTTCTATTAATCAATCCCAGCTACCAAGTCCTATCTCATGTCATTGTGTGTTCAAAGGGTCATTGTTACCTTGAGTCAACCCTTTTTACCATTTTGTCAAACCCTCCAGTCTTGTGTCAGTATATACTCTGTTGATCCATTGCTCCACCACTCTTTCTTGTATCGATTTCGTGTCGATGATGTGGAATTCATTATGGTCCACCTTCAACGAGTTTGTTACTGTCGATGTCAACTCTCTATCCAGGAATTAGATTTAGAAACCAACCTTAGTACCTTGGTTCCTGCATGCCTCAATGGCGGGTTTCCTCGTATTCGACAGTAGGTTCTCATCATTGACCTCTGATCGAATGATTCCATGAATGTTCGACATCAATTCATCTATTCACATTCGATGGATTGTACTAGAGATACCTTGGGGATCATTGTCATCATTGGTGATTTCCCTCGCACTTGTTAATAGTCCACGTCATTGACCGGTAATCAATTGTTATCTTCCATGTTCGACTTCAACACCTTGTAATCGCATGGTTAGATTTGTATCGATTTGGGATCGGGTAGAAGACCCTAGATGCTTCTGATAGCCATCCTATGTCCAGGCTGCGATGGTGATTATTGCGTAGGTCCCCACATCGACATCTTATTGGTGACCTTGTTCATGTACTGTCACGCAGATCCTATTGTATTGCTCATGGTTGTGTTGTTATTTGATCACGGATCTACGTTTGTTCATAGTAGCTATGATTCATCTACAGTCTCTATCATATCAATTATGTCATGAATCTGCATTGTATTGGTCGGCAGCCATGCTTTGAGTCAGTTGTCTCGAGCATGGGGATGCCCGCCTCGACGTTGTTGGACATCTTGTTTCCTTGCAGCTCCACTCCAACCTCCTTGCTACTATCTCTACAAACTCATTTATTGGTAAAGTGTTAGGTCCATTAGTTCCTTCTGACTTCACACTTTAGGGGGCATCTGTTATACCTCAAAGTCCCACTTTGAACCTTCGTGTCCTATACCTCAAAGTCCCACTTTGAACCTTTGTGTCATATCCTCATGTCATAACATCATGCGACACTTTACGACACTACCTCCTAACGAGTATTGAACCTTGGTGGTCCCCTCCTTAGTCTCATCTGCATTCTTTGAAGACAAATCCACCTTGCCCTGGTCGAATTCCACCTCACCTGGTCACTTGCCACCTCATTGGGACACCCTTTATCATTATTTTCATGGCCTACTAGTAATGCACGACGCGAAAATTCCCTATTTTTCGCATTCTGCACACCTGCAGGGGCACGAAAATCCCAACATTTTCGCGTTATGTATAGTTCAAGGGGTGCAAAAATCCCTCAAAATAACCTTTGGCTTGGATTGTGGATCTCACCCTTCGGGAGATTTTCTTTGCATTGAAACTCCTTTTCGATCCTAACTTACCTTCCTCGTTTAGCCTGGCTCAACCTCTTGATCCACTAATTACTCATTTAGATCCACCTTCCTCTCCAAGTGGTTGGCCTCCCACATCCTATAAGATGGAGGTCATCCATGATCTAGGGGGGGGGCATTTGAGGCATCAAACCTATGGTCCTAGAGGATTTGCAGAGATAGCTACAGAAGGAGCTTGAGAGGAAGAGTTATTGCTTGGACATCAAGGGTAACTGTATTTTGATCTTCTTGAGTTCTCATCAATATAACTTAGCCTATTTTTCTATGTGTGTCTTTCATATATGTGAATACATGTTGTACTTTATATAAAGTAGATATTAACTTTGACATCTAGAATTTGGAAGTATTGTTTCTTGTTATACTCAGACAGGTTCAAGTCTTGGTGATCAAGTTGAAGCTAGATCAAGGACAACCAACAGGTTCGAGGTGAGTCTTGTCATTCTCTCCCTTCCCCATGTTCAGAAGTTAATGATAAAGTGTTAGATCTAAGAAAATAGATTACTATTTGTTTTGATTATGTCCTAGATTGAACTTATAGGAGCTTGGTTTGGTCTTTGTAGTAATTCTAACTATCCGTAGGACGGATTTGCTTCCACAGTAGGACACACAAGTGAGATGTCTACTCAAAAGTACAAATCCACACTACTCCATCACAAGCCTCCATGGAATCCATCTATCCTACAAAGAAAAGTACTCCATTGGGTCAGCTACTCCCTACAAGAACACTATCAAATCGCTAGGCATCCCTGAGCCATCTCCAATCCTCCAAATAGGAAACCGAGATGACACATTCCAATTAGGGCTTGAAGCCCTCCTCTATGATGAAAATGCTCCAAATACCCTAAAGCGAATTCTCCAAGTAAGTGGCTCCTCCATGAGGCCTTGATGAAGGGCATACACAAAACTACCAGCAGATCTCCAATGCCTAAGGGAAGAAATTTAAGCCAACACTATCTTGAGTTCAATCACCCACTCATTAAGCTATCTCAATTGTGCATATCCATCACAAACCATCTGTTGGCAGGCGGTTTGATGAGGAAATGTCGCAGTACCGTCGACGCTGCGACACATCGGATGAGGGCGTGAAAGGAGTATTTTGTGCTAAAGAATACCGCAGTTGGAGGGTTTTTGGGTCACTTGGACCACATATTATGTAATAGTGAGTCAGTTGTACCGCGATATGCGGGTTTTTGGGGTCATTTGGACCGAGTCAGTTAGATAGTGGGTCAGTTGTCCATAAGTGTTGGTTAGGAAGTCATTTGTAAGTGGGCACATATTGTAATGGCAGAAGCCTATAAATAGATGAGAGTTGTAGGTGTTAAGTAGGCAGTTGAAGTTGGAGTAAGCAAGAGATGCATGTATGCGGAGATCTGTGTTTTGTTTTCTGGTTTATGACTACGGCCGTAATATAATGATGATGTTCTGGTATAATCTTTATGCAATGTTGCGATATTGGAATGTTGTTATATTTTCTTAATGCAATGTCTGTTTATTGTTGCCGAGATGATAAATGCTGTGATTAAATATGCTCTATGTTGAACGTAATGGTAAATGTTGCGATTATAGCTCCTTGCCGAATGTTTAAAGTTTCTAGTTAAACACTGCAATAGAGTTAGTCTGTGTAGCCACAACTTCCCTCCTCCCTCGGCAGAAACATGGTTCTGTCTGCTCTTCCTGGATGCCTCGCGTGAGACCTCATCCGCTCTGCGGGTGTTGCTGGGTGGGATCAAACCTGCCCGAGTTGGTGCCCAGGGAGACTGCGGTGTGTGTCAACAGTGAGGTGAACCCCTGTCGACTGAGGTCGCGTTGGATTTGGTCAACAAATGGTTCCGTTGCTGGGACCGTGTGCAGAGTAGAAGGAGTTCATGTTGTGGCACCTGACGAAGCTAGAGATACAGAAATGGTTCGATTAGAAGCTGCGGTAGTTTGCTGAAGAAGAAAGACGGAACACGTGACTGACAGTAGATCACTGGCTGGGAAGATATATTCACGACGGTCCGCATGAATGGTTTTTCTGTGAATTCCCGGTTATTCTGTATGAATGGTTGTCAAAGCTGACCTTCCAGAAGAGGAACTTCCAAGGTGGTGAGTCGACGGCTTGGACCCCGAAGTTGATTCGGGAGCAGCAGGAAGTTGATAATAAGGCAGCACGGGCTGTTGAAGTTTGGTTTGATAATATCTTAGAAGGATATATCACTGAATTTGCGGTTGACACGAAGAAATCCTATAGTGAAGCTGAAAGATACTTCAGGACCGAGGGGAAGGTTTCTGCTGTCGCTTCAATTGTCAATTAAGATGCTAATCTGTGAAAAAGGTATATTAAAGATGCACCTTGATCAGTAGACATCTTGGTGGGCGGAGGCTGTGGATACCGCGACTGCCGGGGAACAGTACATGGAATGGTAAGGGGTAGATGGGTGCAGACCATGAGGAGACTGTGAGCGAAGCCGAGGAAGAAAGTGGTCTTACAATAGGAGGAGCGAGGTTCCGACAGGAGAAGAGGCAGAGGACAGGAGAAGGTCCTGCTGCGATCGGACCGCAAGACTGTGAAGGAAGACCACACAGGATGAAGCAACCTCACATTCTTTATAGGGACGACCAGGCTACGCCCAGGATAGAGGCGGGACCAACCCCCGGCACCAGCGTACCCACACCTCCGCTCACTGACTCTCAAACAACAAGGAATACTACTTCGACACCGCCAAGTTCGTCAATTCCGAAAAAGTTAATTAGTAGTAGTAGCACAGCGACAGGAGGAAGGAAGCCCAGGATGGCGGGCGATGATGCTAAATTACCGTTGTTCCATGGAAGTGCGACAGACAACCCAGAATAGTATTGGTTTTTGTGTGAAGCGGTCTGGACTATGAAACAGATCACTGATGCCGATGCTAAGAAAGGACAGTTAGCCACGACTCTGAGGGGTCGTGCATTAGATTGGTTCATGAAGTTTATTCTAGTCCCTACGGGGGCCCCAGAGAAGTCACTAGATGAGATTCGGGATGGACTGATTGCTAAATTTAGATGGCCTAAGTCGGAGGCCCAGTACATTACTGAATTGAAGGAAATCAAGCAGTATCCCAATGAGACGGTATGGGATTTCGACCAACAATTCAAGACGTTGATGGCAAAGGTTAGTTTCGATATGAGCGCTATCCAACATAAAGAATGGTTCATTGCGGCACTACTACCCCAAATTCGGCTGCCGCTGATGCAGCAAAACATATCGACGCCTAGCGAAGCTCTAGAAATTGCAATGCGCTTAGAGGCATCGTTGATTGGAGATAATGCAGCTGGGATATCGCAGATACAGACACAGCTCGCCAACCTGACCATACAGTTACAAGATTTGAAGAAGAACAAGGAACAACGCGATGAAGTATGGTGTACGTGATGCCAAGGAGAAAGGCATACGAAGGATAATTACCTGGATTTCCATAATTATTTGGTGTCAGGTGCACCAAACCCGTTGAATGGCGGTAGTATGTCGTGGTGTCGCGTTTGCCAAGTCTATGGGCACAGTCATGATAATTGCATGTATATGCAGAAAATGGTCACAACCCCGCGAAATCTTTATTGCACATTCTGTAAATCGGTGGGTCATGATGACAAGGATTGCCGTGCATATGGGTTGCTACAAGAGAGAATGTGTGATGCCTTCTATGTTAAGGACGATCAACGTGTCGTACAACAGCCACAACTGCAACCGCAGGTAGCCCAACCACTACCTCAATCGCAGATGCAGTTTGTACCGCAGCAACAACCGCAGCAGTTCGTGCCGCAATATGCTCCTATGCAGGTGACTCCACAGCAGCCAGAGTATGTCTAGCAACCACAATATGCACCGCAAGGGCAAGGTATGCAATAGACTCCCATGCAGCCACAGTACCAACAGCAGGGCAGATTCCGAGGAGGATACCGGGGTGGACGCGGTGGAGGATATGGTCGCGGAGGAGGAGGCTGCGGTGGTCGTGGACCTGTTCAATGTTACCACTGTGCGGTATGGCGGCATTATCAGTGAGACTGTCCACTACTACAGAATCAGTGTACGTTCTGTTTTGTTAATGATCATACGGTTGAGAATTGTCCGCAGTTGATTGCATGATGGCAGGCTGGGAACGCTCTGCAACTACAGAATCAGGCCCAGCCACGGCAACTAGTACAGAATCTGGTACCGCAACCAATGCAGAACCAGCGCCCGCGACCACCGCCGAACTTCAATCCGAATGTCAATCAACCGGGGAATCTGCCACAGAATCAGACGCAGGGTGCAAATATTGTGACTATTTCTGCAGAACCGCGACCGCAAGATGCTTCGGTGGCTGTTGTGACTCGTGGAGGCAAAACAACTGGGGAAGATAGCTCGCGACCAATGATTCGGTTGTCAGGACAGAAGACAGTATCAATTGACATTGATGCGGAATGGGAGGCATTCCTCCAGGCGCGTCACGCCCTGGAGGAAGACCGCGGGAAGGCTGTTGTTTGTGATATGCCACCTGTCTTTGATACTACTTCAGCAGGCGGTCCATCGAAACCATCAGGAACATTGCAAAAGTTTCTTGAAAACTGTCTGTTATTAGCCCGAGACCCGGCTGCCCTGGTTGAGATTGAGGGATTGTTGAAGTGGCTTCCGAAAGGATGGTAGGAGTCAGCAGTAAACTCTCTACAACAACGTAAGACTGGAAAGGATATGCGAATGAATATTCAGATTGGTGAATATGATGTTGACTCTGTGATTCTTGACCTTGGTTCGAATGTTAACATATTAACCAAGCAGGCATGGCAGAAGATGGGGAGTCCCCCATTGAGCTGGTCCCCTGTGCAGCTCCGGTTGGCTAACCACGCGAGGGTAACACCCATTGGACGAGTTCCGTGGCTCATGATCAATATTGAGGGTATGAAGACTTACACTGACTTCGATGTTATTGAAGTAGTTGAGGGAGGAAGATCCTATCCCTCTCTATTGGGGATTGGATGGGATAACGATAGTGGAGCTGTAATCAACTTCAAGAAGCGCATGATGACCTTTGAGAACCACGATTTCAGAGTCATTGCTCCGTTAGATCCGGCTGAAGGACGCCGATATGTTGAGCCTGTGAAAGATGATGATCCTGCTAGATGGGACCATGCGTTCAATATTTCTGAAGATTATATTCATCCTACCGCCTACGGTGAGTTGGAGTGGCGCAGTGAGAGTTCTACGTCTTCTGACTCTGACGATGCATTGGAACATTGGCAGAACCGAATGCATGAAGTACCACTCCGAAAATGTGGGTTAGTTACGCAATCCTTATGTCGTGTTGTGACAGAAACGATCACATTTCCTACCTACGAGGGGTTTCCTGGCATAAACACCTTTTTAGCAGAATTTGAAGACCGCGTTCCAGAACCACAGTGATTGCTGGCCTTGGAGGAAGCACTGAAGGTTGCTCCAGCACGATGGTGGGTGACACATAAGAAATTCATTAAAGGTTGGTCACAGTGTCGAAGGTTGATGATGGTTCGGTTCGGCGATATTGAGGTTTATCGCACTAGCAAGTATGATGGCCGCACTGACCCTAGTGATCATATGATGGAGTGCCAACGCTTATGGGTAGCGCGACCCAGAGATGAGTGGGTCCATGCTTTTGTCCACACTTTGGATGAGATACCGCGCTCGTGGTACACTGCAGCTGAGTTGCACCGAGATATTACGACATGGGGAGAGTTAACGATCTGTTTCACTCATACGTTCACTTTTGCGGATGCCAACCCTGATGTCCACAATGCCCTGCAGCTTATTTGTGACGTGATATTTCAGGTTGTTCCGGCGGCCTATCCTGTTGACCCGCACACACACTGTCAGATGCAGTCTCTCATGGATTGCTTCAACATCAGTGGCGGTACGGAGGACGAGGATGATCCCCGGAATGTTAACATTCCTGAATCTGAAGGAAGTCACGATGTGATCCCACCTGCTGTGCCAAGTAATCCGTTCAGTCAATCCCTGCAGCTTCGCAAGATGAATATCGGCACCGAGGCTACTCCAAAGTTTTCTAATGTTGGGGATTATTGGGACGATGAAATGATGAGTAAGGTTATTGAGTTACTTCATGAGTTTCAAGATGTGTTTCCCACGAAGTTTTTCGAAATGAAGGGAATCCTAGGTGATTTAGGAGAAATGAGGATTCCATTGAAACCAGATGCTAAGCCAGTCCGACAGTGACCTTATCGTTTGAACCCGCGACATAAAGAAAAGTTCAAGGTAGAACTTGATCGCATGTTGGATGCTGGCATTATCGAACCTGTGGAGGAGTCCGAATGGATCAGTCCTATGGTAGTGCAGGACAAGAAAACAGGTGAAGTGCGCATTTGTGTCGGCTTGCGAAAGTTGAACGATGCCTGCTTGCATGACCCTTTTCCAACCCCGTTTACTGATGAAGTACTTGAAGGAGTGGGTGACCAGGAGATGTACTCTTTCACTAATGGCTTCTCTGGCTACCATCAGATTCGCATTGCTAAGGAAGATCGCCATAAGACAACTTTCGTTACTAAATGGGGTTGCTTTCAGTACACGGTAATGCCGTTTGGTTTAAAGAATGCACCCGCGATATTCTCCCGGGTCGTTGTTGCTGCATTCAAAGACTTTATTCAGAAGTTTTTGCAGGTATATATGGATGATTGGACAGTTTATGGGTTGATTCGCGATCATCTGGCCAATCTGCGGTTAATGCTTGATCAATGCCGACAACACCAGATATCGCTGAACTTGAAGAAATGTATTTTCTGTGCACCATTTGGGATCTTACTGAGTCATATCGTGTGTAAGCAGGGATTGCTGGTTGATCCAGCCAAAATTGCGCTCATTTTAGGGTTGCAACCGCCAACCACCGTTAAGCAGTTGCGCGCGACTTTGGGTCATACGGGATATCACCGTAAATTTATCAGGGGTTATGCTGCTATATGGGACATAAGCGATTATGCCAATGGAATACATTGTTCCGAGTCTACGAATTGCAGCTGTTACAAGCATGGATGATTTTGCAGCATTAGACGAACGTCTAGCACAATTAACACATCTGGAAAAGGATCGATTTATCGTTGGCTTTCACCAATGGGTGGAGAAGGATCGTCGGAGGCATGGCATGATCACCACATTAAAAATAAGCAGTTTCAACAAGGCGACTTGGTATTGTTATATGACAGCAAGTTTATGAAACACCCAGGGAAGTTGCAGATGCATTGGCTGGGTCCATATCACATCAATAGTATTACTTCATGAGGAGCGGTTTAGTTGCAGCAGTTGGATGGGGTGATACTCCCCAAGTTGGTAAATGGCCACAGATTGAAGCCCTATCGCTCGGGGTTGGAGCAGTGCGATGTCTGAGTCGCATCAAAAAGAAGAAGAAAAAATTGATGAATGAATGAAATGCGTGTGTTGCAGGTTGCTTGGTGGAAAATGGCGCACCAACAGAAGAAGGTATGCGATAACAGGGAGGCTTGTGCCGAAAGTTTGGAGACACATGACAAGCCCAGGGACCCGGTCAAATCAGTAATAAATTCCAAAAGGTTAGACAGTTAATTAACGGCGCTATTCGAATGATGGGCATTAATGGCGGATCCGATCGATCGACGAACAGGCTCGACGGCAGATTTGCCTCATTAATACAGGATTTGGTTGAGTTAATGCATGATTTAGTCATGATTACGGTGGATTTGGGTAGATGCTATAAGTATGGGGTATTGTCGAGAAGAAGACACCAAGGAATTAGGCAAGCCGTGCTGTTGTGGAGCGCTATAGTGATTCGAGCCAGTTACTGTTAGGTATATAACGAAGAGTGGTGAGGTATGCCAGGAGAAATGGAGACAGTGGACATTAGCAGTGAAGTGGAGTCTCCATTCATTCCAGCTACTGTAGAACGAGAAGGTGTGTCCTCGGACACTGTTGATCTTGGAGCTGAGGTTGCCAACATGCCGGTGGGAGCACCAAGTGTTGCTAAGAAGCGCCACGGGGGTCAGCCTTCTGAATCTCCGCAGAGTAAGAGATTGCTTCGGTCTACGGTGGCTGGCAAAGCTTTGGGACAGGTGGGGCAGTCCAGTCACACCGTTCATCCATCTGCCCCATGGCCGGGACACACAGCTAGTAATATCCTTGGTTACATCCCTCCTGTTCGGTCGGATGCCACCTCGCCTAAGATAAACCCGAAACAGAAATTCAAGGTGAAGATGCCTGCACTCCTGGCTGGGATGGAGTGCTCGATGGATATTGGGTCAGCACTGATGCGCCTACGCTACGAGGACCACGACATGGTGGCTCACCCCGAAATTGCATCAGCACCATATGTGCCTGAGATGCGCAATTCACCGGTTCCAGAGATACATGACTGGGCACGAGGACTTCAGCAGGCCGGCTTGTTAGGGCTAATTAACATGCTGAATTTTGGGTGCCTAGCGAAAGTTGGTACTTGTGTAAAGCAACTCTTGTCATGCTTCCATGGGGGTTCATTTTGGTTGGACAGAGAGGTCCCGGTCACTGTTGATTTGATTTCTTTCATTACCGGCTTGCCTAAAAGTGGAGTTGACCCGGCGTAGTTTCTTCAAGGGAAGGCAAACGAGATGAAGCGGGCGCGTTAGTTGGCACATAAGTCCTCATTGCAGAAAAGGCTCGCATGTGGGATGACAGTGTTTGGGTTGACCGGGCGATCACAGAGGCTTATCAACATGTCCCGGAGCCCACCGAAGAGGTAGACATGCTCAACCGAATGTAGCGGCTGGGAGCTGCCATTGTTCAGTTGCGACAGGATAACAACATATTGAAGGCTCAGTTGAAACTAGGTACACCTCAGGTGGAGGTGGATGAATGAAGAAAGGCACTTACGGACGTTGCCACCCAGATGGAGGAGCTGGAAACATAGGCAACTAGGCTCACCACTGAAACGATACAGTTTTGGGGCTGCATCGTTCATGATGAGCAAGTGGAACAGCTCACTAAACTTCGACAGGATGCGGAGGGTTAGGTGGCCACATTAAAGACTACGATGAAAACCTTGCCACCAATGGAGCAAGTTGCTAAGTCGCGTGAGCCAAAGGACTTGCAACAATGGGTTGCCAAGGCAGAGGAACGCCAGAAGCTACGTGCGGCCCAGTTGGAAGAATTCCAGGACACTGGTGGGAAACTGATGCTACAGGAAAGTGAAGCACTACCAGCCGTCCAGAAGTATCGACAGCAGGTCATGGACAAGCTTACCAATCACCCCTCAGCCAACGATGTGATCAACTGTCAAGCAGCAGTTAAGGATGCTCAGGAGTTGGTGCGGAATGTCGAACAGCTGTATGCAGACTTCAAGGCAAGGACCGCGACGTGCACTCTGTCCAGTAGTTGACGTGGCTCGAGGGTGAGCCACAAGATTGTGTTGGGGGCTTGTTGGCAGGCGATTTGATGAGGAAATGTGGCAGTACCGCCGACGCTGCGACACATCGAATGAGGGCGCGAAAGGAGTATTTTGTGCTAAAGAATACCGTAGTTGATGGGTTTTTGGGTCACTTTGACCACATATTATGTAATAGTGAGTCAGTTGTACCGCGGTATGTAGGTTTTTGGGGTCATTTGGACTGAGTCAGTTAGATAGTGGGTCAATTGTCCATAAGTGTAGGTTAGGAAGTCGTTTGTAAGTGGACAAATATTGTAATGGCAGAAGCCTATAAATAGATGAGAGTTGTAGGTGTTAAGTAGGCAGTTGAAGTTGGAGTAAGCAAGAGATGCATGTATGCGGAGATCTATGTTTTGTTTTCTGGTTTATGACTGTGACCGTAATATAATGATGATGTTCTGGTATAATCTTTGTGCAATGTTGCGATATTGGAATGTTGTTATATTTTCTTAATGCAATGTTTATTTACTGTTGCCGAGATGATAAATGCTGTGATTAAATATGCTCTATGTTGAACGTAATGGTAAATGTTGCGATTATATCTCCTTGCCGAATGTTTAAAGTTTCCGGTTAAACACTGCAATAGAGTTAGTCTGTGTAGCCACAACTTCCCTCCTCCCTCGGTGGAAACATGGTTCCGTTTGCTCTTCTTGTACGCCTCGGGTGAAACCTCATCCGCTCTACGGGTGTTGCTCGGTGGGCTCAAACCTGCCTGGGTCGGTGCCCAGGGAGACTGCAGTATGTGTCAACAGTGAGGTGAACCCCTGTCGACTGAGGTCGCATTGGATTTGGTCAACACCATATCTCATTTTATGATCCACCTTAGACAATCCAAGGGTTAGTCATATTCCATGTACGCCAAATCTCATGAAGTACCCCCAAACATGGTGTAAACACTTTTAGAGAAATCCAAAATTCTAACATAGGTGGAATGCCCAAACCTCAAGAGACAAACACTTAGGGTAAAGGGAAAGCATAACACACAAGTCCCTCCTAAAACTAGAAGTAATAAGACCAAGAGTTTTGGGGAAATCCCTAAGGGAAAGAATCGTTGTCAAAACAATGTAGGTATAATCTAGCTACTCCCAACATTTGATTATGTTAGTGTTAATCCTTGAAATTCATCAACCTATCTATAAACATCTCAACAAACATAAGGTCATTAAACATCCAATCAAGTTTGACTAAATTAATAGTGCTCATTTAACTGATATAACTATTTAACTAATTCAACATAATGTCAATGTATAACTACCTGGAAACTATAATCAACAAAACTATCAAAAAGCAAATTTGCATTGATGTGTGAAGCACAATTTTCTATCAAATCACAATAAAAAAGAGGTGCTACATATCATAACCAAAACTCGTAAAGTGTCGGGGGACATCACTATCTAAAACATCACATACAATCAAGCTTCAAGTACTTCTGCAATCTTATCACCATGTTGCAAATGGGCATCACAACTCGCTTGGGAATATGTATAACATGACATAAGTTTCAATATTAACTGATATCCTCACAATGAAGCAATTGTGTAAATTGGGAGACTAATCTTGCCTCATGTGATCTTCATATTAGAAATCATGCATTATGAGCCTCACGAACTAAAGCTGTAAACTAAATTGTTAATTTTGGGAGAAAGTGGACAAGAGAGTGTTCAATGATCAACTAATAACATTTGGGAATTTACATGTGTGAAAGTGACATCATATAACTAGTATTTCTACACCGAATAACACCATAAGGTCATACTAGCAAAATATTGTTGACATAAGGACATAACTAGTGAGGTGACACTTTTTAGCTAGTTGGGCCAATTATGTTTTCTTTTTAAGAAGGATAACAAGTTATCATAGTGTTGAATGTCAAAAGTTGGAAGATTGATGAGTGACGCTACATAAGAACTAGAGATGGAATGACTATATGCTATAAATTTTGTAGATTAATAGTTGTTAACGTATCCATTACAACTATCAACAAAATTTCTGCTATACTGACATATGCTATTGAGCACACTAAATCCTATGTCATGGTCAAGTATCAATTTGGTAAGGTGTTGTGTCCAAATTGTTGAGGAAGCTATTTGAGACAACCTAATACATATGACCATGATTTCCAAAACTCATACACCTTCACTAGCTAGAGAGATATCATATCATCCTTAGGTAGATCATTCATGGAAATGACATAAAAACTAGTCACATCCTGAACTCCCTAGTGATTAGGTGTATATGAGTAAAAAATGCAACATCCATACACTACACATAATTTCATAGTGATATCGAAAGTGCAAAATGCATACAATACACATAGTTTTATAGTGATATCAAAAGTGAAAAATAATCAAGGCTTAGTTTTTACACTTGCACCTATGACTATGACTAACTTCTTGTGTGACTGTGACAATGACTATGTGCTCCCATGTTGTATTTCACAAAGTGAAACTTGAATTATAATCTTTGAGAAAGTCCAATCTTAGAGTGATAAAATCCACCAAGATTCAAGGAACAAGGTGATAATCAATATCCTTGTCCATAGTGCTCAAGGTCAACTATGGTATTATACTTGAATGATATACTGAAGGCATCAATCATTATTCTATGAATGTGTGTAAATATGTACTTGTATGCCATTTGAAATATCTTATCTTTGCAACTTTCTTCAATTCTCACGAAAAATAGGTATTCTACTCTTCATATACAATTCAATTTTGTAATTTAATTGTACAACATGGAGAAAAATTATCGCTTTTGTTTATGCTTGGAACGTTTTATTAACTAAAAAGAAATTGTTCTACTTTCCTATCACCTTTCACTTGGTTCAATCTTGCCTCATGTGATATTCATATTGTAAAGCATGCATTATGAGCCTCATGAACTAAAGATGTAAACTAAATTGCTAATTTTGGGAGAAAGTTGGACAAGAGAGTGTTGAATGATCAACTAATAACATGTGGGAATTTACATGTGTGAAAGTGACATCATATAACTAGTATTTCTAAAACCAATAACACCATAAGATCATACTAGAAAAATATTTTTGACATAAGGACATAACTACTGAGGTAACACTTTTTAGCTAGTTGGGCCAATTATGTTTTTTTTTAAAGAAAGCCAACAAGTTATCATAGTGTTGAGTGTTAAAAGTTGGAAGATTGATGTTCATTTCCATATTTTTGAAGAACTTTACTATTGTTGAATGGTTGTTATAAAGAACATGTTTATCAAGAGGATAGCATGGCCTGCACACATATTCAACTAAGTAGTCGCCCAAAATCAAGGTATCATGTACTAGATGTATCATTTGCTGCGGGATCATATTGAAATCTTTTTTTTTCTTACGGTAACCCAATCTCCTCAAGGATATGATACCATGAAAAATTGGCAACTTGACATGTAGAGTATTATATATTTGTAGAAAAAACAAAGAAAATGCACAAAAATATTGAAGGGATGCTCTGCTCTGCACACTCTTGTCTAATTTTACTTCATCATCCATATCTTTATGTGGGTAAATAACAGCATTGATGAAGGCCCAGAATGGCCATTCATTCCTCTAACTGGGTATTAAAAAATCAAGAACAAATCTGAAACCTAACAAAACTAATAACTGGACACTGACATACTAAGAGTTTTATTCTTAAACTGTATATTAATTGTTCAACTAATTCTTCATTAATTCTCAATTTCTCTCATATGAGTATAATACTAGATATAAAACCAAGGACAGTGTGTATGAATCTATGTTTTCAAATGCTATGTCTCATGAAGAGGATGACAACTTCCAGAAGAACCAAAACTGCAAATAAGAAGAATACTTCGGCTGATGGAATTTGATGAAGAACAACTGCTTCTCACTGAATCATGAAATTGCACATGAACCAATTTGTACAATGAAATACCAACAACAAGATGCCCAGATCTAAAGAGTAGACTTTATGGTGACTAGATCCAACAGATGTCGAGAACGTGTGACGCAATCCAACAGCAAGGTGTTAGTCACCCTATTTGCTAATCAATTACAACTAACACACAGGATGCTCAATATAAATTGTCAACCCAAGTAGGTCTTTTTATTTCAAAAGTAATTAGCACAATCTATGCATAAACATTCAAGTATTTGATTGAATAAATGGAGATAAACTATCCTGCCTATTTGCTCAGTCAAACTCATCTCATGGCTAAAACTAATCTAATTTATCCATCTAACAATTCAAATTACATTTAATTTCCTACAAGCATCACTCCAGCAATCACTGATCTAAGAAGAATTAAGCTAGACTTACTTTTGCAAGAAGTTAAATCCTAAAGATATCAGACTACCATGCATTAACCATATCCTGTCTAATATTATCTAATCTGCAAATCATAAATGACAGTAAGAAATCAAAACCATGTGCAATCATAATCTGACTAATTCAATAAAGTTCAAGAAAGATGAATAACATAAATAAACTAGAGTTGAGCTTGACTGTAACAGCTATCTAGCACACTTGCATAAAAGGAACTAACCTACACACTCAACTGTCACACCACGTAGTTACAGCTATTCAGAATGCAATCATTAACTACCAAAAGAACATGCAATTATCAATTACTACTGTTGCAGCTTCTCTGTAAAACGTATCTACTGTAAATCCACACCATACAACAAAAATAAACTAGAGTACCTACTTAACTCGGCAATCTTTGTGAGAAGGCGGGCCCTGGCCTTCTACAGAGATGTCGTGAACTACTACAAATTAAAACACAAATATATGAAGAACTCTGCTCCTTGTATTAAAAATGGTAATTCATAGTACTCTGTTATAGCTCATACAATTGATAATCAACCAAGCCCAGGCTCTGAAAGCCTTCCCATATTTATACATGCAAAATACAATCTTGATCCACTAAATTCATGCAGCCATGAAGATCTCTGATCTTCAAGCTGCTGAGTCACAACAAAATAGTTACAACCGTTAATAGACTTGAATGAAGCCGATGGATGTGAAGAGCGTCGTTACTCTGGTTGTCAATGGATCAATGGACTAACTGGTCGGGAAGTGTTATGTCTGTTGAAGTGATGCCCTGTTGCAGCGAAGTCTTGTTACAACTACCACGTGGAGAGATGATCACGTTGTTTCTATTAATGTGTGGAATCGGAATCATGGAGTAACAGCTGGCACCAATCATACCTTCCTTCCATATGCTTAACAGGATGCTACACCTGTGTCTCTCAATACTTTGAGCTTGTCTTAATAAAATCAACACAAGTTAGCATAAATCAAAGGATAAAATTCATAACCATAACAATCTTAGGCATTAATAAAGTAGGCAATAATAAATCATACATATCAGGATTCATGCTAAATCTTGAGGAAAGACAAATATCTGGTTTATGGGAATAAGGCAAAACAAAGCAAAAAGAGGTAATAGGTATGGTAAAAAAGGGACAACTCCAGGACCCAACATCTCCCCCCAACTGTCTGATTGCATGTCCTCATGCAACAGCTTCCACTAATCCGAATCTTAATCTTGATCCATACTCTCTCTGTGGAGATTGGTGACATTGAAGGCAAGTTCAGGTGCTTCTCCCAAATTTACAAATCCATTACAAGTAGTCCACTTCTTCCAACATTGTTCCTCCTCCTTCTTAGTCAAAACATAACTGCTTCTGTATGGGCTCACAGGTAGCCATATGAGAGGAAATCTAAATCCCATTCTCAGCCACAGTGGTCCACATGCTTCCATGCATTTAACGTACCCAGGCACTCTAAGAAGAGCTTGTTTAAAATTCTCCAAACAATATGGATCCTTTTCCTTTAAATCTAGGGAAGAAGCCTGCCACCTGTGCTTGCTACCTTCTAGGGAATACTACTGTTGTTTGGAAATTGTCTAGACACAGGTAGTGATGACTGTCCTCTGCAGATCCATCAAATGTTGAGTCTTCATAGGAGATTTGAGAGACCTTGCATGCTTTGCAATGAGAACTCTTGGAAGTTGAGGTTCATTTCTGATCCATAGAGTAGAATTATCCTCGTTCCTATTGATATTCTGAGAGGAATCCCACCATTGCACGTGATTGGTGACAAAAGAAGTGAATGCTCTTAGCTGAACATCCCCCAAATAGGGCACAGGATTAGAACGAAAGTCAATATAGCTTGCTCTATCGTGCAAATATAATTCACACAACAAAATTTGATCCCCAAAATCACTTTCCTTGAAAGTCTCTAAGTACTGGGGGGAAGTGATCAACTTACATGGTCTTCCTTCTTTCAATGCTTTCAACTTAAATAAAGTTGTATGTTCATAAAGAAATACAGGGTAAGAAGGAGATGGATCCCTACAACTCAACAATTCTTGAGAGAGAATATACAATTGATCTTTTTCTTGTTGCATGGACTTGAATTTCCTCAATTCTTCCAATTCTTCTTGAACACTGTCCCACTGAGATTTATGGAAAACCAATTCCTCACCCATTTCTCTCTCAATTCCCTGATAGTCTTTCTGTATTCATAGAGAGGGACCATCCCTTCTTTGCACTGATCAATATGTTTTTTCCATTTAGCTAACTCAAGTTTTAACAAAGAAAGCTTTTTTTCCAAACGTTGAATCCTTCTATCCTCTACATCTTTCTCATCATCAGAGTCAATTTCAATAATCTCTTGAGCTTCCACCTCTTCTATTTCAGGCATCATTGGCAAAACTTGACTTGGGACCATATGATCTTGTGTCTCAGCAGGCTTGTCTTGAGTCAACAGATTGGCAACTTCTTCTTCATCAGTCACAGCAGCTTCTACTTGTGTGGCTGCATCAACAAACCAAATTGGAAATGATGGTTCATGTGTAATAGCATCCCTTGTTTCAATTACCTCAGTTTATGTTGCAGCTTCCATAACCAAGTCGAGAGGTATTGGTTCTTATGTAACGGCACCTTCTTCCTGTGTTCCAATCTCATTCTCCTCTGTTTGAGTTGCAGCCTCAACAAATAATTTTGAAGATGTTGGTTCTTGTGTAACAACATCCAAATTATGAGAATTGCTTGGGGTGCCTATTGTTTGAGTTGTTGCCTCAGTAACAAGTTCTTGGAGTGTTGGTTCTTGTGTAGCAGCCTCCTGTTCTGAGATGACTTCAGTGCTTTTAGGTTGCTAAGATTCTCCTTGGGTTACTTCAAAATCCTCTGAAAAATGAGACTCACCCAGGAGTGGTTCAGTGTCCCCCGACGGCCGAGATTGCATCTCTTCATCTTCTCCTAACTCAAGGTCAGGGATTATGTCTATTTCTGGCTCATTTCATTCCATTCGGTCCACTATAGGGACTTCCTCCATTTCTTGCCTTGCTTTTGCAGATTTTCGTGCTGCTAAGTCCAGCACTGTGACTTTATGCCCTGCCAATTTGAATATATCTCCACATTTTGGGCATACCAATTATTCATGTCCTTCATTCCTCAAAACAAGAGGTGAATTCTCCAGCTGGTCTGCAGCTTCCACTAACGTGTTCAAACTCTTCTCTACCTGCTTCTTACATGCTTCTTTCCATTTCTCTAGTTCACCCCAAAGCATTTGCACCTCCTCTTTTAGCAGCTCATTCTCAAGAAGAAGATTTTCAATTTGGGGTTCTTCCGCAACAGGTTCTTGTGTAACAGCGAGTGATTTGGGGTTTAAAATGGGAATTTCAATGTCTGCCCCGATTGCACATGCCGCTTCTTCTGTCGGAATTCCAATACTTACCCCCATTGCACATGTCGCTTCTGCTGATGTAACAGATCTAGTTCTTCTTTTATTTACAACCCCAGATGGTTTCCCTTCACTGCGTACTGCTTCTGCTGCAGTAACAGCTCTGGTTCTTCTCTTTTTCGTCGGAGTGGATGTCTAGCCCTTATTCTCTGACCTTTTCCTTCTTTTCTGTGACACAGGGGTCTCTATATTTTTAGCAACAGGGATGAATTCCACCTCTTGAATTATAGTTCCCCTTATTTCAGGGGAGGATTCAACATCCAGAACCTCCATGTCTCCTCCTTCCACTGCCTCTGTTTGATGTTCTTCCTCTTCCATTGCAACTTCCGCAGCTACAGCTTCCACTGTCGCGGCTTCTACAGTTGCTCCAGTTTCAACTTCCTCTGCTGCAGCTGCTAATGACGCCATCTCTACTGCTTCAGCTGCCACCCTAACTGTTATTTATATTGGGTATGTTGCTTCTTCTATAGGGTCTGCTGCTGTTGCAGCTTCTAATACCACAACCTCATTTTCCACAGCTTCCATCGTGTCTTCTTCTGCAATAGGTTTTGTTGTTGTCGCAGCTTCCCCCATATCTACCTCCTCTTCGTCCTCCAATTGGTCTTCTGATACTCTATCCCTCCCCCAATTGAATCTGAGGAACTCCAGTCCTCTTCCTCTACTTCAATACCTCCTACCTCTAGTGCAGGTTCCCAAATTATCCTGGCCCCAACAAGAAATTGTGCCCAAGCTTGATTTTGATGTGCTAGTGACCTTGAGATTAATAATTTAATTAAGCCATGATTGGTGATAGAAGAAACTGGATGCCGGGTTGTTCTCACATAACTAGCCATGTGATGTATGGATTTTAAAAAATAAAATGGCATGTTCACTAGATTACCATGGCGTAAACGGGATAATAAGGGAAATTCAGAGAGATAGACAATTTTGTACCTACCTTCGCATAAGATGTATTTCTTTAGGAAGATTGCAACTTGATCCCAAGGCTGGGGTAATGATTCCAATGCTATTCCACAGCCTCTTGGACGAACATTCTCACCAACTGCAAGAAAATCCCTCGCTGCAGTCACATTCTACGCCTTTCGTCCAAAACATCTCCTCCCAACTTGAGGCAAACCAGTAACTTTCGCCACAATTGCTTCTGTGACATCTATGAGCAATCCCCTGACCTCAGAATGCATATTAGTCAGGTTAAGAGCAAACTATAATGCTGTCTCTATGTGAAAACCATTTAAGCGTTGAAAATACACAGTCCACCCAGCTGCTTCAAAGATGGCAAAAACCTCTGCGTTTGCACGTAGGGCCTCTATGTTCTCAGGTTCATGCCAGATTGGATTACCCATGTCACCTTTCCTTCATAATTCTGATGGTGAATACAGAGATTACCAATTCAAACGTGGAAGTTGCAGCATACGGACATTCATCGAACAGCCGAAGTTGGATTTGGGTATTTTAGGAAAGATGGCACAGTTATCAACCCACGGAAAGATGATATAGTTATGAAAAATGGAATAATTGGCAAGTTTGACATGGATTGGGTAAAGGTGATGACCGTGTAATGGATACGAGTGTTAATTTTGATAGGTCCCTTGAGGGTTAAGTGGGTACGGGTTGCTGATGAGGACTAAAGACAAAGCATAATCATCATTTCCCCATTAATTTTATGCCTAATCATGTATATGGTCAGAAATCGTACCTTTGCAATATGAGCTAAGCCGTAACTTTCCAAAATGATCCGACTTTGTCATCACATCAATTAATAAAAACATAATTGTGCATGTGCTGTGATGAGTTGGCCACCACCAACTAAGCTGGCAAGTACATCCGTGTTGATAGACACCTATGGCAGTCCAATAGTTTTTCGTTCTTGGTGGACTGGGATTAGAGCTGTGAAATGAGTGCTAGATTGGAGCCCAGTTGAGTCATTAGCAACGATATTTTTCAAGAAATGGACAATCTGTGGAGTTGTAGCTAATAAATAAGAGGAATCTGACGGAATTATGGTTGGGAAATCGGAAAAATAAGCCAGGTCCAGCGGAGTCGCAGCTGGGTATAGGACAAATATAGAGGAGTAACATCTGGGAAGATAGGAAAAATAGGTCAAGTTTAGCGGAGTCGCAGCCGGATATAGGACAAATATAGCGGAGTAACAACTGCGAAGATAGGAAAAATAGGCAGAATTTGGTGGAGTCACAGTTGCGTAAAGAGGGAAAATGGGCAGGATTTGGTGGAGTCGCAGCTGCGCTAATAGGGAGAATAGGAAAAATTTGGCGGAGTCACAGCTCCGCAAAGAGGGAAAATGGGCAGAATTTGGTGGATACGCAACTACGCAAAGAGGGAAAATGGGCAGAATTTGGCGGAGTCGCAGCTGCGCTAATAGGGCGAATAGGAAAAATTTGGTGGAGTCGCAGCTGTGAAAAATGGAAAAATAGGCAAAATATGGCAGAGTCGCAGCTGCAAAAAATGAAAGAATAGGAAAAATATGGCGGAGTCGCAGCTACGAAAAATGAGAAATACGGAAATCTTCGGCCGACTGGTTAATACTGCCAAATTTTTCATTTTCTTCAAGGAGTTATTCATAACAGGAAAATAAGTTAGGGTGCCTACAATCGTATGGCCCAGTCATGACCGTTGCTCCCCAAGTTGATTCCTGTACACAGTTCTTCAAAAAACAAACCGATCAAAGCATAAAAGAAAATAAAAAACAACAATTTATTTATGTACAAATTTATGTGTGGAAATTGCAGTTTAAAAATTCACAGGGGCCGAAAAAGATTCATGCCCTTGCGTTAACTGATAATCTGGATCAGCTGCAACATGTGAAATGAATGCATTCTTTGAAATTGGCTTATGATACAGTCGCAGCCGAAGACCATTGGCGAATAATGGTGTCTGGTTCTCATCAATTGTGGTCAAGCGGACTGTTCCATTGTCAAACACCTTGTCGATTTGGTAGGGTCCTAGCCATCTTGTACGCAGATTGCCTTTGAAATCCCTCTTAAACAGTAAATCATACAGTAAATCCCAATCTCCTTCACAGAAGACTTTCTTCTTTATGAACCTATCGTGCCATTTAGAGCGTTGTTGTTGAATTAATGTTGTCTGATGCACAGCAGCTGTGCGCTTCTCGTCAAGTTCATTTAATTGATTCAATCGATTCCTCTGTGCTTCTGTCAAATCCAGGTTTGCTTCTATGGTTGTCTTTAGAGTTTTAATTTCAAATTCAATGGGAAAGACAACGTTCTTACCGTACACCAATTCGTATGGGGAGAAACCTATAATGTTGCGCCATGTGGTACGGTATGCCCATAATGCCTCTGGAAGTCTTTCAACCCGATCCTTACGGTGACTCTTCACCGTTTTTGTCAGAATGGCCTCAATTACCTTATTAGTGCTTTCCACTTGACCATTGGCCTGTGGATGATATGGCGAGGTTATCTTATGCTGAATGTGATATTTTTGCAACATGGCTTCCAATTTATGAGACATAGATTGTGGTCCTCCATCTGTAACGATCTCCTTGGGTACTCCAAAACGGGTGAAGATCTCTTCATACAAGAAATCGATTACAGCTTGATCATTAACTTTGACCAAAGCTACAACCTCCACCCATTTGGTCATGTAATATGTGCAAACCAGGATATAAACTTTGTGCTTCGAGGGAGGGTTGATAGGCCCTACAAAATCCAGATCCCATCTATCGAAAGGTTCAACCACAAGCTGTGGATGAAGAGGCATTTCATCTAATCTATTCGGCTGGCCCATCCTCTGGCAGCTGTCATAAGCCTAAACATATTTTTTTGCATCCTTAAATAATGTCGGCCAGAAATAACCCATCCTTAATGCCTCATGACCTGTCCTTTTGTCAGTAAAATGTCCCCTGCAGGGCTCATCATGGCAAGCTTTCAAGATACTGTAAATTTCATCCTCCCTTACACATCTTCTGATTTCCAAATCGGGACCTGTGTAGAAAAGATGCCCATCTATCCAGCAGTATCTAGCACTCTGTCGTATAATCTTTCTTTTTTCTCTCTTAGATAGGTGTGTTGGAAGCTTGCCTGCAGCCAAATAGTTAGAAACATCTGCGTACCATGGGGAATGAACTGAAACTGCAAACAAATGTTCATCAGGGAAGGAATATTCGATTGGTAAACTGTCATCGTTGTTAGTGAGTCGAGATAAAAAATCAGCAAGAACGTTTTCCTTCCCTGGTCTGTCAATAACTGTAATGTCAAATTCTTGTAACAGTAACATCCATCTAGTTACTCTAGCATTAGTGATAGGTTTATTCATTAAGTACTTAATGGCTGAATGATCAGTGTGCACAAAAGTGGAATATCCAGTAATGTAGTGTCTAAATTTATTGATGGCATAAATAATGGCAAGAAACTCTTTCTCTATAACGGTGTAATTCAGTTCAGCAGGGGGCAGGTTCTTATAGATGTAATAAATTGCATATGGAGCGTGACCTTCCTATTGTCCTAATATTGCTCCAATGGCAGTATCTGAAGCATCTGAGGAGATATGAAAAGGCAGATCCCAATTGGGCCCTCGTAAGATAGTTGTTGTAGACAACATTTTCTTAAGTTCAGTAAACGTTGTTTGGCATGCATCATTCCAATCAAACTGTACATCCTTCATCAACAGAGTGAATAAAGGAGAAGCTAGTTTGGAAAAATATTCTATAAATATTATGTAATAACCAGCATGCCTTAGGAAGCTACGTACCTCTTTTTGTGTTCCAGGAGTGGGTATGTTTTCAATTACCCTAATTTTGGATGGATCTACCTGGATACCATCAGTAGAGATGAAGTGCCCTAGAAATACACCCTCGCTCATCATCATATGGCACTTTTCAATGCTTAAATATAGTTGGGTTTGTTCACAGCATTCTAAAACCTTTTCTAAATTTTTCAATGCTTCCTCAAAGCTACTACTGTATAGAGTAAAATTGTCCATAAAAATTTCCATGCAATCGTTTAGAATCTCTAAAAAGATCCCAATCATAGCTCTCTGAAATGTGGCAGGTGCGTTACGCAACCCAAAAGGAAGTACCCCGTATGCAAAGGTGTCCCATGGACAGGTGAAGGTGGTTTTGTCTTTGTCTTCAGGAGCAATCTGGATTTGGTTATAACCACTGAATCCATCCAGAAAGGAAAAATACTTCTTCCCAGACAAAGTGTCAAGAACCTGATCAATAAAAGGTAGGGGAAAGTGGTCTTTCTGCGTTGCTTTATTCAATTCTCTGTAATCTACACAAACTCTCCATTTCCCTTTTTTTTTTTGGTACGATCACGAGTGGAGAAACCCACTCTTTGTTTGAAATTGGGTATATAAATCCTGCTTCCAAAAGTTTTTGGATTTCTTCCTTCACTATGTCCCTTAAATTCGGGTTCATCCTTCATTGTGGTTGGCACACTGGCCTGGAGTCGCTTTTGATGTAAATGTGGTGGGTACACATATTAGAGGGGATACCCTTCATATCTGTGTATTCCCATGCGAAATCTCCCCTATGTTTCTTCAACAGAGTGATCAGGCGTTCCAGCTCATTGAGCACAAGATTCGGATTAATGTTCAATGTTTTTCTTGGCTCAATTTCCGCTGGAATGCTTTTCAAATTTTTAAGTACTGGAATTATATTGGCATCACTGACTAGAGTCTCTTCCGTTAGATTTTCTTGTTATGTTTCATTTAAGGTACTGTTCAGAATTTGGTAGGCATGTTTAGTGACAGATGTAGGCTTACTGATGAAACTATTAATAGTGTCGTCCTCTGTTTCATCCTTAAAGGTTAAGGCTCTCCCTATCGTTAAGAATGGTTGAATGCCTTCTTCTTCCTCCAGATCCACCCAAAGTGGAGTTTCAGCTTCTAAGCTTGGTCAGGGCGGAGGGTACAAAGTCAGGCTTTCAATGTTAGTCCCGTCTAAGATAGTCATGGACCCCGACCGACAGCTGATGTAAGCATCTGCGGTGGCTAACCAAGGTCTTCCCAGGATCAACGGGTGTCCCCCCAGCTGCTACTTCGGTTCTAAAACCAAGAAGTCCACGGGGTACTCCCACGAATCGACATAAACTACGAGGTCGTCCAGGATTCCCTCGGGCTTGATTGTTGATCTGTCAACAAGTTCTAATATGGTAGGGGTTGGTCAAAGATTAGTGAGTCCGATTTTTTTCACAGTTTCGATGGTCATACCATTGATAGTTGTGCCTAAATCTACCAAAACATTCGGTATCTGAGTGTGTCCTATGTGTACTGTAACAGTAGGATTTCCAGGATCATCGTATTTAGCCAAAGGAGTCTTACCCATTATTAATTCGAAGAGTTTTCCCATTACATGGACAGTGGGAGGATCCCTAGGCTTTCGTCTTGGTTTTTTTACACATAGATGTCTAACGGTCTTGGCATAAATGGGCACGTCATGGAGGGCGTGTAACAGTGGAATTTTGACATATAAATTCTTCAATTACCCTAAGAGATTGAAGCGAGGTTGTTCCACTATCTTTTGTAGGGCCAACCGTTCAGGATATGGTGGTTCTCTTATCAGTTGTGTAGGCTATGTTTCGTCATGTGTCTCAACTTGTGTTTCAATAGGAATTTCAGCATCCTCAATGATGGGGATTGCTATGTTGACTGAATTCTCGAATTGCTGATCCATTCTTGCTTCGGTCACAGAGGATGGAACATCCTCAATGACGATGGGTTCCACTACCCTCCCTTATCGTAAATGTATGTCATTGTAGGGAATTTGGGAAATGGAATAAGCAGGCATGTTGGCAGTCTCAAATTGATGAACTGCTTTATTATTCAGGTTGGGGTTAGGTTTTGCAGGCAGCTATGGTCGTAGTGGTGCATTCATAGGTGCGACATTGTTATGGAGTTGCAGCTGTGGTTGCTGATACTCCTGGTGAGGGTACTGTTGAGGAGGATACTGTTGATAAGGAGTCTGGTGATGAGGAAAACTATTTCCTAGGTAGGAATTTCTCCAGCTGGGAAACCAGGGAGCTTGCTAGTTTGATTGTTGTGCCCATGGTGTCCAGGGGTTAGGATTTTGCATTTGATATGGATGCCATTGGTTGTTAGAATAATGTGAAGGGAATTGTGTATTCATATTATTCATACCATTCATATTATTCCAAAAAGGTGATGGATATGGGTTCATACCTTGATTCTAAGGCTGCCAAGGCTTCTTCTGGGCGATAAAATAAACTTGTTCCACATCTAAAGTAGATGCCTGCAGGACTTCTTTGAATTTGGGTAATGAAGTACATTCCTTGTTATCATGATCCAATTCACATATCCGACATACCTCCACCTTGTCAAGCGGACATTCTTTTAATGGGTGCTTCTTTCTGCATTTGGCATAGAATACACCAAGTGCCAGATATTCTACTGCTTGCCCCTGTTTTTCTCTCAAGACTTCCAACTCTGAGGAAATGGAGCTCATCATATCTGTTTTAAAATTCTCCAGAAGCTTTCCTATTTCTACTCGAGTGGCTCCTCCACTAGTTGACTTCTATGTCCTAGTGAAGACATCTCGATCTCGTTCCTTGTCCCAATTGTTGGTTCTATAGGATCCCCTTGAATACCTTCGACATAATTCGACAATCTTCTCAAAGGGTTCCTTTGATATGTCCCCCTTTCCCAACAAATTCAACATATCTAGGAAATCTTCTCTAATTCCCCGCAGTAAGATAATCTTGAGTACATCTTTCCCAATGTCGGTATGACCATACCTCTGTAAATTATATAACAATCTCTCAACAAAGTCTTCCAAGCTCTCCTCTTCCTTCTGAACCATTTTAAACAATTCTTCATTCCTATCTCTAGTTCTACAATATTCTTGATATTTGGAAAGGAAGGTTTGTTTCATTTGATCCCAAGTAGTAATGGTATCATGACCCAAACTCATGAACCAGCGCAGAGCGTTTCCTTTTAGGGTGGCTGGAAATAATTTCAGTTTCTGCACATTGGAGGTGTAGTCGTAACTGCAACAGAGGATGTCGAACTCAAAAAGAAATTCATATGGATCTTCAAAGGACTTACTATGGAAGTCCGGGAGAACCGAGGGTGAAATATTTTTCATAGGAGCTGCCCCCGGTGTTTGGAGGATAGGGAATTCAAGTGTGACAATAGTGTCACCATGCTGATTATCTTCCACCTCCTCCTCATTGTTGTTGTGGCGCTCATTATTTCTTTCACGTTCTCCATTATCCATGTTGCTCCAAAATTTCAATGCTTCCTTCGCTCTTTCTTCTGTTGCCCTTGCTTCTTCTTCTCTCCTCCTTTCTTCCTCTCGCCTTCTTTCTTCTTCTTGTTCTTGGCTATGTTCCAACCACTAGCCCTCTTTAGTAACTCTGTGCCCGTTAATATGATAGATATCCTCTTGGCCCACTACACCTGCAGCACTTCCTTTGTCTTCAGGAGGTTTCTTCTCCGGAATAGGAGTTGAAGGTCCTGTTGCGTTCTCCATGGTTAATGCAGAAGTGTCAAGACTAGGGAGAACGAAGTTTCCTCTTCCTAAAGATGCTCGCGGTAGTATGGTACAAGAATCAACTCTAGCAATTATATCATCGATATATGTCTGTCTTCCCAAACCTTGATTACGGCCACGACCTCTTCCACCTACAATGTTAGTATTTTGAGGGGGTTCCTGATTTGTTCTTCTTGTATTCATGCATGCTTCAAATAATCAAAACTAAAATGAAATCAATAAATCAACTACTATCTATGTCTATCAATTACCATCCCCGACAACGACGCCAAAATGTTAGTCACCCTATATGCTAATCAATTACAACTAACACACGGGATGCTCAATATAAATTGTCAACCCAGGTAGGTCTTTTTATTTCAAAAGTAATTAGCACAATCTATGCATAAACATTCAAGTAGCTGATTGAATAAATGGAGATAAACTATCCTACCTATCTGCTCAATCAAACTCATCTCATGGCTAAAACTAATCTAATTTATCCATCTAACAATTCAAAGTACATTTAGCTTCCTACAAGCATCACTCCAACAATCACTGATCTAAGAAGAATTAAGCTAGACTTACTTTTGCAAGAAGTTAAATCCTAAAGATATCAGACTACCATGCATTAACCATAACCTATCTAAGATTATCTCATTTGCAAATCATAAATGACAGTAAGAAATCAAAACCAAGTGCAATCATAATCTGACTAATTCAATAAACTTCAAGAAAGACAAATAACATAAATAAACTAGAGTTGAGCTTGATTGTAACAGCTATCTAGCACACTTGCATAAAAGGAACTAACCTACACAATCGACTGTCACACCACGTAGTTACAACTATTCAGAATGCAATCATTAACTACCAAAGGAACATTCAATTATCAATTACTATTGTTGCAGCTTCTTTGTAAAGCGTATCTACTGTAAATGCACACCACACAATAGAAATAAACTAGAGTGCCTACTTAACTTGACAATATATGTGAGAAGGCGGGCCCTGGCCTTCTAACAGAGATGCCGTGAACTACTAAAAATTAAACACAAAGATATGAAGAACTCTGCTCCTTGTATTAAAAATGGTAATTCACAGTACTCTGTTACAGCTCGTACAATTGATAATCAACCAACCCCAGGCTCTGAAAGCCTTCCCATATTTATACATGCAAAATACAATCGTGATCCACTAAATTCGTGCAGCCATGAAGATCTCTGATCTTCAGGCTGCTGAGTCACAACAAAACAGTTACAGTCGTGAATAGACTTGAATGAATCCGTTGGATGTGAAGGGCGACGTTACTCTGGTTATCAATGGATCAATGGACTAACTGGCCGGGAAGTGCTATGTATGTTGCAGCGAAGTCTTGTTACAGCTACCACGTGGAGAGATGATCACGTTGTTTCTATTAATGTGTGGAATCGGAATCATGGAGTAACAGCTGGCACCAATCGTACCTTCCTTCCATGTGCTTAGCGGGCTGCTACACATGTGTCTCTCAATGCTTTGAGCTTGTCTTAATAAAATCAACACAAGTTAGCATAAATCAAAGGATAAAATTCATAACCATAACAATCTTAGGCATTAATAAAGTATGCAATAATAAATCATACCTGTTAGGATTCATGCTCAATCTTGAGGAAATACATATATCTGGTTTATGGGAATAAGGCAAAACAGAGCAAAAAGAGGTAATAGGTGTGGTAAAAAAGGGACAATTCCAGCGCCCAACACAAGGTGCCCAGATCTAAAGAGAAGCCTTTATGGCTACTAGATCCACAAGATGCCTAGATCACCACAAGAATCATCACAACCATAACTGATAGCTAAAGAACTCTGATATAACATCCACACCAGTGTACATATACCTTCTGACGGCTGAGACAAAAGAACATGTGGCTAAGAACACCACAACAATGTACAAAATACCCAAATGGTCAATACGCATGTGTATAGCAGGCATTCTTCCAATCAAGGTGCAATATAAATATATGTAGAAGACTTCAAACATCGAAGAAACAAGACCCCAATGGTCTATACATTGAAAATGATATCATACAGATGAACATCATGACTTTAACGACAAAAGATGGTGCTTCATTATTTCTGAAATAAGGTGAAAGCCTAAACAAAGAACTTATATGCACAAGAACTTCCAAGATTAAAGCATATAAAGATCATAAAATGAAGATTGCTAATACATAAATGAAAATGCTTATACACCAAAGGTTAGCAAACATTATATAAAAAATGGCAACATAATATGATCAAATAAAAGATTAACTTGCTCATTAAGGAAAATGAAGTTACTTTTACACATTAAGTGTCAGCCACAACATATAAATAGTGAGCCCAAGATTTCACTTAAATATATGAAAATTTAGTCATCAAGCAACTAATCTTAAGCATAGGTGCATTTCTTATTAGTATGATGTTAATATGCAAGAGATGAATGCCCTGAAAATGTCAATGCTTCCATATAGGAATGTTAGAGACAAAAAACACATGTCAATGCTTCCATATAGGAACGTTAGAGACAAGTAGGAACAAGATAACCTCTGCAATCATAAGAATAGAAATCCCATTGCAACAAGAACAAGGTGTTCATGATAAATAGTTTAATATTATAAGATTGCTCAAATCCATATAAATATTGAGTAAAAGATGATCGAAATAAACATGACATGAGATATATAGATCAAAATGTTTAATATGATCAACATATAGCAAATTATGATCAACTCATGATATCACATAGAAAAAGTTATGAAATGACAAGTCACTAAAGATCTTAATCATGGGTTAATTTCTTGTTAACACTATGTAAATATGCAAGAGATGAGATGCCCTAGAAATGTCAATGCTTACACATAGGAACGTTAGAGACAAACAACACATGTCAATGCTTGCGTATAGGAATGTTAGAGACAAATAACACATGAACTAGATACAATATCTTCAATACATGAGAAAGAAACTATATCCCAATTAAAGAACTTATGACAAGTCACATGGATTCAAAAAATTGACTTTACTCAAGAAATTAATTAGCAAGAGCATATAATGATCATAAAGATATTACTTATAAAACAATGAAATTGCTTTTACACAAAGGTCAGCAATAACTCATAAATAAAGAAAATAATGATCACAAGATAACACAAATGAGAATGTTCTTATAAAATTGCTTTTATAAACATGATATGATTAGAAATCAACATGATTAAACAAAAAGAACAAATTAGTTATTAAGTATCTTGTTAAAAATATTAAGCATTAGATGGTTTATAGCTATCATCATGACAAAATACTAGAGATCCATGCCCATAAAAGATGCCAATGTTTCCATGTAGAAATGTGAGACAAATATATATCAAGAATAAGAAATAATCTCTTAATAAACATGATTAGAAGAAAAACCTAAATGCAAAAAATGAATAACAAAAAACTTAAATACTTTACCATACTGATCTAAATCTGCAAAAAACACAATTAGAAAAACAATAAAGGAAAGAGAAACTTTTACTTACAACCCTTTTGATTGACTGCCTAGACTTGCCTAGACTTCTGTTATGTTCACATAGGTGGATCCATAACAGCTTTTCTAATTCCAAAAACAGGTTATAATAAAAAATCCAGTAAAAATTGACCGAGTTACGGTCATGCGCGGGTCTGCCAACAGGAAATTTGTGCACATACACTGATATGCACGAGTTCTGCACTGCAAAAGTCGCGGGTATGCGTGGGTTGACAGTAGATTCAGCCGTGGGTGCGCGGCTTGCGATGTAGAGGAGTCGCGGCTATGCGTGTGTCTCTGTACTGTGAAGTCGCAGGTCTGTCGGAGCATGCACGAGTTCAGCACAGGAACAGTCGCAGGTGTCCAGTATAAGGCCGAAAACAGTGTTGAATCTGCCGAAGATGGAAACCTACACAAAGTCTACCAAACTTGGACGAAAAATGACGTTTTGACAACCGAAAGATAGATCTCCTTGAGGAGAATCAGAAAATCATATAGATCTACAAAAACAACATCAAGCAACCCTTGAAAAAATTCTGCAAAAATCTACACAATAAGGTTAGGGTTGGAAATAAAAAAACTGCAGAAATATGCCCAGATCTGAAGAGAATCCTAATGGATACCAGATAGAAAGCAAATCTACAAGAAATAATCAATGCCCAAATGATAAAAATATTGTTTGAAAGCAATAGAAGGTGATAGATCATAGCAACAAGCTTGATACAATGTCAGAGATATGGATCTAACTAAATTAGCTTACCTATCTATGCAATAATAACATATCACAGTAAATAAGAACAGAAAGAGAACAAGAGAAAAGAGTACACCAGATATATGTGGTTCACCCAATTGGGCTACATCCACGGGAAGGTAGTCTTCTATTATCTCCAGAATATCTCGCTCAAGCTTACAGAGAGCAATGTCAATAACCCCAATACAACATAGAAAGATCATGATGTGATCCACAATGGATGATCCACAAAGGATGAATGATGATTCACGAATGAATGAATGTTAGAGACTCCCTTGACTCTTTTATATACCAAGAGATGAGGAGGAATTACTCTCACATATTACATGTGGGATAATATAATTCTCCGTAATAACATCTCTTTATATAATAATGAATATCAAGAGTATATTTTACCATAATGAATATGGGATAAATGTATTACTCTTTTACATAAGATTGTTGATATCTTCCGACATAATACAAAGACATTATTACCTTCCAAGGAATATAAAATATTCCAACAATTTACATTAAAAAAAATTAGGTATGAGATGAGGCTAGAGTGGATTTGAGGGGTTAATATGATAACTAAATGAAGGAGGGAATATTCCTTTAGGAACTAAATCATACCACATGTCCACATATATCAAAGATCATAAATCAAATAATTAGGTGGATGAGAATGCTAGGATTCATACAAATTAGACCAATCATGAAACTCCATGTGGCCATTTACTTATTGCCATGTCATCAGAATGAATTCAGTAATAAATATTTGGTAGTTCACGTGGACCAATTAGAAGATACCACGAGGTAGTGTAAGGCCAATGTTATACATTCAACATGGAAAATAATTGATTAGTTTCATAACTTAAATAATTTTAGCCTTGTAAACCTCTACTAGTAGTACAACTTACCTTACCCACAATCACAAGCATACAAGGTGGAAGAAGTGCCTTTCTAGGCATCATTAGATCATGCATTGCACAATTAGCTAAATACAACATAAACCGGGAAAAAAATCAACAAAACATTCATTAAATAATCATAAACATAAAGAAAATGCATATATCTTCTAGTCATCAAATTCACTTGATTTACTGATAGTTATTAGTTGCATTTATGTTGCATGTGAATACCTGCAAAAATAATGATGGAATAGCAAGTTTATATATATAACGAAATGATAAATAAATATGCATTCCAACATGTATCATACTCTAAAACATCAAAGGGGAATGCATGCATGAGCTTCTCTATGTTTCGAGAATAATGTATTCTCTACTGAACAGGTCCAACCACATGAAGGTGGAAGCTCGTTTGGCCCCTTTGCCCCCTCACATCACTCTCAATTCTCAATACCCAATCTATTTACTATAACATACTTAAAAGAAGCACAACTACATAAAACATAACACACATTTAAAATTCTATTCAACCTAAGAACAAGAAGATACCATATGATATGTATCCAAATATTGAACTTATTTATTTCAAAGAAAGTAAGCAAATAATCTTATTACAAAATAATTTACACATACATAACTAGAACACGAAAATTCTTAGAAAATTTGTATTCCTGAAAGCAATGAGGATACAATGTGTTTCCATGTGTTCTCATAGGGACAGTGCTCCTTTTCCATGTGGTCGTATGATATAGTATGGCAAAGGGCCACTATTCCTTGTGAGAAAGCATAGCAACACTTTTTTTTCCTCGTTGCTGACAGAAATTTTATTGCTCCGAGAGACCTGCACCCAACAACTCATACGTCATCATGAACAAAGCAAAGAAAATGAACATATATAAAGGCTAATTACAAAATTCAAATAAATGAATGACTATAAAAATTTCACGCATATAAAACATGATCACAAATAACTATAAATGTAAAATAGAGGTGGATGACTATAAAAATCAACATATAATCAAATCAAGTTTAAGCTGTAAACATCTAGGTCCTCTAGCAAAAATATATATATCACAATTATGCATAGTACAACAAAATGTATATGCCATGCATAGTGGCCAATCTCTATTGCCCTACTTATTTTTAGGTTTTTTTTATGAAGTTCACCATTCTCTCATTGGCATCAACTTCCTCATTCTCATCTTAACCAGTTTCTTGTGGTACTAGATCAAGATCATCAAATGGAAAGATATGTTTGCGTATAGGCTACCTAGTTGTAGGATTGATGCCAACTGTAATTAAAGCAAACCATCTTTTGATTAGCTTATTTATACTAAATAGTAACCAAAAAAATATTAATTTCTATAATTCAACTCGTTCATGGTACCTGTAGGTACAGTAGGGGGAACCTCTAGTTGAGCAGTACCAGATTCAGTCTCTAAATATGGCTCATCATGAGGAACACCTAAATCTTCTTGCCTTTTCTACAATAACATATGGAGACTTGTTATAGAACCACGGTCCTGATAGAATTGCACTTTATAATTAATTGTTCAATCAAAATGCATTGAGTTTGCATACCTCCTCGACATTGACAGTAGAAGTGTCAGGTGCATTGGCCTTTTTTATTTCAACCAAGGCATTGTAGCCTCCTTTGAAGGCAATTTTAAGGTCTTTTGTTGTGGGCATGACGCCAAATTCAACGGACTATATATCCCATAACATAACGCATTTTGTCAAGGAAAGCATTTAAAACCCAAAATAAAATTAAACAATGACAATTTATAAATCTTAATACTTACATATCTTCCCTTCACTTTAATGTATCCCCCTGGGCCAAGTTTTTGCTAGCCAATCTTCTCAAGTTTGGCATGTGTGGCCTTTGTTGTGCCTTTGAGCCTATGAAAATGGTCAAGTACATGTTTATGTGATTTAAAAATCCTAGTCAAATACAATATACAAATTATAATTTCAATGTTTGCCACATTATTTTATCTACCTTGGTGTTTCCGCCGCACTTTGAGGTAAGGATCCCTCTTTTCTCATATTCTTCTCCTTGGAATCCTCTAGTAGTGCAGCCCACTCACGTTCTAGAATTAGTCTAGGACGCTCATAACCTGACGATCAACTTATATTAGTGCGGTAATTGTCTAGCACATATTTCAAGTACTTCCCCGCCATGGTTTGGACCATATTTTGGTTGAACACAGGACCAAACAATGTGGTCATGTGTTTCATCAACTCCTTCTTTAACTCGTTGCTCTGATATTTATAACTTGTTCTAATTTTGGGTGCAAATAGAGCAAATGTTGGTGGAACACGTTAATTTCCTGCATTGCAATAAAATATCTTGATTAGATAGATTAAATGAATATAAAAATATTCTTTGTATAAAATCAACGTATTGCAATGGATTGGACGTAATTACCATAGAGTTTTAATCCCTTTACCAACACCAAATCATGGTCCATCTGTAATTCAATTGGTAATTGCCCAATGCTCTTTACGAGTAAGCCTGACGTCATGGCACTCTTATCAGCCTCTGATGACTAAGGCACGGGAGTACTAGAACCAATGGTCCTATGTATAGTCGGGGTCGTGGTTTTCCCCCCACTAACATTAGGTGTAGAATCAGGGGCAGACGCAACAATACCAGAAGTTGGGGCACCAATAGCATGTACGACGGGAGTAGGGGGTGCAAGCATAGATGCATGTCTACTACTCCCAACAACGGGTTCTTCATGTCTTAGGAATGCCTAAGAAAATAGAATTCACCAAGGTAAGCTCTTGGATTCCTTTAAAAAATGTCATGTTATTTAAAATAATTAATGGAATAGAATTTTAAAAACATTACAGTGTACTTCACGATGCGGTCCATCAAGAATTTGCATCTACTTTCATTTTCAAGAGTATCTTCCACATACACCATTTCAACTAATTTTTTAACATTTTTTATGATAGCTTCCAAAGGGTCATGAGCTCTTGAGATCTCCACGTCATCCTCATCAAGATGAGGCGTCAACATGGGATCCTACAAATAATCATATCATATAGGTATGATAATCTATGTAGCAAGGATCTCTGCACTGGGATAAAAGAGAACAATATGGAATATAATAACAAGAATATAAATGACCATATATATATATATATTATCTCACCTGCACCTAGGAGGGAAACTAACAACAAGGCAGAGTTAACAGCTCTTTGGGCGGTTCTCAAAATTGCACAAAGAAAAAATATACAAAGGATTCAACTGTTTGGGGATTCCAAAATGGTGATAGATTGGGCAAATGGAAAATCCCAAATAAACGCTCCCCATCTGCAATATATTTTAAAAGAAATCCAATATGTTTTGACCATTTTTGAATCAGTCTCCTTCACTCATATCTACAGAGAAAACAATGTAGAAGCAGATTTCTTATCTAAGATGGCATTGGCAGTACAACCCGGAGTTATAGAAGTAGAGGAGTTCATAAATGGTCAGCTACTGGAACACTTCACCATGGTGTGAGTCTCAAGTTTAGTCAAGACATAACAGAAAAACAGAGCTACAGTTTGCTTTTTGGAACATACTTTGTCAATAGAACAAGCATGCAGATACAAGCAAGTTCCAGTTTTGTTTTTTGGAGTTTTGAAAACAGTGAGGAACGAGCTTGTAGTATACGAGCAAGCATGTAAATTGGAAATGGTTTTCAAGCCGTGATGTGCACATGTATGTAAAAATAACAATGTGAATCCTGTAAGGCGTTAAGGCAGAGATTGGGTTTTTCGTGATGTAAAACATATTGGAATCTTTTTTATTATGATAATGTAAGTCCTATGAGGACAGTTCATGATCACTCTTTATTTAGAGTGATAAACATTTTCCATATGGAAGATATTATCTCACCTGCCCATCAACGATGCCTTTCCCCCAATCAACCTATAACATAAACCATGATTTGTTAACCATATATAAAAGATGATTTGTTAACAACATAAAGTATATGTAATGAAAAATAATGAATAAACAGTATACATGCTTTTTAGTAAATCATGGACATGATTGTTAAACCATACTTACCTGATTCCTAGATCATGTTCAAATGATAATTGAGCAACAACTCCTTGCTCGTGGGTATTGATTTTATTGCACTGACCACAACTTTGTTATCCTCACCCTAAAAAAACACAATTGGTTAGTTTATTTTTTCTTCCAGGATGAGTTGTACGGTTTACAAGCCCAACAACATTTCCACGGGATTTGGGTCTTCCATCAACATATATGGGAAATCCTTTATCTTGATTGTTTTCTTTCATTTTATTATAATTTGTAGAAATTTTGTATATGTGCATACTCGTTAGATATCTTGTTATCCTACCCCAATGTGCGTAATCATATGTTGGGCCAACATATTCCATCACTACCACTTCATTGTTGTATGGAACGTTCACACCATCCATTGTAAAGAGCCCAAAACCATGTAAAGTAGTTGGAGAAATTCTATATGTTCTTCCATCAATAGTGAAATCGATGTTTATTTTCGGAACTAGGTTTGGTTCCCAATCCTTCAAATAATGCATGTACATTAATGGAATTTCCTTGTCTTCGGCGGACTCATTGCCATAAGAGCATGACCCTCCTTCAGAAAGAAATACATACATATGTTTTTTGAATTTTATTCTGACATTGCTACCTCTAGTTGATCTCGACATACTGCTTGACGCTTTCCCTTCTTCAATCTGCTCAAGACAACCATCGCTATTCGAAGATAGATCAGACAAATATCTATTTGGTTGTGTATGTAATTAACGTCAAACAACAATAGTCATGTTCCAATCATACGATTTCAATAGCAAAATCAACAATTAAAGTAGCATATATAATTCACATAGTCAAGTTTCATCAATTGCAAATGTTCCCCGACATATTTGTTAGCATAGTTATGGGAAATAAATGAGTAAGGTGGAGAGGCCTTACAATGGTTCACAAGTGTTTAGGGAGGATTTTGGTATTCTACTCTAATGTTCCATTCTTTTCCAGGGATATTTGATGGGCTTGTGATATGATGAACCATGGATTCCAACTAGGTATGACACCCACTTAAAACCTCCCCAACATACCCTCATTTTTTTAATATTGGGTATATAATAGAAAAATGTAACATTAAATATTTTTAAAAATTTACAATCGTTTTTTAATATTTTTAAAATATTTCATTCGTTTCACCCATTGTTTAAACTTGATGATGCCAATATCCCACCAAGAGGCTAGCGATTCATATCTATGTGGTTGTTTGAAGGCTAGTTCAAGGACCATGGCCATAGAAGCTTCCTTTTGGGCCAAAGGCTTGGGATCCAATAAGCAAAACCTCCTAATGGTACCTATATCCCACTCAAGAACAAAGATACTTTATATAGGGTTTTTTGGTGGTTTAGGGAATCTTTCACATTGCATAATACTTATAAGATTGATTTAGGGATAAAAGGCCTTATTTTCTTCCCCTAATCATGGTCAAGGCCTTGACATCAGTCCCTATTGCGTAAAAATACTAATGGAACCAATATCACACTATTGTGCAAAACATCCATTTTAGAGGCCCCTTGTTACAATTCAGTGCCTTAATATTTTCCCAATAGCATAGGGATATTCATTCAGGCTCTAATTCCCAAGATTTATCCCCTTATCATGGTTAAAACCTTCATACTAGCCTTGATGCACAAAACTTCATAATGGTACACCCATATCTCAATTGAATGACAATGATCCCCGTTAAAGCGGACATGTTATGTGGTTTATGGCATTATTTATGGCCCTCGATCCTTAAAGGCTTCATATGGGGCCAAATGGCCTTTTAACCATGGCTAATGCCTTAAGACCCATAACTAGCATGCAAGACCTTATAATGGTAACCCGTATCCCAGTTGGAAGCCAAAGATCACCTCTAAAAGGCACGTGTCTTGGTTTGAGATCATATTCATGACCAATAAGCCATATAGATCCATTTATGGCATAAGGCCCTTATATTCCACTCTTGACTATGGTCAATGCCTTAAGACCCATCCCTTGTGCACAAAAAAATCTTGATCGCATCCACATCCCATTTTTAAGATAAATATCTAGTTTAAAATGTCTATATTGTGGTTCCAAGCCTTGATCATAACCCATTAGTTATGGTGTTAATTGAGTAAGGTAGAGAGGCCTTACAATGGTTCACAAGTGTTTAGGGAGGATTTTGGTACTAAGTGAAATGTACACAATTTCAATAGGTTTTAAGTCATGGAGTTCATGTTGATGTTGGAACCATGGGTATGTGTTTCACATTTTTTGTAGGCAGTCTCTTCGCCTCGATTATATAAAAATGTTTGTATAGGACAATGTTAACAAAATGCTTTCTATTGGTTTCAAGGACTATCAATAAGTTTTATGTGAATGTTTCCAAGCACTCAATGAATTCGACATTATGATAATTTCAAAGGATTTGGTTCATAACATTTTGACCCTTTGGATATATTGGACCCAATTATGTATATATTGATGGGAGTATAGTTACAAATGATCCCGACTGTAATATATGTAAAAGATGTAAGTACGAAAAACATGGATTTCTAGTGCAAAAATCAATGCTAAGGCCCAACTAGGGAATGCCTAGGCATACATGTAAATGTGATGAACAATGTTTGTTTTAGTTAAAATCTTATGAGGCCCATTCTCGACCCCAAATTTCCCCTAATGTCAGCTTGTGTATGTGATGAAATTCATGTTGACAAAAAGGATGATAGACCTACAATTGGCCATGAGGCTTGACTTCTAAATCCATGCCATTAAAATTGTTTGCTATGAAAAGGGAATGGACTAGTTTTAGTTTGTTGGCTTGGAAAGTTTTGGGTTGTTTCTATACTATATGTGCTATTGTGAATGGTTAAGAGCATTATATTCCATACAGGTCATGTGACTATACCAGAAAATCACTATGGAGTACATAGCAACAATAGAATCATTGGACCTACAACAAAACACAGTGTAAAGTTGAAGTAGGGAAAATAAGAAAAGTTGATGGATTGAAGAATAGGCAGGCAATCTATGGGAGAAAGTCATTAATAACGTAGGCGAAACATCCAAATCTCTTGGTTGTAGTATGTGTAGTGCACTGTGCGAGGAAAGCTTATTCAAGCTAAAGCACACTACAATATAATGCCATTGTAGCATTTTTATAGCTGTGACCTCTCATAGATAAAGATTGATACCACGAAGCATAGGTATGTTACAAAAGATGCAGTCTTATGTAAATATTGTGCGTCATGATGTTGGTGAGAGTAAGGGTGAAGAATGTTAGAAGAGTTAAGCAAGTTCTATAAAAATATAGCTCTCTAAATTTTATGCTTTAGATGAGTTTATATTTTAGCTAACTTGCCGTTAATGGGCCAACAAAAACTATAGTTTGCATTATAGTAGAACTGAAATACATATTTTGAATATTTTAATTAGTTGTGATGATTGATAAGGAGTATAGTAGAACTGAAAGTTTGTTTTATTAATAAGGAGTATATGCAGTGAATGGAATTTCCTCACATTTCAATTGATTGATAACTAAAGGTGGCTTAATTGTCATTACAATTTTGAGATCATTCATTGGGTTATTGTGGGTATTGTAGTTGTACATATAAACACTCATGGTTGGTTTGGCTAAATAGAACCCCTATTGAGAAGAATAACTTGCATATTGGCATTAATGGGACACGGAAAACATTGAAATCCCAAACGAAGACCAATCACTATGAATGTAAGAAGGGAAATTGTGAGCCTATGCTAGTCCAATCTTGGTGGTATGAAATCTATGACAAGCTCCTCTTTAACAGGGGTGGACTCCACTTTAGGGAGAAGTTGAACACCATGCACATGGACTGAAGTTATGGGTCGCATGATGTTAGGGTCACGCTAATGCTATGCCCAAAACGAATCGCTACAGAGGAAAAAAACCCTTTCAATGACTTTATAATACGATTCGATTTGTGGTAGAAACAACATTTTGGTGGGACAATAGATTCATTGGACAACAAATTCGTTTTGGTGATTCACACCCTTTCCAAGCATAAATGAGATAACACTAGAACTGAAGACGTTGATTTCTTTGTTGAAATGTAATACCCCATTTTGACCCTTAGGATATTTTAGCTTTTAATGTAAATATTGTATGCATGCGATGAATGTTTCCCCTAGTGTGGAGCTCAAGGCCAAGTCCCCACTAGTGTATGTTCGGATTTTATTTAGAATGGACAGGCATTTGATATTTTGCTACCCATGTGCTATCAAACCATGGAATATTGTAAATTGATGAAAATATTTAATATTGCAATAAAATACTAAAAAATGGCTATGGAAGCAACTAATGAGAAGGGGCCATGTGTATCCACTAGGGAGTGGTGAGGGGGTTGTGGGATGAACCATATGCTTCCAAATGTCATTGTGAGAACCCATTTGACTTTCCTTGCTGACATTTAATTATGTTGTAAGGAAGTTGTTGAAGATTTCATTCCATGGCTTCAATGGAGCATGGACAGCCCAGAAATTCATATGGCAGAGTATGGGCTCTGTTTTCTTGACCCACAAGTCACTCTATCTCATGGGAATGGGTTCTTTCTCATTCCCATTTCATTGTTGAACATCCCACCATCATTTTCCATCCAAAAACGAATTGCCAGCAGGGAGAAAAACCAGAAATTGCAACTTTGCAAGAACCCACGTTTTGAAGAGCCAAAAAATGCCCAAATTTGGTGTTTGACAATAAAATCCAATGGGGGATCCATAGATACGAACCTTGGGGCGAATTTGAGAGTATTAGATACCCCAAAATCCATTGGAAAACCCAAATTTTATAGCCCATAAAACCAATGACGGGATTGAGTTATTTGATGAACAGAAGTTTGAGAAATCCAATTGTGAATGACTGAACAGAGGTTGGGTTTGCTTGATAAACCCAGTGAAGGTTGAAATCTCAAGGAATTAGTAGCTGTACCTTTCTATGCCCACCTTGAATGGCACTGGAGGGAAGGGACGCCTAAGGGACTATGTAGCAGAGAAGGGGACCTTCCTTGTGTTGGGTGAGGTAGGTATTGTGGGTGCCATACTGTTGAATTCATTCAAGATGCATGTAGCTCTATGGCTGAGCTCACTGGCTTAGCATCCTCCTCATTTGTCATTTGTATGCTTGATAAACCCAACTGTATGTTGGCTTAACATAGTTGTTGAGTGAAACCATGGCTGTGAGTGAGCCTGTTTAGTTCCTCCTTAGTGGATACACAACCCAGCTCGGGGGTGATCTCTCAGCTGAAAGAATACAGGTTAGACAGAGATCTATGGTTGGGTGGAACGTTTCTCTCACATAGCCAGTTGTTGGACAACTTCAACTCAAAGATAAGTGTTCTCTGTGTTTTAAATTATATGCATTTAGTGTTCTGTAATGTGTTAATTCGGAATGGTAATTATTCATGTTAATGGAATTGAATCCCTGAATGTTGAATCATCCTCTGTTGGTGATAGATATGTTGATGCATTATTGTTTGTGTGTGTGCAATTGTGTTTTAATTCCACTGTGTTTATATTGAGTATGAGTTTGCACATAGAAGTTTTATTTATTCAAGCATTTCTTAGTATTGTATGGGCTGAGATATCTAAATAAGCCTGGTATGTTTGGTCACGTTTTCCTTCCTTGCATTGGATAGAGGGAAGGGGATGTGAGAGAGTGGTATTAGAGCCCATGTTGCAGCACTGGGGTTGCTTGGGCCAAACTCTAAGTTACAGGCAGGTAACAGAATGTTTTAACGTGGTATTGGTGAAGTTTGGGGCGTCATTTTAATATGAAAAAATGGTAGGATCAAAGTTCTCATATGTGGCAGAGGATCACACCATTGCATGGAGATCTCCAAGAGCTTTCCAATGGTACCAAACTTGCCTTATTTGGTTAAGGGACGAGGGAGATATGAGCCCCGCAAGTGCACAGGTTGCGCGTAGATTGCGCACAGGTTGCGCGCAGGTTGTGCACAGATTGCGCACAGATTGTGCGCAGGTTGCGCACAGGTTGCGCGCAGGTTGTGCACAGGTTGTGTACAGATTGCGCACAGGTTGTGCATAGGTGGCGCATAGGTTGTGCGCAGGTGGCACACAGGTTACGTAGGTGGCGCACAGGTTGTGCAGGTGGCACATAGGTTGTGCACAGGTTGCGCAGGTGGCGCACAGGTTGCACAGGTTGCGAAGGGGTTAAAAAAAAAAAGTAGTCAAACCCAGAAATTCATAAAAGATGAATGGAGCATCGGAACAGAGATCCGCGAGTTGTTGAGTGCTCCTTGCTATATGGACTAACTTTGCCCGATAGAAAAGTTTTCCTGATTTCTTCTAGATTTACTTCTACAGGCGGCTGACGTTGGTCTTCCATGATGTTTTACAACTATGTAAAAGTGCATAATTTTGGGTGAAAATTGTCATTTTTGAAGTAATGTAACTTCCACACCTAATGTCGGAATGGAGCACAGGGATAGGCATTGGAAATCTTATCTAGCAGAGAACAATGGTGCATAGTTAGAATTCGAATGAGGGTGTCATACACCATAGATTTGCAGAGCAGAAAGTGTCAATGGCTGTTTTAACAAATTGTTGTCGATATGGGCAATTTCTAGAATTGCATGCCTAGAAGTAGCAGAGACCATGAAATCGAACCAGCTATGATGTGGAAGAGGAAGATCATGCAAAGATAAGGGATTGAAAAGGGATAATTCCTTAACCCCTGTCTTGCTAACTGTATTTATATTTTATAAGCTTTATGTACATAAAATTATGGCATGGGAATTCTGAAAATGCAAGAGATTAGATGAGTGGCATGAATATGCATTGGTTGGCATATTAATAAACATTGCACAGTGCATGAGCAGATTTTTGTGCACGCATATGATATTACATATTAGTAAAAGTAGTGAGGTTCTACATATGCAATGAACCACTAATGGTAAATATTGTGGTTGATAATCACTATTGGTGTTGGTTTTGGTTGTAGGACCAAAGACAACAAAAGCATGGCTAAAGATGTTGATGATATTGTTGCATGAGGCCAACAACCTTATGAAGAAAAGGTTAGGGCAGCAAATCCATGATCAAGAGGTTGGTGGAAGAATTCTGTAATCCTCTGCAAGAGACCAACGGATTAGGTAACATCAAAGGTGTAAATGGAAGCCATGTAGGTAATGGTTTACTTATGATGATTGCATAAGTGTTGAAAGAGGATTGGGTAAGAATCTCTTGAACCATATTTAATAATCATAAAATGGTATGCATTTAGAGTTGAAATGCATTCATGTATGCATTTAGAGTTGAAATGCATTCATGTGAATTCCATACTACCATAGTGTGGTGGAGCATGGAGTGGCAAAGGAAAGGGGCCTCATACCATGTGACTATTTAGAAATTTAGATTGCATTCATATAAAATATATCGTGCCATGTGTATGTTGGTTATGAACTTAATAATCAAAGCAAGTGAGGACTGGTGGTCCTGATTATGGTAATGCATGCTATATGAGGTGGTCATGTTTCGGCCATAATATGTTTGAATGCATAATATTCATGAACCAATGCAAGGTAGCATTTAGTAAATATGCATTAAGAAATTTTATAAATCTTGTGGTTATGCCTTGAATGAATGCACTTGAAAATCATGTGTAAACATCGTAGATGTGCATGCATGTGTGTGGATGCACATGTTGTGATGCATTGTGCGAATGCACGGTTGTGATGTATATAGTTCATTGCAATTAGATAATAGATGAAATGATGAATTGTCGAAAATTATAAGATCATTTCATGAGCTGCTATGAATGCAAAATAGTAAGTGCATGAAGAGGGAAGTCATGATCGATGGGCTATCGGAATACTCTGTGGAAGGGCAGAGTTGTATAAATCATAGGACTGAGAAATGATGAGTATCTAAAAGTTTAATTTAAATTGCATGAATGATGTGACTGTACCTTGCAATTTTAGTATGATAATGATGCACGTGAAGTAAATGAGTTTTTGGTGATATTGATATGTTAACAGCTCGAAGTGTTTGAATTATGGAATGTTATAATTCTGAAAATGCTTCAGTGACTGTTGCAGCAATGAAATATTATATGCATGGAGACTTACAAGTGGTTGGATGGTTGAATTTTCTGATTACAGGTAGATTGTTCAAGGCATGGCAATGAGGGTAAGACCATGATGAAGGCTGGAATCTACCATGTGAAAGAGCCAAACCTCATGAGAAGGATCTCATGGCTGTGAAATAGTTTATGTGCAGAACAGATTGTCAATTCAGATTTGTAAGTCTCAGAATTGGAATTTTGCTAATAAATGACTAATGACTATTTGGCTTATATAAAATGTGTCAGGAGGGCACGCTGTAAGTGGATGCTCGTGTATGGCAGCGGGCGTAAGACCATGATGGGAAGAGTGGTGTCACTTATAGGATCCAAACAATATGAGGCTGAACTTATGGTTGAAACAAATCAATTTCTGTAGGAGACAGAACTGTAAATTCATATTGAATTTAGTTATTAGTGCCATTGATTGGTTATGAAACAATCAGGTTTGAATTTTAATGCTAAATGTTGCTGACTGTTTGGCTATTTAATAAGTGTGCTAGGAAGACACATTGCAGTAAGACCAAGAGAGAGGGCCTGCAGAAGCCAAACTTCATGGGAAGGGATTCCATGATTTGGAAATGGGTTTCGGGTGAAACGCCATTAGACATTATTAATGTCTCATCCGCATTGCATGATTGGTGAACAACATGAGTGAGATTGTGAATATTATGTCAGGAGGACATATGAGGGTTATGGAATATAAAAGGAGTTGGGATGGCAAACCGAGGGATTGTCAACTCAGAGAAAGAGCCCCCATTCCTCATTAGTGAAGAGAAATTACATCTGCAAAATGGATAAGTGCTCTGTAAACCCAGACTGATATATATATATATATATATATGGGAATCTCTAATTGTTAGAATTACTACGCAGAGCATATTCCATTTATTTATATTATTCAGACTGCTTGAAGTATGTTAGGACCTACATAGTTCACATCAGTGAGGAGTGCACACCTTTCTGGTGCTGAGTTATGTTAGGGATGCCAATATTGACTACACCCTAAGGGAATGGACGCATTCCTGGTGTTTCAATGTTGGATAGTGAATGTTATGAAATATGTTTACAGTTTTAGAGCAACAATACTGATGAGCTTGCTTATCCATCTTGTGTTGTCAGCTTATACATATGCAAATTGGTGCTGCACATTAAAGGGAAAAGTGAAGAAAAGGGTACCCAAGAGGACTGTATGAGCAGTGGTAACCTTTTTGTAGTGTGAGTGGGTATCATGGGGCCATGATAGCCTGCAGTTAAGAAAGTCACCTAAAGAGTTCCTAAAGGGAACCATTGGTTTGCACAAGAGAAGGAGTGCCATCCTTGTGTGGGTGAAGAATTGTTACGCACATGAAGGGTTGTGACACGTGTGAGAGGTTGATGCAAGCCTTAAGCAGAGTAGTAGAGCCTTGACCTATAATGGTTGGTGGTGCAATTTCCTTCCATTGGATGATGACCCAAATGGAGGTGCTGGCTCGGTAATGGAGAGGGACAACTAGGTATGGGACTGGTTGGGCACCACAAAATGCTTGGTAAATCCAGTCGGCGTGAAGGTGTGCTGGTAGGGCATTAATTATTTGATTTTGTGGAGCAGCCTGTGCGATGGCCAAACATCCCAGTCCATAGGAGGATCCCAAGGCTTGTAAAGTAAAAGCAGGACCCTATGGACCAAAGAGGAAACACACAATACAGATAAGCATTTGGTTATCTTGCAACTTCTTGCTTATTTAATATGAATATACATGTGTATATGATTTTATTATGATTTCCTAAACTCTTGTTTAGAAATAAATCCTATGAGAATAAACTAAACATGTGAATTGATTCAATGTTTGAGTGTAGGTATTGTTGGAAGCAAGGCCTATGAAAGCATCTTAAGGATGCATGTGGACATGTGACTGTCCTAAAAAGCTCAGCTTGCACAGAAATGAATGATGGTGCTAGTGGACTTGTGGGGGTCCTAGCAGCCAAAGGTGTTGTGGATCACCATGTGGAAAGGTTCCATGGTTGAGAGATCCGATATAGACCATAGACACTAAGTGTCATAGCCAAGAAGGGTAATTCAAGCATTCACGTTGAAGTGAAAGAGGCTAGGAGCATGAAAACCACAGTGGTGGTGTGGGTTCCATAATGGAACAAGACTAAGAGGAGAAAACTCTTACTGCTCTGTCTTTCCTTTTTTTTATTGATGCATTTATAAAAAGAAAAAAAAAAGAAAAAAAAAATAGAAAATTGTTGAATGCATGTATGGCTGAAAGTAGAGTGTGTTTATTTGCTTGAAATAAATTGTGAATGTTGAAGTAGTTAATTCCCTGTGAAAGAATGGACATGAATAAGCTCATGTGCATGTTGGGAAAGCATGAAAAGTATGAAAGTCTCATGGATAAAGCATGGACTACACATGTCAATTGGAAATTAATTAACTGATTTTAATGTTATGTTATGCTTGGCCTAACAAGATTATAATGATGAATTTCACAGGTGGGAAAGTGAAACTAATTTGTGGCAGTTGTTGCAAGCAAGTGTTGCTTGTAAGCAAAGTGAGGGTCAGCTACACACAGTGACCATAGCAGCAGACCATAGGCTGTTGGAATTGGATGAAAGTCTTCTTCAAACAATTTCCAAGACCCAAGAAAACCTTGGAGAAATGCTCAAGATACAGAAGAAGCAAAATGAGATGAACCACAAGACTTTGCAGGACTCTATTTGTCTGCAAAGGGAGGTAAAAAGCATTATGGGAGCAATTAGTAAGGGAAAGGACAAGAGGCATTCATCCAATCGTTCCATTAAGAAACGTTCCAGGCATGAAGACTCAAAGGAAATTGAGCAGGTAGAGAAGAAGCAACCACTGAAATGTTGGAAATGTGGAGGAAATCACCGCCACAACTGCCCAACAAAGGAACAGCAAGAGGGTAGCAACCATAAAGTTTTCAGACTTGTGGATAAGCTTGAATATCAAAACCAGCAGGAGCAGCTCGTGGAGGCCAAAGGACTTGGTCCTGAAAGTTCAAAGTGAAGGATAGAATGCATGGCAGACCTGCAAAATGTTTTGAAAATTTTGGATGTGTAAACTGTATATGTTTTCCTAAGTACTGGAACACCGAGGACAGTGTTATTCTAAGGGGGAGGGGATTGTAATACCCCATTTTTACCCTTAGGATATTTTAGCTTTTGATGTAAATATTGTATGCATGCGACGTATGTTTCCCCTTGTGTGGAGCTCAAGGCCAAGGCCCCGCTAGTGTATGTTCGGATTTTATTTAGAATGGACAAGCATTTGATATTTTGCTACCCATGTGCTATTAAGCCATGGAATATTGTAAATTGATGAAAATATTTAATATTCCAATAAAATACCAAAAACTGGCTATGGAAGCAACTAATGAGAAGGGGCCATGTGTATCCACTAGGGAGTGGTGAGGGGGTTGTGGGATGAACCATATGCTGCCAAATTTCATTGTGAGAACCCATTTGACTTTCATTGCTGGCATTTAATTATGTTGTAAGGAAGTTGTTGAAGATTTCATTCCATGGCTTCAATGGAGCATGGGCAGCCCAAAAGTTCATATGGCAGAGTATGGGCTCTGTTTTATTGACCCACAAGGCACTCTACCTGATGGGAATGGGTTCTTCCTCATTCCCATTCTATTGTTGAACATCCCAGCATCATTTTCCATCCAAAAATGAATTGCCAGCAGGGAGAAAAATCAGAAATCGCAACTTTGCAAGAACCCACGTTTTGAAGAGCCAAAAACGCCAAGATTTGGTGTTTGACAGTAAAATCCAATGGGGGATCCATAGATACAAACCTTGGGGCAAATTTGAGAGTATTAGATACCCCAAAATCCATTGGAAAACCCAGTTTTTATAGCCCAGAAAACCAGTGACGGGATTGAGTTATTTGATGAACAGAAGTTTGAGAAATCCAATTGTGAATGACTGAATAGAGGTTGGGTTTGCTTGATAAACCCAGTGAAGGCTGAAATCTCAAGGAATTAGCAGCTGGACCTTTCTATGCCCACCCTAAATAGCACTGGAAGGAAGGGACGCCTAAGGGACTGTGTAGCAGAGAAGGGGACCTTCCTTGTGTTGGGTAAGGTAGGTATTGTGGGTGCCATACTGTTGAATTCATTCGAGATGCCTGTAGCTCTGTGGCTGAGCTCACTGGCTTAGCATCCTCCTCATTTTTCATTTGTATGCTTGATAAACCCAACTGTGTGTTGGCTTAACATAGTTGCTGAGTGAAACCATGGCTGTGAGTGAGCCTGTTTAGTTCATCCTTAGTGGATACACAACCCAGCTCGGGGGTGATCTCTCAGCTGAAAGAATACAGGCTGGACAGAGATCTATGGTTGGGTGGAACGTTGCTCTCACATAGCCAGTTGTTGGACAGCTTCAACTCAAAGATAAGTGTTCTCTGTGTTTTAAATTATATGCATTTGGTGTTCTGTAATGTGTTAATTCAGAATGGTAATTATTCATGTTAATGGAATTGAATCCCTGAATGTTGAAATGTTGAATCATCCTCTGCTGGTGATAGATATGTTGATGCATTATCGTTTGTGTGTGTGCAATTGTGTTTTAATTCCGCTGTGTTTATATTGAGTATGAGTTTGTACACATAAGTTTTATTTATTCAAGCATTTCTTAGTATTGTATGGGCTGAGATATCCAAATAAGCCTGGTATGTTTGGTCACGTTTTCCTTCCTTGCATCGGATAGAGGGAAGGGGACGTGACATGAAGACGACATATTCTTTATTTCAAGAATGTTGCCTAGGGTGTATACAACCTCTACAAGCAAAATTACTCTCTTGGAACCCTTATACGATTTCACTATGGATTGAAACTATTTGTTTTCAAGATTTAGGGCTCAATACATTGATTTTGGAGGCATTCTCTCTTCCCCTACTCGGCCTCCCTCTCCCGTACACGGCCTCCCTCTGTTGTGCAACCTCTCTCTTCATTGGGCAGTGGAAAATGTTACTCCCTCTTGCTGAATGTTCATGGGTGCAAGTGTTGTTGGTTTCAATTATTATTATTATTATTATTAAGTTTTGTTTTATGTTTTTAGTTTTAGTTTTATTTTTATTCAAGTATTATAATATATTTACCTATTTATTATTTTTTAATATTTTATTTTGTGTGTATATATTATTTTATATATGTTATTATATGTGTGTGTATTTTATTATATATATACATATTGAAAAATAAATATTTATTTAAAATTAAAAATAAGATTTAATTTGAAAATAAATTAAAAAAGTAATGACGATGTCAATGATGATGACGCTGACGACATGAGTGTTAATGACAATCATCACCATCACCATCATCCTGATCATCAGCATGATGATCGTTGTCTTCACCATCAACATCATAAGCATCACCGTTGTCGTTGTTAGTAATCTTCATCGTCATCGTAAACAACACCATTGTCATCATCATGTCCAATGATGATGATGGTGATGATGATGATGTTGATAATGAAATCATTGTCATCGTCGTAGTTATCACAACCATCATCGCCCTTGTCATTGCACAATCATCGTTGTCATAGAGATGATCATCGTCATCATCATCACCACCACCATCATCACCATCATGATCATCATCATTTGAGTCATCATCATGCTAATCAATGCCATCAACATCAACATCATCAACATCAAGAACATCATTGACATCATAAGCATCATCGTCGTCGTCGTCTTCATTGTCATAACGACCATCATCATCATCATAGATATGATCATTATCGTCGTCGTAGAGATTATCATCATTAGCTAGGCCGACTAAGGGTAATGAAAATATATGTATATGGTTTTCTTAGGTTTTGGTTTCTCCATTACATCTCATATTTGATCTATGTGTGCACTCATAGGTCATGGTTTAAGGATGAAATATAAGGTATTAGGCCATAAAATATATATTTGGGGTTCATGGGGAATGTGTGGGGCTCCAGATAATCACCCATGTACTTCATAAGGGATCTTTTCCTACAAGTGTGATTTGGTGGAAATGTCAAGGTTGGTAAAAGTAAGCATGATCCTTCGGGCTCACTCCATAGGTAGAGGTTGAAATCAAAGGTATTGAGCCATAACATTTACTGCTAAGACTCATGGACAATGCATGGGGTCTTTAACCACAATGCAAACCTTGCAAAGGGTATCTTTGGCTTATGTTTGGGAAATTGTGGTCATATTTAGATTTGGAAGATCAAGGATGGATTTTTGGGTTCAAGCCACATGGTCTAAGGTTGAAATAGAGGGCATTATTCCACAAAAATTTCCTCTAGGGATCATTATCCATGTGTGGGGTGCTAAAGAATGACATAGTCCATGGATATAATATATTTGTCATATGAGTGCAATATGGTGACCATTTCAAAAGTTTGAAAAATGGAGGATGCTTACTAAATACCATGTCATGGTTCTCAATTCCTAACCCATTGTCAAAGGCCATACTACAACATCAAAAACCATATGATCAATTTCACATGGGGCTCATAGGCCATGTATGATATCTTGAACCACAACTTGGGTCATGCATAGGGAATCTATAACATATAATCAAATATTATGGGAGATTATAACCTCTCGACATGCATAGATTCTTATTTTCTTGGTTGGTTCCATCAAAATAATCCCTAACATATGGCTTGTGCACCACCAAAATATTAGGTGTTATTGAAGGATTCTAAATACTAGTTTGCTTCAAGTCCTGATAAATATATTTAATGATATGGAAGAATTCCAAGTGAAAGAAAGATTTACCCTAAACATGATTGCATTTTGGACTAGCATGGGAGGGCCTTATGTTCTTCTAAAGAGGGACATCCCATCCAATTCCTTTGTAAATGGAAATTCCAACAAAATGTATTGAATGGTCTCCTCACTCATCCTACATAAATAATAGAATTGTAGTCCTTATCAAACCCCCTTCAAAAATTCCCCTAAGTTAAAATTTTACTACTCAAATCTAACCAAAGAAATAGCCTTGATTTACTAAACTTTTAAAATTTTGGAATAGATTCTGCCACTAATATTCAATGGTATCCCCATCAAGAAACATGACTCTGTTACCCATATTAGCAAACCAATCAATCATCTTCAATGGTATCCCCATCAAGAAACATGACTTCACTCGATGTGTTCCAATACCAAACCTATCAATCATCTTCTTCTATTATATTTTTTTTCCATAATCCTTTTTTTTCCATTGACTAGCCTCCCCCCTCCCCAAATCTCAAACCCCTTGCTCTTTTCCATCAATGTTGTCATAATATACTGTTAATTTTTGAGCAAATATGATGTGCTTTGAACTTTAAAACTTTAAGTGCGGAAATACTGAATACGTGAATCAATGAACCATTCAATCACATGAAACATTCAACCATAACACAATATGCACCCTAGGGAAAACCCTCAAAACAATGAGGATGAAAAACCTCAGCAAATCTTCAGAGTATAATTATGATAGATAGTGGAGAATGTCTTTTACAAAATAACAAATTGCTTTCGGCACCCCAAGTGCTAGATAAGAGAGAATACTGAGCAATAGAGAATAGAGATCAACTGTATCAATTTTCCATGTGCCCAACACATTAATAACAAGCAAGAATAACTGCCATGCAAGATGTAGCGAATGGTTGCATGGGTAATGGTGCATCACATGCAAAAACTGTGAATTGCCTTCTTGTAGAATTATCCTGCACAAATAGAAGCGCCTTGCCTTCAAGGGAGAAGAGAATCTGCTTCACATTGGATTCATCAATCATGTATAACATATTTATATATTCTTCACATGCATTGGCTTCTATTTTTATCTTCTGACTTCATGATGAACTTGCCCTCCATCTGGATGTATCAATCTTGCATGAAGAAGAGTGCCCCACTTCTCATGCAATGCATTAACTCACTGAACTGAGTCTTAGGATGAACTCACCCCTTAACTGAAAGCTTGCCCACTTAGTTAGGTGGCTAACTTAAGTGTCGTCATGCAAGTGTCACAACTCAAGTGTCATCTTTTAGTTTAACATAAGTGTTGTCATGCAATAACACTTAGTTAACTATATCTTCTTTTATATCACTTAGGTAACTCTCTTAACTGATTCTTTCTTGTTAACATCATTGTAGTGATCAATTCGAGTTCTCCTTTGATATACTGAAGTCTTCACTGAAGTTTAACAATTCGAATTCTTTAACTGAGGCATACATTGTGGCTTCAACTGAAGCTTAACCATTCGAGTTCACTTAGTATCTCATGAGCAATTCAAATTCTCTTTTTCTCTATGGATTTATCTTTATCTCTTATCTTTACTGCATGGTCAATATGTGTTAACTTTAATTATCTATCATATCAAGTTATACTAAGAAGATTTGTCAGATGATGTGATCATATTATATTACTCTTGGGACAAATGATCATATGCTAAAGTAATTCACTCTAGAGGTGGCCAGTCTCTAAAGAATACTTAATAGCAATCGGTGACCATGGTTAGTAATACATCACACGACATTAATGCTTCAACATGCAAAGCATCTACCTCTATAATTGGAGGTCCATCCCAAGGGTACCTACTATATCTGGAGGTCCACATGAGAATCTGACTTGACACACAAGTCATGAGCCTTGTCCAACAAGACTTTACAACAACATCATCACTTTCATACATCAAAGCATTCACCTCAACACATGAGGAATAACCTTTTGCAACTGAAGGTTTAGTCATTCTTGAGTCCAACTCAAGAATCTAATCCAAGTTCCTAAGTCCACACATGAAGCCCAATCCTGGCTGCCAAGATTGGCTTGGAGAATGACTCGTGATGTTGTACATTTAACATATACCTCTACCCAAAAATATTAAACTTACATGATGCATAATTCCCTATTAGCTTGTCTTTCTTTGATATAGAAATAATGTGCTTGTTGTCACACATTATCCAAGGTTAAATCCCTAGCTTCATTCTTTTACAATTTCCTAACCTCAAGCCACCCAATTCCCTACAATAGGGGAATCCAAAACTAGTGCCTTCCACATAATGAAGCATTTGAATATGATTTATTCCTCTTCTCTATCTATTCTTCTATGGATAGTGGATCCATTTATTTAGTTGTGATATCCTATTTTCATAAACCAAACAAACCAATAAAATAAGCATAATATTTATGCATGTTTACTTCCATTCATATATCTTCAAGATGGAAGAAAATAGTTTATTTAATATAAATATCCTCCATAATATTACCAACTGCAAATAAGAGTACACCATCATGAGTTTTAGCCCCATCGAAGTAGTATTTTTTTTTAAATGTACTTTTACAAGACGTTGCTTAGGCGACGTCCTACTGATGACAATGTTATGCCATCAATGTTTGGTTAAGGTCGATGGCATAGCATTGTCGTCGATAGGACGTTGCTTAAGCAACGTCTTGTAGGAGTAAAATTTATTTTAAAAAATGTGGGACTTTATATATGGTACAATGGTTCAAGATATAGGTTAAAAGGGCCTAATCTGAGTTAGGGTTTAGATTTGTTAAATATGATAGGTGATATTATATATATTATACACATTACAAGGTTTAGGATTTATATTAGTTGGTGCTTACAAGGCTATAATTATTAGGTGTTTCAGGTATTTTAGTGTTCACAAGTGAATTGTGAGGGTTACAACGGTGATTATATTACTTAATCGAAATATTTTATGGCCATAATGGGTATAGGGTTAAGGGTGACAATAGGTTTGTGATGCAGTTCAATATGTTTATGTTGTGGTTCATAATCAAATATAAGGGTAGATGCCATGATCCTACTAAGATTCTAGTTGGCTACAATGGAAATATGATCATACTTAGAAATTGATACCTTGCATTTATTAGGATAGGTAGGAATATGTCCAAATAAGTTCATTTGCTAAAGATTAGGTTTCATTTGAGTTTTTTTTTTGTAGTAGGTTTTTAAGTATGTTTAAATAAGTGTTGGTAGCACAAGATAGGAATCCATTTGAAGATCAACATTTGAGCTAAAGTTGATAATTTTCAAAGAAGAAGAAGAATATCTTTGAAGATGATCTCGCAGGGAACATGTCTCGTGGCACAAATTTTTTGAATCATAGTTGTATATGTGGTTTTTGGTTTCCTTACCTACATAAATCTAAGGTTATCAGCACCCCACAAGGGACTCGTTGTCCCCATGTGGAGCCAACTTTAAAGCACAAAACCACATTGTCAAATTTGGTGGTTAGTTAAGAAAAATATGTCAATTCTAATTTTTTGTGGGTCTTACTTTCTTCTTTAGCTTCTCATTTTCCCTTTTATCCCTTGAGATTTAGTTTATTTTTCGAGCCAAACCCTTTCCACACCTACCAATCTTGTATTTACACATACTCCATTGCCTCCACATTATCTCTCCATCCCACATCCTTGTCAAATTCTTCTGCAGGTATGGGTCTGGAGACTACAAACTTCACCCATTTCCCTCCACACTACATTCTTGCATTGGCATTCAATTCCTATGTGCAATGCAAAATGAAAATAATTTCATCCCTTGTTCACTCATTCCATGTTCATTGGATGTTACACTATCAACACCTCAATATCCTCATGCAATGGGCGGGTGGAGAGCTTCTAACCTTCTTCAATTCATGCCATTGCTTCCCAAATACAAGAATAAGTTACTTTTAAATATAAATGTTAGGACCTTAATTTGATGGCCATATTTGATTTACATAGTAGATTAATGGTGTTTGAGCCTTGACCACCAAGGACTGTATCTTGACCTATAAATATCAAGGACATAAATAAGGTTTTCCCTTGACCAAACCATGCCTTATTTGCAAAATTTAGTTGGGAAAATTCATAGTTAGTCCTCGTGCTTGTCTTGGATGAGGTGGTTGAATTGCATGTAGAGATTTGTCCTAGTTTCATGATTTATATTCTTGCCAAGGACATGTAGGTTAACATTACCATTTTTGGGGATAAATCCAAAGTAGGATTATCCAGTAGAATGCTCCATCATCAATCAAATTCATGTTCATATTCCTTTCATTCCATAGCTCAATATGTTCTAGTAGTTTTAGAGAGATTGATGAATATCTAGGGGTTGAATGCTAATTTATTTTATATTAGGGCAGCCACCCATTAGATGGAAAAGGAACAAACAAGAAGTGAGGAGAGTTGTTATGGTGACAATGCCAGCTCCCTAAGTTGCATTGAAGTTGGATAGATTTCTGCCATGAACTTGGCATTCTACAATGTAATTTTGGCAAACTAAAATTGGCGTTGTTATTGGGGGCAAAGTCTAGTTCTTAAGGTTATCTAGAAAATTCATGCAATAAATGTGCTAAACATTAGTCATTATTACACACACTAGGGGTTAAAGGGGTTTGGATTATAACTAAAAGAGTGATAAAGGGGTAGTAATTTAAGGGTTTAAAGGGAATATATTTGAAGGATCATGTAAAGTGTTATAGGGATAAGGGTTTTAGAGTTAGGGGCTAGGGATATAAATTACAGGAATATCACTTGTGAGAGGTTGGGCTTTTAGATGCTTGCGATTGGGTGTGATGGGATATAAGGAATATAAGGTGGTTGTATATTTATGAATTATATAGAGGTGAAATAAGTTAGTGATTAGGTATTTTATAATTTTAGATGGGTTATAGGGACTAGGGTTTAAAAGGTTAGAGTAATTAAGGGTTATATTGATTATTTGTGCTAGTGATTAACTGTTAGAGATTAAAGGATACAAGATTAAATTAAACAAGAGATGCAAGCAGCAATGTCCGTGCGATAGCAACAAGATGTCCAGGTGATATCAACAAAGGAGGACTGTGAATAATGTCTGTGCATAAGGAGGACGTCTTGATCGTCAAGTCTTCATGTCATTGAGGTATAATAGATTATGGTTATTAGAAATATATATTCATACCACCCCACATTTGATTCCCCCTCTCTTGTTTGTCGCGCATTGGGTGTTTTTTTGTCTCTTGTGTAGGATGGCTGACTACGCTCATTGTTCCTAGCCGCCTCCAGTGTCAATGGCGGGATTATGCGGTGGTGTATGCCCTCTGGGGGACTGCATGAGTACATTTCATGACTATCCATGTCCGAAATAATATGCAAGCATGTCACCCTGCCAACTTCAAGGTTTTTTATACATTTTTTCTACGTGTTGGCGGATTGTGATCTGGTATAGCGTTGCTTGCCATATGTCCGAGCTATCTTACCATTGGAACTTGTCAACAGTCTTGTCTATTCGCCTCTTGATCCAGGTAGATGGAAGCCTAACATATGCGCACTTCTGCATGCAAACTCCTGCCTATTCACCACCTCAATGCATGGACACACATGAATCAAGAAACACGTGCAAGCAAGCTCATGCAAGCAAGAAACACATCAAGCTAGGAAAAAGAAGAACATGAATAATGTCGTAAGTAATGCAGAGATATTGAGTCAGTGTTGTTGGAAATGAGTTTTCATGCCATCAATGGAGAAGTTTCCCTGAAAATCTCCCTCACATAGTTGCAACTTGCAACGATGGTACATGTCAAAACACCAAGTTGCAATTTGCCACGATGGTTATTTCTTGTCTTGTAGGCCTTTTCACAAATTTCACACTTGTTTCAGTAAAACTTAACTTTGTTGAGATGTAAATTTCGTAGACTAAAATTTCCTTCTCTTCCTTCCTAAAAATTTCAACTTCAAATCCCACCATGCAGCATAAATGTATACCATAGGAAAAAACTAGTGTGTAAATTTCTTATTCATTTGTAGATCAACATAACGTGCCAAATATTGCAATCAAATATGCCTGACCGATATGTTGAGTTAGCAACATCCATTGCCCTTGGGTTTTGTTGGATTAGAATTTGCTACATTTAATCTCTTGCCCTTTCGTGAGGTGTCATTTTATTCAGAACTTTAGAATTTTGACTCTGTCACAAATCATAGTTACATCCATTAAAGATGTTAGACTTATTGTAAGCAAATTGAAGCCTATTCTTTACTTTCTAACATTACCCTAGAATCAATAAAGGATCACACCGAATCAAAGATTGTTGATCATGAAATTCAAGCACCATAGTTCACAAGGACAAGGAAAATACGTTTTATTTGTTGCCATGTATTCATCACCACATCATGCCATTGAACAATAAGAGAGATCGCTTCTAACACAATTAGCCTCCAAGTTACTACAATCTAGATGGGTGCCAGCAAATGAGAGACTATAGGTTTTGAGGCTACTTTTTTTTTCACAAATTGTGCTGAGCTTATGCCACCATATCAAAAAGATCTTCCTCATGCATCTATTATGTGTTTAGCATGCCTCATATCACCATTAACACCAGATTACTGCTAACAATATTTTTGGAATAACATCAGTCCATAGAAATATTGCGCACTAAAAAATGGTATCATTGTTCGCGCCAATGTGGAGGCTAATATTGACAAGATCAAGGAGTTAGTTTTACTGTGCATGGATGACAGTCCATTAAAAAAGATTAAATCGCATGGTAAGTCGCATTAGTGCCACGTTATTTCCCCACCAGTCATTTGCATGATTTCGTGTGAATCTCGACCATGAGCTGACATCATAGTTCCTAAACACTATGATGAAGATGATTTCTTTGTTGACGTTCGAATGATGAACGCATCGATCATGTTTGTGATAGACAGGTCCATGCAAATGAGAGAAGGCATAAACTTAGATTCTTGTTCTTTCTCAAACTTTGTTTTGTTTTGCAATTCAATAAGCAATTACATGATGTTATATAGCCCAATCTGATTCAAAGGAAGCCTTTCCCTCTCTCACGTTGCTGAAGGAAATCGCATCAAATGTTTTGGAGATTCCTTGTCCAAAGCAACTAGCTTTGAACCATCACCACCTGAGGGACACCAAGATAGGAGCAGAAGCCCATCATATAATCTCATTTCAAAGCATACCTCTCATGAGTGTATGGATTTTGGTGAGCAGATTGAGGCCAAGTATAAGCACCAATAGCAAAGATCAAGAGCTAAATTACCCTAAGGCAAGCAAGATTCAAAGTTAAGGTAGGCTTGGGCCTGCTGATCCCTGCCTAAGCGAGAATATATAAAAGCATTTATCTAAACAATATGGAGTTGCCTTCCTTGTTGCTCTCTCTGCTTCTAGCGCCCTTGATCTAGCTATTGGGTGAACCGCTGGAACAAGCTCGACAAAGGCAGTTTAAGTCCTGGTTTCATAACCTGCTATAGCTATTTACAATGTTGCTTCAAATTAAGCTCCATTCTTATTCTATCCGGTGATAGTTTACCTTGTTAACCAAATTGTTAAAAAGGATACAACATTAATTTTTAAAGATTGTAAGCAATACCATGGTGTACCGCCCATGGTGTTTTAGCTTTGAATGTATGTAATTGAAAAACCCTAAAAGATTATAAGGAAAAATTTCAGTACACAACCCAAAAAAAAATTGCAGCACATATCACTATGCGAGGATAGCAAACATGGCTCTTGCCACATTGGATCGATGTCTGATTTTAAAAGAAGAAAAATAATAATCAAAAGCATATTTTGATCTCTGCCATCTAGAATGTGTAGGCAGCGATTATACCCCAGACGTATCCTAAAAAAATGACACGAAGCTTTGTTTCATTGTTATTACACAAAGCTTTTAGTTTAAAAATGCCCAATAATCAAATGAACACCAAACTTATAGAGAGCTCAACGGTGAACTAGATGGAAATAGAAGATTATCCAAACATAGTTAAAAGAATAAACTAGGCGTTGATACTTATTTCATGCACTGTTTATGGGAATCTAGCTTGACCTTGCATTCCCATCGTCCATGCACTCGTCATCAAAGATTTTATTTGCTACATGCTTCCTTCTGTGTGGCCCTTCTCGTGTGCTCATCCTGTACACTAAGTCTTTGGGACAAACATCGGTCACTCGTCCCTCTTGCATGTTATTTCCATTCTGCTTGACTGGTGCATGCCTGAGTATGGAAACATTTGTATCTTTGGAACGTTTGGGTTTGTGTGGAAGAGCCTACACTCTTGTGCATTCTCTATTCTCCCAACATGTTTTCTTGAGCAGTCTTTCCCTCTCTCTCATGTGTTCTGGTGTGAGCCTGCGGGCTTGCCACTCCATTGAGTGCGCTCTTTTGTCCAATGGTTAGCATTCTGCGTGAAGGCATGGAGATGACCCTCTAGATGGTGCTACATCTGCCAACAGTCTCTTGCCAAGCTTATGCATGTAGTGTTGGTGATTGACCATTTCTTCTCTCCCATCTGCTATGATGTTCTCTGCTAGTTCCCTCCTATGCTAGAAGGATTAGTAACGGCCCCTACTTGGGCTCTCTTTTCTTTCCTCTCCTTCTGCTATGGGTGTAATTACATGAAGCTTTGTTTCATTGTGTAATGCTCTCTTCCATTGTTTCAGTTGTAGTTACACCTCTAGTTTGCGTGCTCATCAGCCCAGCCAATTCGCATATGAAGGTGGCCACATGTTTATCGGTTAGGAAGAAACGATAGGAGGAGGTAGAAAACAGAGCATCGAGAATGGCATGCTCACAATGCTTGGAGAAAATAAAATAATAATATGTTTTCTTAGAGAAACACTTCACAAAAAAGGAAAACATAAACTACAAGATGGCGGAAGGGAAGAATGGGCATGCGAATGTTGCAGGGTGAGTCTTAGGCTTCAGGTTTTCATAGTAACAGTTGAGCACCTTGGGAAATGCATCTCCTTGAACAGTAAAATTCCATGGAAAGCAAAAGACTCGAGTACCATGTAGCTCATCATTATCCAGCATATCGTGGTCGCAATGCTAATTGGCCATTAACACGCATAGGTATTGTAATGACAGGTCCCCATAAACTATGGGACCACCAGAATTGATAGTCGTAGTATGATTATCCACATGTTAAACCGTAACTCAACGACCTCCAACCCTTGACCTTTCACCCCATTGCTGCCCAGACTTGTCGACTAGGTGGTGATGGTTTCGTCGACGATGGTAACGTAAACGTGCAAACAGACAACACGAGAAACGGTGGACCATTTTTTTCATTTGATGCAACACAAAATAATGAGCAGTGGAAAAGGTTACACTCAGTACTAAGTAGGGTAGGGATGCCAGTTGTTGGACACCCCACTTGGCTCCACTCCCCACGCCATGTGGGAACCTTGGCACATGGTGTGACCGGGCTGAGATGGCATTGCCACCTGTCGTGGTGGGTGGACGCTTTAAAGCAGCCTTTTCAGCATGCTTTTCCATGGTCACATTGCACTTTTCCCGCGGTCGCTGTAATCTCCCGTGTTATCTTTCTCGGGCCTGGTTTGTGGTCACTCCGCTACCCCATTACCTGTTCACGTCGCCTTGCATTGTGGTCGTATCCTGCTCTGGTTCTAGTCGTATCCTGCTCTGGTTCTGTGCTGTTGTGGATGGAAGGTGCCTTGGCTGTGTTCGGATGGCGTTCACTGGTGCGCCTGGTTTTCTCCACTGGTTCTCCCGACATGGAAGGTTGCCCCATGCCCACAGCACACCATAGGTTGGTGAGCCCGTCTGCAGCAGACCCTATTGGAGATTTCCATCGGTTCGGTGGTGGAGATGGTGGGTTCCTACTCCAGTGGGTTCGGTGGTGGCGATGGTGGCTTCCTACTTGAGTTTCTTCATGGGTTTGTGGTCCAATCACTGCGGTGGCAAAGCGGTGTCTTCGTTCGTGGGTTCCTAGTCCAGTCGCTGCGGTGGCAAAGCGGTGTCTTCGTTCGTGGGTTCCTGGTCCAGTTGCTACGGTGGCACGACGGTGGCTTTGTTCAGTGACTCACTGGTAGGATTCCTACTAGCCATACTTACAACTGTGTTTTTCAACACTCTCAACCTGTTGGGGATTGTGTGGATCTTTTCTGTTGCATTTCTAGGTTTAATGTTGCATTTCTTGTTGGGTACTAGGTTAATGTTGCATTTCTAGGTGGGTTCGTTGCAGTGGTGTTTATGTTGCAGTAGGGTTTATGTTTCATTCGCTGTAGTTGAATTTTGGTTTAAGTTTGAATGTTGGTTTAAGTTTGAACTATTTGAGGCTCCCAGGAATTGGTATGTCGTGCCTGCTCCTGCTTGTGCTTGTTATAATTCGTGTTATGCTAGAAATTGTTGATAGCTCCATTGAACTGTTTGAGGCTGCCGGGAATTGGTATGTCGGGCCTGCTCCTGCTTGTGCTTGTTATAATCCGTGGTTATGCTGGAAATTGTTGATAGCTCCATTTTGGTGAATTACTAGGTTAATGTTTCATTCGCTACTATTGCGTTTTGTTGGTTTAAGTTTGAATTGTTTAAGGCTGCCGGGAATTGGTATGCCGGGCCTGCTCCTGCTTATGGTCTATGTTGCATTTGCGGCAGTGGTGAATTGCATTTCGCATTACATTTTTTTGTTAAGAATAATTGATAATAGAAGCGTTACGTTGCAGTAGGGTTTATGTGGGGTTTATGTAGGGTTTGTGTAGTATGTTTATGTTGCATTCGCCGCATCATGGTTCCGTGGGTTTACGTTTGAACTGTTTGGCCTGCTCCTTATTATGTTGGAATTGTGCTCATGTTAATGCTGAATAATGAATTATGAATGGTGAATAATGAATAATGAATTTGTTTATGTTGCAGTAGGGTTTATGAATTTTTTAGGGCTTATGAATTTATTTTGTTTTTGGTTTGTGTTGCAATCCCTGCAGTAGGGTTAAGGTTAAGGTGAATTTGTTAGGGTTTATGAATTATTGTTGGTTTATGTTGCAATCCCTGTAGTAGGGTTAGGGTTTATGGATTTATTACAGAGTTGCAATTCTTGCATTATGGGTTTATGCTTATTATGAAGTTAAAAAATTGTTATAATGCATAATTGATATGCAAAATTGTTGATGAAGGATATGGTAGGCCTACCTATTACAAAGTTCCATAATTGTTTTTATGCAAAATTATTATGCAAACTTGTTATGCGAACTTGTCATGCAGAATTGTTGTTTATTTACAGAGTTATGTTGAAATGGTGAAATTGTATTTTGCATGAAGGTTCTATGGTCTAAATAATTGATAATAGTTTACATGGCATAATTATAAATATGAGTAGTATGGTTTATATTGCAGTAGGGTTTTTGCATGAAGGTTCTATGGGCTTAATAATTGACAATAGTTTACATGGCATGATTGTAAATATGAGTGTTTTTCCTATTGCACAACCAACTAAACCATGACTCAACTAAACCAACTAAACTAAACCATGACTCATAGGCATTGCACAACCATGGGTCTTGTGTCCCAAGCCATCTCTCAAAGTCAGAACACTGTATTTAGGTCATACTCATTGCTATTAGGTGTAATAAGTCACGCATGAGAGCCCTCCATGGAACATTCCTTAGAGAAGCATTATTAGTCTTAGGAGAGAAATATGGGCATGTTTTTATGAGTTAGCATTGCATGGATGGGTATCACAACCCAAGTAATGGTTCAAACCCAAACACTAGGAATATAGTCCCCAACCATAATTACTTTGGGCCTCATAAACCATCCCTAAGCTAGCCCTCAATCCCAACCCAACACCCATAGAGGGGAAACTTAACATATTAGAGGAATATTAGAGAAATTTAAGTAATGATTTAGGCCCTAAATAAAGAAGCTTTGGCCTACAAGATGCTTATGTCTCCAATTTTAACAATTAGGAATAGTAGTGATGAGTTCAAACACCCAATTTATAGTTTAGGACCAAATTTATAGTGATGGGTTTCTACCCTAACTGTTACTTTAAGGCTTGTAGTCCATGTTTAAGGATCTAGACCATGCCACATACATCATAGAAGGAATATAGGGCTCTATATTTATTGCTCTATATAGAAGTAATATAGGGCTCTATAGAAGGAAGGAAACATAGGGGTGTCATCTCGGAAGAGTTGTACATTAAAAAAAAACACTTAAAAATACTTTAAAGTTAGGTCTTTCAAATATTGTCAAATGCAACATTAAATACAAAAATAGTGAATATATTGTTGATACTAACCTCATCCAAGAATTTGTTGATGAAATGTTTAATCAGGGCACATTACAACGTGTTGTTGAAATGATGAAATTGCATTTTGCATGAAGATTTTATGGTATATTAAACCATATGATAAAACCCTGATTACAATGCCGCAAACAGTAGGGAATGCTATGACCTAGGATTGTATCCAAAATGGCCATGTTACAAACATTAGAGCCAGTGATTACAAAATCCACATTGCAATGTGGTCACAACAAAAAAATTGGCACCCCTATATGACACCCCTATGCTTGATGTCCTCCAAGATCTTCACTGCCCAATATTGTTGAGTTTCCTGCTTGAGCCAAGTTGGTTGGCCTACCTAACAATGGTTGATTAGGTTGTGGTTGATTGCCTCCATATGATATCCAATTTGCTTCTTGCAGCCATGGAGGAATTGAGTAGCCACAGTGCACACTTGTGCTACTAACCCCTGCATTAGGTTGAGCCCCCCGATAATCATACATACAATTGACACCTGCACTAGTAGGAGGGAATAAAGTGGGCATGTGCACTTGTTGATAGCGGGGGACTTAGATGTTTAGGAGGTCTTGGAAACATGGAGTATTATCTGCAATATGTTCCAATGTGTTTGGCATCATCCTACTCCCCTCCATTATGTTTGCATCAATGGCAACCCTTTCTGCCAGCCCTTGTTCTTTTTGAAGCAATTGTTGAGCCTTTCTCAATTCCTTTTCCTGCCTTGCCATCTGTTTTTTATGGGCCTTTTCTTGTATTTCTTTCTCTCTTTCAAGCCTTTCCTGTGCTCGAAGTTCTGTTGCAGCAATCCTTGCAGCCTTCTTTTCTTAGCTAAGTCCTTCTTTTTCTATTTTAAATCCTGGATTTCAGTTTCCTATGCTTAGACTCAACTAATAGTTTTATATAGTCTTCTGAGGTGAGTAACTGTGAACTTCGGTATAGACGAAGATTGTCTGTTGTTGCTTGCCTTCTTTTTGCTGACAATCTCTCTACTGGTAGCTTTAGGAATTGACCAAGCAACTGGCCCTTCGTTGACACTTGCTGCTCCTTGCTTGACACTTGCCTTTCAATATTTGGGTCAATGTTCTCCACATCTATCTGAACCATATTGTCCTCTTCAGTTGGAACCTCATTATGGATAGTATCTTCTTCCAGATTTCCATTGTCCACAAAACAATGAACAATTTCATCGTTCAATTCTCTTGGTTGTGAAGGCATGTTCATGCTTTCTTCATTGGTTCTTGAGACATTATTTTTGTCCAAATTCATCATGGCTTCTGCTAGGCATGATGGTGGGGTAACCTGGCTTGGCAAAGTCAATTCTCCCTTGTTGCTTCCTGGAGCATGATCAACGTTTTCATTGACAGTTGCATGATCAATAGAGACATTAAGAAGATCACATGCAGAAGTTGCAGGTGTTTCAATTGGTCTAACAACCTCCATGTTACTATCAAATGGTTCATTGTTATATTGTGTTTCATTTACATGTTCATCATCATCACCACAGTAGGGTCCTCCTTGAGAGAGGGATATCATATTATCAGTAGCAACAATGTCTTCCTCTACTTCCACATCTTCTTTGACATCAACATGTGCTTGGAAATCCCCTTCTTCCTGACCATCCAGTTTAAATGTCTAGCTACAACTAGTATCATGCATGAGAGCCTCATAATTCAGTGGCCATATTCCAGTCCTCTTAAACCCAGCCTTGATATTTGAAGGTGTGAGAGCCCTTTTAAAGGCTTTACTTGTAAGCTCGGCTAGCTCAAACCTTTTTACCTCCACCCCTGGATTCTTTGCCATCCACGAAGCTCGCTTACCCCTGAAATAGTTCTTGAAAGGCCCGAACACACTAACATCTAGGGGTTGCAATCTATGAGTGGTATGAGCAGGCAATGTCAACAGGTCGATGCCCAAATTGTTAGCCTCCTCAATTGTTTGCACAACAATGTGGCTTCCATGTCCATCTGAAACCAACAGGTGTCTATTTACAGGTGAGACACTGCCTGGTATAGATGCAGCAAAGTGAGTAAGCCAATTCAAAAATAGTTCTTTAGTCATCCAAGCATGGGGATGTGCAACCATGCATGCACCTGGTTCATAATTCTATATATAGTTTTTGAGTTGAGTTTTACCTTTAAATAGATAAAATCCAGGGATTGAAGCACCAATTGCATTGACACAACATAGAATAGTGATCCACTCCCTGCTCTTAGGCAAAATCTTTGGCACATTACGACTCCCTCTCTTGGAAATTACACGCATGCCAAAGTTCCTTCCTGCCTATAAACCTGTTTCATCACAGTTCCATATATGGTCTAGAGCATAACCATGTTTCTCGTATGCAGTAGAAAGGGTGGCATAGAACTTAGTCAGAATTGCAGGGCGTAGATTTAGAGCCCTGTCTCTATCTAGGCCCTCGACTGTATGCAACACAAGGTTTGGATGCCTTTTTTTAAACCCAAACCACCATGACTTACCAGGAAAACCCATCTTTGAAGGGGTTTGGCCTCCCTTGACAGATTTGAGCTATTGTGGATTTTAGTTGTATCATCTCTAGCCCATGTCCCATTTGAGCCATCTCCTTACACCACTGAACCACCTCGGCCTCCTCCTCTTCACTCATAACTGTAACATGCCCTCTGCGCTTTGTATGTCTGATCCCATTTATCCAATAATGTATTGATGAGGTCGCAACTCCATGTTTTTTAGCAGTTGCACAAATGGAATATCCATTGAACTCTATATCATCAATCACATCTAACATGTCTTCTTTTTTCCAGCCTCTTATTGCACTGATTTTGGTGGTTGAACTTGTCCCTTGAACCGTGGTTGACCGTGGCTCTGTGGTTGATGGTGGGACAACAGTGTCCTCTACCACCACATGGTCATTTTCAACAACATTGTTGGGAGCATTGTTGGCATTTGAATGATCGACCCTCTCCTCGTTCGATGAGGTGCAGCATAACTGGGCACCCCTTCTCAGTCGATGACTTGTTCTCCTTGCATTGCTGACTCTTGCCATGCCTGCAACTACTTGCACATTTACAAGGGAAGTTGATTATATAGAAGGAAACTGGAAGTTGATTATAACATAAATCTAAATAACATAAATGGAAATAACATAAACATTGAAGTTGATTATAACAGATATAGAAGTAACAATACTATTATGCAGTTACCTGATTATACTGTGCACACACTCTCTGATGGTATGTCTCCACTGTGCACACACTCTGCAGTTTGAATGTCTGAACTGCAACTTCAGTAAGGGTTGTGGTTCTTTTATAGTTGTTTGATGTTGAATTCGATTGGTAAGAAGGGTGCACATGGATTGCAATCTCTCAAATTTGAATGTGTGTTATGGATTGATTTAAATGTGATCCAATGGCTGGGAACTTGTCATGGTGGATCCTTGTGCCTTCATTTGTTTCATGATCCTTGTGCTTTCATCTGTTTCATGATCCTTGTGCTTTCATCTGTTTAATGGGTGCATTTAATGGGTAGGTGTCATTTATTGAAGACAGTGGGTTGGATTGTTGAACAACCATGCAGTTATGGCTGACACTCTATCACTAGTTCTTGAACAGGTTTTCATGTTGGCTGGGATATTTATGCTCCAATAGATATCCGTGGGTGTTGATTTGATAGGTACCTTGCAGTAGGTGGCAAATACAAGGAGGGTTATTTAGTAGTTCATGTACTTTTGTATGCCTAGGCAGATCTGTAGGTAGTTGGGACAAGATGTTTTATACTCTTTTGCACATAAAGACTATTTATGGACACATGTTGGTCCACTCAGTTAATGGGCAATTTTTGGACATAATTTAAAGTTTTACTGCACTTAATATGAAATATTTATGTACAATTCTTGGGTGTTTTTATGTCAATATTTGGTGGCTATGTGGGACCAGTACTGTGAAAACTACTGGTCCCTGTTCAAGAATAGACATCCCTCCCCTAGATGGTAGAAGGATGAAACACTAAAGTGTCACGACCGGATACAAATAAATGCACAATCCTTGGCATTGAATGTGATGTAGTATGTGCACATCCCAACATGCATTAAATCCATGTCCTCCATAATTGTACCAGCGGGACAGGTGGCACCTGGTATCCCCGCTACAAACTCCAAAGCACCAAATCAAACCCAAAAATTAGAAAAAAGTTAGGCCATCTCAAAAATTCGCTGCAACGACCATCTAACCGACCATCTAATATGTACAAAATGGTTGCAATATGTCACACGGACATAATAACACTATAAGAGTTAATGGCTATATGTTATAAATATTAAGTCTTTTAAGGGGTTCTAAGAGTTAGGAGTTGGTTATAGGTTTTATAACGGTTATAGTGGTTAGGGGTAATGGGGTAAAAATTCATATATCCAAGGATCATATTCTATAAGTGTTAAGTATTCCAGGGTTTAGGGTTATAAATGTTAGGGCTAATTTGCTAGGGTATTTATGTGCTAGGGGCTAGGGGTTACACATTGGGGCTTAGATTTCATGTATAAAACAAAAAATTGAATTGGAATTGCATGTAAAACAATAATAAGAGAAACCTTTATAAATTCATAAGCATGCTCATGCATAAAAAAATCATAACTAAATTATTTTAAAAAATTGATGAATTAAAGAATTATTATATGAAATAGAGTTAACAACAAATAATAGAGAAAAATATTCCATGAGATTGATCCATTTGCATATATAATAACACAGATTTCCATTCAATTTAATTATTCCATTCTTAATTGTTAAGGAGAGATCCATTGAACGAGATCTTTTACAATTCCATATCAGATTGACCTTGAACTTCATCCAAGTCAACATCTGAGTCATGAAGATCGAAATTCGTATCCAACCCTTTGGAATCATTGTAAGGGTTGTCCAAAACAACATTAGCAACATCTAGTGCTAAGTCATCATCGAGAGGTGAGTCAATGGCTGTCTAGTCAACTTGATTCCTCCCTACATCTTCTTCTTCTTGATCAGGATCATATCGATCTTCTTCTTCTTCTTGATCATGATCATATTGATCTTTATGCAAGGTATAATTTATGGGTTGTCCTCTTGGATCAAATCTAACAACAAAAGAACAACTTGCTCTACCTGGTACCTTTAAAAAAAATACCTCCTCTACCTGGTACCTCTGAAAAAAACGCCTGCTCACATCGACTTGGAAGTACGTAGGGATCTATATTTGGTTCGTACCTATTAGTATTAATCATGGTAAATCCATTGTCATGATCAATAATCGTCCTTTCATCACCTTGCAACAACAATATATACCACCTCACCTTAAAGAGAACCACTTTGAAGGATTTGAATTCTATATCCAATATTCCAAATATCCATAGTACCTCAAATCCGATGTGATTGGATGTCTATCACCCCTATGGGAAATATTAGTAACTTGGAAAATTGCAGTTATACCACTATCACATGTTTTCCTCCTGTCATCCAGTTGTTTGGTGTGATATTTTCTACCATTGCACCACATAGCCTTACAATGTTTCACTTGCATTCTCAACATGTTATAAATAGAATGTCAAGAATTGGTAAGTATATGTATAATATAATTTGCGAGAAAAAAACAAGTATGGGATTTGAAATATAAAACCTAAAGTTAGATATTGCTTACATTTCTATTTTTTGCACCATATGCTATATCAATTTCCTGCTGGGTTAAATATGTATCATGGTCCAAATAAGATTTTATGATCAACACTGCCACCCTATTCCATGACAAGGCACCGTAAACTTCTTCACATCGTTCTATCCATCTCTTCATCCAATCAAGATTATTTACAACATATAAATGAATTGCATCCCACTCTATACTACCTAGAACAATGACAAAAAAATATTTAGTTAAACAACCAAGCTACTAACGATTATACCGGAAGCATGTATGTAGATATTAAATACAATACACAATTTTACCTTTCACTTTTCTCCATCTACCTTTCCCCGACAACACCTCCCCTTTAAATTTATTGGTGGAATTGACATCCCAAAGGAGCGACACATCTATATCACCCACTATTTGGGGTAAGTACTCACTAAAATATACAATGGATTGGTATAGCATGTAGCCTTCAACCATTGAGCCTTTTTGATGTGCCCTTTGTCTAACAAAGCCCTTCAATGCTTTCAAGTGCCTCTCCACCAACCACATTGACCTTTTGTGTATGGATCCACATATTTCAATCTCTTCCACTAGGTGTATGAGGTAGTGTTCATGTCCATTGAAAAATGTTGGAGGCAGATACTTTTGCATCTCACACATTAGTTGGGGAATTTCTCTTTTCCAATACTTGATATCTTCTTTATGTATCTCTTTAGATGACAACCACCTACAAGTGTAAAGAAATTTGATGTGTCCACATTAATATACATAAGGAAAGCAAAGCAAGTATTGACTATAACTTTATACATACCTCGTGTACTTGCCGAGATCATAAATAACCTTCTTTATGTTGTTGTCAAAGCTATTAGGCAGAGCTAGAGGTAGAACATAATGCAACATGGATGTAACGTATATTACTAACAAATAAGGTATGCATCATTATATATAATTGGAATATACATAAACATTAATTACAAAAATATAATGTATATATCCCAAAATAATCGAAGTTGCAAAATGTCAAACCTTGATAAATGTATGCCAATCATGAGTTTTAGCTCCAATGAAATCACCTTGCCTTGTTAATATATTACTAATGTTTGAATCAAAACCAGTGGGAAATTTGATCTTCCATACAACCTCTTTTACAGTAGTGCTCTCTTGCTTTGTTAATAACCATGGAAGATTGGTGGAATTTCCATTACCATAGCAATGATTCAAATGTTGCAATGAGTTGGATTCTTGATTGCCACTTATAATTTTTGCAATTTTTTCCTTGTTATTCCTCCCATCTATAATTCTCCAAAATCACTATGTGACATTCTTTCCAATATGCATTGTGTCAAACAAATGAGCTACATGCAGGTGCTCACAGTATGACAACCGACTTAATTAGGTAGAGTATCGTTTTAAACCCCGTGGAAGCTGATCGCGACGACTTTTGAGAAGTATCAATGAAAGATTAATTTTTTTATTAGTCATGGTAAGTATGGAAATCTAAAATTAAATACAAGTGACCAAGAACGAAGTACTAACTACAAACAAATATTGATTACCATGGATATTCTAAAATGCAAATTTTCCATAGTTGAGGCATCATTCTTTGTGTTTTTTTCCCACTCTCTTCCTTCCCATTAAAGTCATTTATTTCAGTAATCCGATACCTATGGTCTGTATGGAGAAAAGGCCTAAGTTCATTGTACACCTCCTTTACTAAACTTCTTTAATGTCTAGATATTGTTCTTCAACCACGTACTCGACATGCATATTTTCCCTTTGTTTGAATCCCTGCAAGTTTTGGAATAATGTTAATATATATAATTCCATAAATTATAAAAATAGGTTCAATATTAAATGATGCATAGCGATACATGATAAATTTACATACCACAAAAATATGTAAGACCGAGTGCATCATGAATTGTCCATGTAAGTATTCCATGGAACTGGAATTGTTTTTGGCCTATAAGTTTGGAGATGTCATACATAGTGATGCCGATCCATAATTTTAAAAATTCATCTATAAGAGGCTAAAGATATACATCCATATCTTTAACTTGGTGCTTACCTGGCAGTTATTTGAAAAGTAACATACATAATTAATAAGTTCTAGATCTTGCAACATTGAAAAAAAATGGATTGCTTATATTGTGTTAACATTGTTAAAATAAGTACCTGGAAAAATTAATGCCAACATGACGTGCTCCCTTTTAACTGTCATCCACAAAGGAAGGTTAATGTTTATAACAAAAACTGGCCAAACTGAGTAATTGGTTATGAGCTCTCAAAATGGATTGACACCATCAGCTGCCAATGAAAGTCTAGCATTAAGTGGTTCTTCTTTAAAAATTGGGCATTTTTCCTCAATGTCTATGAATGCAAATCCATCTCTAGGCATCTGCATGACACTATCTACACTTATGTGTCGTGCATGGTAATCCATAAATTCTGCAATGTTTTTACACTTGAACATTCATTGAAAACGTGGAATTATCGAGATATGGTGAAGAAATTTGTGGGGCACCTTATTTGTTACCTGATTAATACGATATCTACTAATTCCACATTCGGGGCACTCACTCTTTGATGCATGTCATCTGTAATATATGATATGATCATTGGGACATGCATCAATTGTGTTATAATCCATCCCTACATCTTTTAGGACAACACACATTTCTCTATATGTGTGAGGTAAAGTATTTGACGGTGGTAGAAGAGTTTCACCTAATAGTCTAAAAAAAATCAATGTAACAATTGTAATTACTACCTTACATGTGACAATGATAAATAAAAAAAACAATTTCAATTACAAATATATAAACCTTGCATACCTTAACTACTGCGTCACTGTTGTGTTTGAAATACCATTCATGACCTTCAAGTTGACTAGCGACAAAAGAGCAGAGAGAAGACTTGTTTTTTAGTCTTTATATAAGGCTTTTTTTGCCTTATCAATAAGAGGTACACCATGAATGTTTTCGTAGATCTTGTCCGTAGTTGCATTCTCATCCATGGCAACAAATGTGTCATGGATCAACCTATTTTTCCCTTCATTCTCAATAAGGTATTGTCATTTTCTTCCATTGTATCAACCTCAATGTCACCACCCTCACCATCTCTAGTGTGAATTGTAACGACTGGATTTCCAAGCATTGGTGATCTTGTCTGTGCAATAATTATGGAAAAATATATCCAGTTAGTATCGAAATAGACACCAATAATAATAATATTGCAAATGAGAAAAAAATTCATTTTTTCGATATCTTATCAGGGGATGATATTCTTTTCCACCTTCCAAGTGCCCATTCTCAAAGCAATGTTTCCTAGTTGTTGCCCTAACAACTCTTCTTCTTTTTATCCCTCTGCATTGCATACAAGGGCAATAACATTTTCCATCACCGATTATATCTTCAACATTAAAGGCTTGTTTCTGATCATTTGCATTACCATGGTTGCTTCTGTCACCGTATACAGAATTGATAACTGCTTGCATAGCATCAATTCATTCAGATCTACTAGCAAATTGGTGGACAAGATTGTCTAACATTGTTATCTATTTCAATAAAATACATTATCAAGTCACTAATATAGTAAGAAGGAAGACATAAAAACCATTAATCGAATCAAAAGAAATTAATTTAAAGGATAATCTCATTAATCCACATATGTTTTTTGCCTATAATCAAAGCTCTCCCTCCAAAATTCTTCCACAAAGTATTCTTGCCTAATTGAACCCAAAAAAAACCTAAATAGATGTTGTGTTAGAATATGTTTTAAATCTTGTCGACTTTAACGGGGAAAAAAACAAAAAACATTTGCCCTTAAGTTGTCTCTTAAGCGATGATAACCAATTAAGACTTTTTGGGCCGACGTGTGCATACGTTTCTTAAGGGAGGTCTAGTGGCATCACTTAAGAAATGTCTAACCTAGCCTCACTTAAGTGACAACTAGTAGAGATTTTTCTAAAAAAGTTCGATAAATTAACGTCTTTTCAATGTTTAAAATGACTTTTAAGTTTAGACGTCGGTATAAACGCCGAATTTGGACACTAAATATAGTAGTGTACGCCTTATGCATGCATTTAATTAAATTACGAGCCTCCTTAGGAAGATCTATTATGGTGAAATGGCCCCTTGAGGGTTAGAATTTTAATGGCATATAGGTGGCTACTTGTCCATGGTTCAAAGTGCACGATATGGGGATGTCACGCCACTCTTTTCACCCCTTAAAAGCTTTATTCTCTTGCCAATTATTATTTGCCACTTAACTAGTGCAACCAATTTCTCAAGTAGGGCCACCATTTCCTCTTTCAATTTAGCTTGCATGTTTGCAATTCTTTCATCCTATCATATAGTCTTCTCTCAAATTCACAAACAACATAATACAATATATCCACAATTGCTTGAGTATTATTGGTCATTCGAGATCCAAGGTTAGATGAATTGGCATAATATCCTCATTGCTCCATGAACACCTAACTCCTTTGACTGAAATAGGTCATTAGATTTAGCTTCAAACACTATAATTGCTCTCATTCAAGATCTCATTTTCCTACTAGATTTGATCGTGCTTGCATTGGATTAAGAGGTAAAAAATAAGAAGATAGCAATCAAAATCATGGTTTTTTTGTCCTTCCAACTTGAACAAAAGCTACTTCATTTAATTGGAAATGGGTGCATGAGGAAGGCGGTGGGATAATCTGTTTGCATGTTAAAGTGATCCCACTACCAATCTAATCTATTGAGGCACACATTGTTTTAATGCTAGGTGGGTGTCCCATTAATGTTATAAAAGAGTGAAGGGGAGGGAGGCATATGCCCCAAGGCACTTAGGAAGCTCAACCTTCCACCCCTCTTTCTCCATGAAATGGGGCATACATAGAGGCAAACATATTGCCTTTTGAGGACATTACTCAATTTTCTAATAAGTAGGAAACCTTATCCACTGATATAATCTTCATTTTCAATCTTTCATTGAAGATATTGATTATTAGTTTCAAATCCCTTTCAATAATTATCTTCATGTTCATATTGCTAGCCTCATGACCTTAGTATTTCAGAGTTTCCTATCGAAGCATCATTGAAAATTATTTTTCCCATGGAGTTTAGTGTTGCACAACTATTAAACCATTTCCTTGTGGATATTGGTAGAAATTCAACCATAGAGTTGTAACCATGAATAAGCACCTCACTAAATCAAACTTGAAAGACATAGCAATAGCCTCTTCACCCCACTATTCCAAAGATCCTTGTTGAAGCATCATTAAAATTTATCTTCTCGTGAAGTTATAGTATTGTATATGTAGTATATGGGATTGGACCTGAAACCAATTTCTTGTGGATACAGATCTTTAAGCAAAATCATAGAGCAAGACATTCAACAAAGTACCCATATTATTGGTAGAGATTCAACCCATAGAGTTGTAGCGTGAAAGTACTTCAAATAATCAAACTTGAAAGGTGTACCGATAACTTCTTTATAGTTTTGCACATGTATTATAGGGGATCAAACTAAAACCAACCAATTCTTCGTAAATATGGATCTTTCACCAATTCCTTGTAAATATAAATCTTTAACCAAAATTCCAAACTAAAACATTCAATAAAGTACCAATTTTATTAATAGAAATTCAATCTATTAAATTACAGCCATGATAACACTTCAACAAATCAAACTTGAAAGATATACCAATACCAACTGCTCCTTAACCTAGACATTAACCCATCGTAATCAAAATTTAATTTCTTATAAAATAATAATTATATATATTTCTTATTTATATAAATCTTTAACCAAAATTATTTATACTACAAAATAACAAAATAACCATGGAACCAAGGTAATAGGATTTAGACACGAAAAATTTGTACAAATTATTAAACCTCAACAACCACACATAACACCTATCTCACCTCTCTCAGACCAAGGGAGTTTGAATTTTGTTTTCTTTCGCGTTTTCATTTTCTGAATTATCACCATGACACCTCTATCAGACCAGGGAGTTTGAATTTTGTTTTCTTTCTTGAGCGTTTTCAGTTCAGAATTCTCACCAGATCTCCACCACTGCATTTTCCAATCCATCACAGACCCGCGGGCAGCCAGATCTGTAGAGAATCGCCCCGAATTCGCATTCCCATTTACCAGGTATGTATGTTTTCTGATCCATGCAATTCTACAATGTCTGTTCTATAGAAAAGAAGGGCAAAGAAAATGGCGAGGTCCATCAATACATTTCACAGAGGAGGTGGGATACTATCATCTTCAAACAACACTCCGTCCTCCCCCTTGCACCGCATCGCCACCCTCAAACCCTCTTCGACACCCCGAGAGCCTGCTTCCAATGATCCGTGGCGGGATTCGAACGACAGACCCCTCGAAGAAGACTTCACGAACGATCCCATCTTCGTCAAATTCCTCTCCGATGGTTTCAACTCGACGAAATTCGCCAGCGAGGCTCTCAGCAGCGGATCCGCAGTCTCATGCGCGGATAAATTAGCTGAAGGGATCCGCCTGCTCGAAAAACAACTGAGAAATGAAGTCTATTCACGCCATGACGAGCTGATCCAGCAGCTGTGGAGCTTAAAGGATGCCGAGGGGGTTTTGAACGTGGTTAAATCGGGGGTTAGCAGCTTGCAGGGTTCGGTGCAGAGGGTTAGGTCTGAGATTGCAGAGCCCTACAAGCATATCAGGTTAAAGTCCCAGCAGCTTTCGCACCTCCATGAGACCGTTGAGCTTCTCCAGACCACGGTTAGGGTTATTAGACAAGTGAGAAAGCTGAGAGAATTGATGGATTCTGAAAGTGCCAGTAGCAAGCTGGACCTTACGAAAGCTGCTCAAATGTATAATGAGATCGAAACCCTGAGAAAGGAAGGGGATCTGCTGGGCATCGAGGTTGTCGATGAGGAGATCCCCTGGCTGGTGGAAGCGGGGAAACGATTACGATCGGAGGCGATGAAGGTTTTCGAGAGCGGAATGGAGGCTTTGAACCAGGCGGAAGTAGGAAGTGCCCTGCAAGTGTATTACAACATGGGGGAGTTAAGAGAAACTGTGGAGGCCATGATTACTAAGTACAGGTCCCAGGCTGTTAAGAGTGTGAGTTGGGCGCTGGACATGAAGGCCATATCGGCTAGTGTTGGTTCTGGCTTTGGTCCAGGCGGGATTCAGAGGAGCGGTACGCCACAGATCGGAGGCAGTTTGAAGGCGAAGGAGGGGCTGTGGCAGAGGATGGGATCTTGTATGGATCAGTTGCATTCGACTGTAGTTGCAGTGTGGCATCTGCAAAGAGTGCTGTCGAAGAAGAGGGATCCTTTCACTCATGTTCTGTTTCTTGAAGAAGTAATGCAGGTATGTAATTGTAAGTAAATGTTACCATCTGTTTCTCGATCTGCAACTGGCAATCTCTATAAATAACATTTTTTTGTGAATAAAAATTAAATTTTCAGTTAATACACAGGAGATGTTACAGCCAACAGGGATTCATATGCAAAATTTGTCACCTACCAGTATGGACTGTGCCCCCATTTCAGACATTACAGAACAAAGCCCTTCATTTGATCAGCCTTATAATTTAGATTTTCTTCATTTGACATACATAACAGCAAAATTATCCCAATGTTTGTTATACAAACTGTGACCTCCACAACCAACATCTAACGAAAAAGACCATTTTCCTGCTTCTACATACTATCTGATTTATTTTCAGTAGTCTGCATATGATATCAATACTAGAAGGCCAGCACCAAAACAGTATAGGACTAAGCATTCTGGTTTATTACATGGAGATGAATTCCACCAGAAAGTTCTGGCCTATGAACCCTGAGAAACATTTGTCCTTCTTCCCCATGCATTTCAGTCACTTGATGCCCAGCTTAGAGAGAAGGTACTATATGATAACTCGTTCATCTGCAACTACATGTTCACACACTTGTGTTGGCTGTGATTGCTGGTTCCTCCTCTCACCCAGATTCTGAAGCAGAGTTGTCATTGATATTGTTCAATTGGGTGAGCTTATTAATCTGCTCACACATCTCCAGCACGGTAGAGTTCATATTTCCAACCATATGCAGCAACACATTCCTCTTCATGTTCTCCCTGTTGAATTTCTTTTGGATGATAGAAGCCATTATCTCTATAAGTATCAATTCATTGCATAAGTAGGCAATTGCTCAGAAACATAAATCTATTAATACACGTTAGACAGATTAGTTGTGAATGTAGTATGCGAAAATATATTTCGTTGATGATCCATATATGTTCTAACCAATTTATTTCCAATGGGATGTACTGGTATTCAACAAAGAAACAAATGTGGGACATGGGTAGATTCCCAAATTGCAGTCAAATAAAATAGCCAAGATATGGACTTGCATAATTGCAGAAATATATAAACTGCTTGAAGTGTTAAAACATAAATTATAAAATGGAATTGCAAAGAAGAGAAAGACTCTGCTTGACTTGTATCAACTTCAAAATGTTTGTCATTAGAGGGATGCATGCCAAAAATGAAATATCAGATAACTGCCACAAGGTTGCAATTGAATGGCTTATTTTATGTTTAAATCTGGGAAGATTAACATGCAGGCTAAAATAACACAACTTCCAGTATGTTTGCACTGAGAATAGTGAGGTGCTTTATAGCCTAGTATGGGGGAGATGTTGTAATAGTGTTTGTTACGTAGCGTGACAAAAAAAAAATTAAAAAAATTCGTGTCGCTCATAAAATAAAAAATAAAAACCAGCATAGATCCATCTTACACCCAGATCTATCAAGCATCGAGAGGGATCAAATCTCTTGAGGTGTAAATTTTTTTATCTTAAATGTTTTGCACATCAAGAAAAAAATTTACACCTCAAGAAATTAGATTCCTCTCAGTGCTTGATAGATCTGGGTTTAAGATGGATCTATGCTGGTAAATCTAACTGGCAAATTATAACACTAGATTCATTGATTTTAACCTTTAGGCTTTAGTGCATGGCAGTTTTGTCATTACATTGTAATAAGAAATACAATGACACATTTTATAGTATACATAGGTTCTCAATAACCTGATATAGTGAATACATCCTGTAATCCTATTACGACTGTTTTTGAAAAAATCAGCATAAGCAAAAAATTGGAGAGGGCTTGGAATACAACTTGGAAACATCGGTGAAAACTTGTTAACCACAACGAGCATTAAAAAATCCAAAATGATTTTTTTTTAATTGTTTAAACATATAAACCAACAACAACATAACTAAACACATTGGCAAATACATATGCAAAAAAAATGCTATATATGATGTAGTGGATGCCAAATAAAAAATTGATATGTTAAAGTTGATATTGAATCCTGAACCTAGATAGCTGTCCAATCAAGGACTCAAAAGTGGACAACTTAAGTCACCTGACATGAGGACACTAGATACAGAGGACATGGAAATGTGAGTATTTTACATAGGACACGATGACCCTGAGAATAGGACATGGGGACATGGTTTTATATATATATATTTTTTGTAAGCTGCATAGAGAAATTATATTAAAGTACAAAAAGAGTTACAGGCACAAGATCATCACGAGGTCTGAGAGCCTTCTGAGGCTTCTTACCTATGTAGCAGGGGTATTCGTACCCGGGGGTAGGGTATTTGTACCCATACTGGGTACTTGGGTACGTGTAAGGTATGTCTCCCATCGTACCCTGCCGTACCCCATACTGGCTCCACGTACCCGAGACACCGTTATAAAAAAATGGGTACTTATAAGCTAAATGGTGCGACGTACGCCGTGTTTGGGTACTTCGTACCCCATGTTTGGGTACTTCAGGGGTATGGCCGACTTGGCAAAATGCAAATCCACTGGGGAAAATATAATGACCCCCAACCAAATCTGGACTAAATTTTTGCTAACCGCGTATGGAGTTTGGTTCATGACTTATGTCAAGCACTTTGCAACACTGTTCAAATTCCACTTAAAATTGTCCAAATCTGGTAGACTGATTTTGCATTGATTTACAAGGAATGTTTTTATGGTTTTGTGTTCAGCACTCATGGAACATAATTTGACTACCAAACATGCACGTAAAAAATATAGTATATACATATGTATTTAATACTAAGAAATACACTCACATCAACTCAGTATTACATTTGCAACTTTTTATTGCCTGTAACAGCAGTACAAATAGGTGTTTAAAATCATATTTCAAGTGTACCTTCATATTATAGTCTTGATTGTTTGTTACAACTGCCTAGTACAGTGATTTATCAAATTTTATGTAACTTCCAGTCTTCCACTTGATATCTACTATGAGTCTATGATTTTCAAATTTTCAATGTGAATGTTCATTGCTCAATGAATCATTGACTTTAGAATTATGAATCATGATTCATAATTTATGAAGAAATCTGAGATATGCATGTATAATGTGACTATGACATGTCTTATTTTTATTATATATATATATATACACACACACACACACACACAATACCCACGATGTACCCAAGTACCCAATTTCAAAAAGTGTCGTCCTTGTCCCCGTCTCCGTGCCCAAGTTTCCTGGCAACTTAGCTTCTTACAGTATCGAAAATATAAACATAGACCTTGGGCAACCTACCCATTCAAAGGTTGATAGACCTGGCTTGCATAGGAGTACTAATTATCCATGAAATACATAAAAACTGACAGAAGACTAGTATGGGATTGTTACAAAATTGCTAGCTAGATTCATATCCAAGCTTACTCAAAAGACCTACAAACCAAAATATGAGACTGACCTTCAAAAACAGTATTACAATTGTCATTGCTCGTAGAGCCTATAGAGGCAAGTGTTAAGAAAGAAAAGAGAGCAGAATTACTGGGAAATGCCTGGGCCGACGGTGTCTGCATCGTTTGGTTTCTCCTCAAGGATAGGGCAGCGGTACTCCTCAGAGCTCGAAGAGCTATCGACCTTGGCTTTTTAACTGGGAGCGGTTGAGTTTTCCTGAAAGAGTCTGAGTTCCCTAGATTTGCTCGTTCCACACATTTATGCTTAAGCCTGTTGGTGGACGCAAGATTGGTGAAGTCTTCTTGTTGCTTTTGCTCTTTGGCTGGTTGAGTGTCAATGTGTTCCAATGGCTTGAAGACATGGGACGAGGCCGCAGGGGAGAAAGAGTGTCTAGTCGGAGTAGGGGGTGGAGAGGGAGGGGGGTTGTTCCCCTGGAGTAGCTCCTGAGAGTGCAAAAGAAGACGGGCCAACAAATTCGTAACCGTTCAGTAATGTCCGTGCCTCGCTCTGGTTCTCCGTTCTCTTGCTAACAAGCTGCTGGATGAGTAATTCTTCCTCCTAGTCTTCTATCATAATCCTCAGGTGCCCGACAATTGAACTATCATAGCCACTTTCGCTGACCTCTCCATGACCCTGCCTTCCTTGGTTTCCTCGGCCTTTGCCTCCTTGGTTTCCTCGACGTTTGCCTCCTTGGTTTCCTTGGTAGCACGGAGTCTCCGAGACATCCTTCCGGTTTGTGTGCAAAATCCAAAGCCTACGTAGCTCACAAAAGAATACTCGAGGAGAGGAAGGTGCAAATTGGGTGCATGAGGATTTAAGAAAGGTGGAATGTCTGCATTAGTGAGCCAGGACACTGCAAACGCGGAGGGAGAGAAATCACCACAACAAACCTGCCGCTTAGCATTCTGCATTTGGAATGTTTTCGTCCGGGAGGCTTTAACTCGGCGTTGAAGGCGACCATTAATTCACACGGTGGAGGAATGATGCCAGAGGTACAGTAGCTAGCTCTAGCAAGAGCTCGAATGTCCATCACCATGAATGCTCTCCCCATCGAAAACAAATCCTATTTAATGAGCTAGGCGGGAATGACGAGGGGACTCCACGTGGTGAGAGGTGGAGGCCTTTGTGGCAGTTTCCTCGTGATCCGTTGGGCCACACATGCCACCTGCATCCGGGGGACATGGTTTTATATATAAAGAATAATACACATGCATTAAAAAAAATATAAATATGAAATATGGTCGTAAAGATCCAATTTTTTTAGAAATTAAAACATTGAGAAAATAATGATACAACTAGTTACTAAAACATCAATGATGATCAAACGCACAAGAAATTAGAATATTCATTACATGTCATAAAATCAAAGTTCAGAACTTATATTTTCAACCATAAATTGCAGTTTTCTCATTAAGTCATTTGTATAATCAAAATCAAAATGTATTATATAGATACCGAGTCACTGATAATAGATACTATAGGTGGGATTGCCAAAAGAAAATATAAAATAGGGTAGAATCTATATACTAGAACCGATTGAAGAATGTCCTAGCTTGTCATTGTCAGCAATCCTCCTCCATGTTAGCATCTTCAAAATCATCGTCACTTCCACTTCTATCTCCTCCATCCTCTACTATATCCAATTTAAGATCTACATCTATTTGTGTGTAGGATGACCCCTCAAGAGGATCACCATTATCAAAGTGATTGGCTCTAGCACTGGTTCATCGAGATCCAAGTTGGCTAATGCCAACTCAACATTGTCGTCCAAATCCATATCACCAGGAAACACATTGCATATCTATATCTTTCACTTCAACCATTCCTCCCTTTGCCTATAAATAAGACGGAGGTTGGGGTGCACATACACCATTGTCTTTTCCTTGGACTGCTAAGGCCTTCTCTTCTTCAAATTGTACAAATTCCCATATGTGCTCCAATGCTATAGAATAGAGGACCCTCATGGTTAAATGCTATAGAATAGAGCATGCTATAGAATAGAGGACCCTCATGGTTAAATGCTATAGAATAGAGCATGCTGTTCGTGAGTTTCCCACCAAGTATAGGGCTTTTTAAACCCCTTGTCTTTGAGCACATCATAGCCTCCAAATCTCACAATGCTAGTGGAAAACTCTACAAATTCCTCTTTCACCTCATCAAGGGATGCTCTATCCTGATATATCCTTCTAAATGCTTCCTTCCTTTCTTGTCAATTCTCTTCGTACCTATGAGGAGGGAATTTGTATGAAGGCCCACCATCGAGCCAATCATTACTATAGTCTTTGGGATGCAATGAGTGAGCCAAGCAATGCAAAAGTGTGCAATTCTTATCCTACCCGTTGATAATAAAGCTCATATGGTGGTGAATAAGATCTTTGCTGATGTTCCATACTCATGGCACTCATTTTGCAAAATAATGGTCCTCATTGACTCAATCATGGAATCCCACCACTCGTAAACATCTCCTAAGATGGGCTAATTCATGTCTACAAACCACAACAAAGAAGTGATAGGGTCCATGATCTTAATGGTAAGACCTACCCTCTTCCACCAACCATCATCTAGCACTATATCCTTGACCTTTTTTGAAGAAGTTTGATCCAACTTTCTCCAAAAAGAGCATAACTCTGAAATAACCATGGAACCAAGAGTGGTCTTTACCTCCCTAAGCCTCTTCAACATGATGAATGAGGAGGAAAATCGAGCATATGCAATCTTCAACAATGATAGATGTGTGTACTCTATAGATTATGAGGCTCGAGGGCATTGGTATGTTTTTGTACAAAATTGTAGATATGGCGTGCATTATCAATAAGGATTTCCATCCATGTCACATCATAAGCAATAGATTTAAGTGCTAAATTCAAAGAATGAACAATGCAAGGTGTCCAAAATATTTGTGGATATCTAGCTTCCACAAGCATGCCAACAACCTTGCAGACATGTGCATAATTTGTGACACTTTGCAGACAAGAATCGACACCTACATCTTCAATAACTTTAATGAACAACTCACCCATATATTGTATATTCTTGTATTTTCTAAGAGCATACACTGCTTTCAAGAAGATTGGTCCATTTAGGGAAGACACCATGAAATTGATGAGTGGATGGTGTGCTACATCTGTCCATCCATCATAAACAATACTGACATCGGATGAAGGCCATGATGATTTAATAGGTTCTAGGATTTTTTTTGCCTTCTTTGCCTTAACCAACAATGTGGTTCTAAGCTTCTATGAACTGAGAGATACATACCCGGTTGGATCTTGTTAAACTAGAGCTCGACACATCTCAATTAATAAAGGTGATCGTGCAACATTAAATGAAATTTGTAATGAAGTTGAGATAGAAAAAGAATCCAAAGGTAAGATCAATCTCCTCTTGCTTCTCTTGTTGCAAGATCATGTCCATGGGACCGCCACATAGAGTTGACCTCTTTCTTGGTGGCTAAATTGCAGTCCCACTCCCAAATCTACTAGTAGGCTTCCTCAAGAATGGAAGAGGATCCTTATTTTTCTATTTCCTACTTGTTGTTGCCACCTTCCCCTAGCCAATTTTATCTTCTCTTTCCATTTCTTTTCGTTTACTAGCACTCACCCCTTTACGTGGTCAAAATTTTGCAATCAATGGCCAATAGATGGTCCTTAACTAAGAAGTAGGTGCTCTTGTATAAAGTGTTGTGGAAATTACATGTCCAAAAGAACATTCCCTTCCCTAGCAAGCTTTGCCTCCGACCCTTGTTGTCTTGTTACATACTTCTACAATGGATATTTCTTTTCATTAGCTTGCCATCTTGCTACAACATGTTTTTTTTCAGCATTAGAAGCTACACTCACAGCAAATGGAACACTAGTAGTATCGAAGATATATGAGCTTGGAGGAGGGCAATACCAATAGTGACATTCCTCCCTTTCCTTTGACTTTTACCAACTTCCTTTGATTATTGAGCCATGCAAATTATGGAATGAATAAAAAAAATCGTTGTTGTAGGAGAAATGGAAAATCTGGTTTGCAAATCCACCTTCAAACACTTTTAATCCCCATTCTAGGACAGTTGCCCTCTCTAGCCCATTGGGCCGGGCTCGAGGTTGGTTTGCAGGGGTTTCAGATCTTTTAGGGTCCGTAGGCATCTAGATTGATCGACTCCCCTTGTTTCGGTATTCCTTGGATGCACCCGACCTTCTCCTAACGACCAAACAAGTGTTGAAGAATATCAACAAGGATGACGTTTATAGGCAATTTATCCAAATCACATGGGTTAACCCTTTTGGTGGGTTACACCCAAGGATGGCTTTTTATGCTAAGCATTTCTTGGATCTTAGGGATGGGTTCATTGTTCGACCACAATATGCATTCCGACACTAGGTACATGCTCTTCACATTCCTCCAGGCCAGTTCATAGTGTGCTCTCATAGACTTCTGGTAGAGACAAACCACTAGATCTATCGGCTAGACAGGATCTGTCAACTATGCTAGCTATAGGAGGTCGAGATTGAGGAGCACTTCATCTTTCGGTGCCCCATTACTATGAGACCAGGGGCCGGTTTCTTTGCTTATTCAAGGGGATTCAAATCCTCACGGGCTTCTTTAGGTATCCGGATCAACGGTGTTTAGCCTTATACATACAAGAGACTCTTAGGCTCCGAGCCCATACAGTACAACCTCCTACGAGCCCAGACCCTATTTGGCAGATCACCTCCTTCTTCATGGTGCTACCCTAAGGAAGGGGCACTAAGAGATAGATCGACACCAGTGCAGTCCTGGATTCTAGATCAGTGTGGACTCATTAGACCTTCCATCCTCCCACAAGATTTAAGCAACATGGCCGGGCCAGATCCCCTCCTAGGAGATGGATGAGATCCCCCAGACCTCGCCAGTGCACTACCTCTACCAGTTAGCAGCGTAGCGGATGATTTAGGCATCCCACCAACCCCCCTCGGGACAATTGACTATACTCAACTTTCTACATTTGGCGTTAGATGGTATGTAATATCCCTAATTTGGAAGTTTACCCAATTTGGCCAATTTTCGAACCTTGGACTAGTGAAACCCCAAACTTTCCCAAATGATCCCAAATGGTTTCGAATTATGTATGGAATGGATTGAGGTGTCTTAGGACACACTAATGCAACTATTAGAAGCTTGGACAGTTTTAAAGGACTTCAGGAACTTGCATTTACAATTGGAGAATGAAAGGCAAAAATACTAGGAAAATCGATGTTAAAACACCCAAGGGTAGATGACTCTTTTGGATTCCCAAATGCTGTACGACCCTCCCAACTTTTTAATCATATACTCGACTCTGTTAAAGGACATCAAGGACAACATGTGTGCAACATCATATCAGGTTTTAGGGTCAAATATGTGAATTTCGTTAAAACCCAATCTTGAGTTAAAGTATGCAAGTTTATTTTTAATTAAACCCTAAATATTACTTTTAACCACAAATGGATTTCTTCACAATGTAGCGGAAAATAAATACTAAGAGAAATATAACATCAATCACATCAATAGAGACACCAATATTTTGGGTATGGAAACCCCTAGAAAAACCCAAGATGGGAAAACCGGTGCAACAGTCTAAGAAGATATTTTATTATGAAAGATACAGAACAATACAATCCAGAAAATAGATTTTGACCCAACCTGGCAAAATCGTACAACCAAACCTCATAAAGAAAAACCCCAAATCGTACGGCCCTCCCGCGTCATTGTACGACCCTTTGTGTCACTGTACGGACTGATCTGTACGGCCCTGCGTCAGCATGTATGGCTTTGCGTCAGCGTACTGACAGCTACGTACGGCCCCGCGTTAGCGTATTGACAGCTCCGTACGGCCCCGCGTCACTCGTACCACCCTCTGCGTGTGCTGTACGACCGACTGCCTGCGTCACACAGTACGGCCTCTGTGTGTTTGTACGACCTCTCCACAAGTCTGTACGGCCTCCTTCGATTTTCCCAAGTCACCCTGTTAATCCTCCAGATAGAAGTTTCTCTGTCTTCCTCTCTGTAAAATTCTCCTGCAAACTGTCTTTCTTACTCTCCGGTTGAAAGCTATGAGCAAGAAAACTCTGTGTGTGTATGTGTGTCCTCTCCACCAAATCAATCCTCCTTTTAACTCAATGGCCAAGCGAAAACTCTAACTTCTCACTATGGATCAATGGATGAGATCCTCTGGTGAGATCAATGGCCAAGATTAGATTAGCCATCACTTAAATTATTTTCACTTGAACTTTATAAAAGTGACTCCATTAAGTCAATTAATAGTTAGATCACTTAATGCACTTTTCCTAAGTCTAAACTTTAGAAAAGACATTAATACATTTGGCTTCCTGTTTTATGTTTCCTAGCATGCAAGGACACATGCAATGATATAAGACCTTCCTTGTTGCCACTTTCTAACACTCCCTCTCAACGAGGAAGGGATTCGGTAGCAACCCCAACTTGTGTCTGAACTTCACAAACATGTACTTGCAAAGTGCCTTGGTGAATATGTTTGCCACATGTACATTTGTCTGAATATACTCCAACTGAATGGTTCCTCTCTGAACACAATCTCTCAGGAAGTGATACCCGATGTCTATGTGTTTGCTCTGTCATGGAACACTGGATTCTCAGAAAGGTTAATGCCACTCTGATTGTCACAGTGAACAATCGTAGTCTCCAACTCACTCTCGAATAACCCTGAGAGCAACTTCCTCAGCCACATCCCCTCACATGCTGCCATGCTGGCTGCCATGTACTCAGCCTCTGCCGAGCTCAATGCAACTGACTTTTGCTTCCTATTGAATCAAGAGACAACCCCTGACCCAATGCTGAAGCAACAACCTAAAGTGCTTTTCCGGTCTTCTACACATCCTGCCCAGTTAGCATCTGTGAAGCCTGCTAACTGTATACTCCCACTATGCTCGTAAACCAATCCATACTCCACTGTGCCTTTGATGTAGTGAAGCACATGCTTCGCAGCTGTCCAATGCACTCCTCAAGGGTCCACCATGAACTGACTCAAAGAGTTAACTACAAAGCTAATGTCTGGTCAAGTGTTGACCAGATACATGAGTGACTCGATAAACTGGCGATACAATGTAGGATCAAACTCCTCTGACCCTGATGCATCAATCTTCCTCCAGTTGGTAACTAGAGGCGTGGACATGGGTCTACAGTCCTCCATCTTGAATCTCCTCAAGATATCCACTGCATACTTCCCCTGACCAATGAAGAAGAACCCATCTGTCTGCCAAACCTCTAGACCTAGGAAGTAATGCATCAACCCAAGGTCTTTCATCTCAAACTCTACTGCAAGATTGGACTTGCAGTCCTCGATCAACCTCTCATCTCCTGTAAGAAAGAGATCATCTACATATAACACCAGTATGAGAGGTACCTCACCTGACAAGAAGTATAGGTTGTGGTCTGCCTCACTCCACTGGAATCCCATATCCCGTAGATTGCTGTCGATCCTTGAGTACCATGCCTGAGGTGCCTGCTTGAGCCCATAAAGAGCTCTCTGCAACCTGCATACATGTGACTCCTTGTTCTCCACCTCGAAACCCTCTGGCTTCTCAATAAATACCTCTTCCTCTATAACTTCTTTGACGAAGGCAATCTTCACGTCCATCTGATGAAGGCGCCAACCCATCTCTGTTGCCAATGAGAGAATAGTCCGAATAGAATAGTATCTGGCGACAGGGGCGAAGGTCTCCTCATAGTCAATACCTTCCTTTTGTGAATACCCCTTTGCCACGAAGCGTGCCTTATACTTCTCCACACTTCCGTCTGCTGCATGCTTTACCTTGTAGATCCACCTGGATCCTACCACCCGTTTATCCTCTGGCCTCGACACAACCTCCCATACCTGGTTCTTCACGATCGAGTCATACTCCTCAACCATAGCCTCTTGCCACACATCATGTTGTGCAACTTCCTCGAAACTCGAAGGCTCGGAGGTAATCAACTCTGTCATCAGTGCCATATAGCTTAGTCTATCTGGTGGTTTGCTCTGCCTCATGGAGCTCTTTGGAAGACTTACCTGCCTGTAATCTTGAACTGTGGACCTGTACCACCTAGGCCGTGGCCTAGTGTCTACCTGCTGCGGCTGCTGGATATCCTCCTCCTGCTGCGACTCATCCTCCAAATCAATGATAGGAAGATCTTGTCCACTTGACTCCCTATAACTACCAGAACTTGTGCCCTATGTCTGTACCTCTACCTGTGGCTCCTTCAACTTGACTCCTGAGTCCTGTGTTGGCTTCTTCTGTGCTGGTAAGTCCATAGATCTTCTCAAGGCTCTGTCCTCATCAAACTGGATATCCCTGCTCACAATGATCCTCTTACGAGCTGGGATATATACTCTGTATGCCTTAGAAGTCGCACTGTAACCAACTAGAAGCCCTTTCTTTCCTGACAGGTCCAACTTCTTCCTAGTGTCGCCATGAATGTGACAATAGCAGATACTCCCAAATATGCGTAAATGACTCACATCTGTTCTAGTACCTGTGAATACTTCCTCAGGTGTTTTCCTCCCCAAAGCTTAGTGAGGACACTTGTTCTGGACATATACTGTAGTCCGAAATGCCTCGGCCCATAGGAATAGTGGTAATCCCTGATCAAACAACATAGCCTCGGCTGCACTAACTAGTGTCCTGTTCTTCTTCTCCGCCACTCCATTCTGCTGTGGGGTGTGAGGAACGGTGTGCTCCTTTTTGGTCCCCTCTGATGATCAAAACTCCAAGAACTCCTTGGAGGTGTACTTACCCTCATTGTCCGTCCTCAATATCCGAATCCTCCTTCCTGTTTGGTTCTCCACCAGAGTCTTAAACCCCCGAAGCCGCTCGAAGACCTCTGACTTGGCCTTCAGGAAATAGATCCAGTTCTTCCTTGAATAGTCATCAATGAATGTGACGCAATAACTGTAACCACTGAAAGAATGGACACTCATCGGTCCGCATACATCCGAATGCACCAAGTCCAAGGTCCCCACCAAGTCCAAGGTTCCCTTAGACTCGTGCTCACTCTGTGGGAAAGGTCTCCTGATGTTCTTCCCCAACGCACAACCTTTGCAGTGGTTATGCTTCTCCTCCTATACTGGAGGAACTCCAATAACTGCCTGTCTCAAGTGCCTCAGTGCTCCATGATGTAAGTTGCCATCCTCCTATGCCACAACTCACTCTCACTCTTGACCCACTAGAGCCTTTGCATACTCGAAGTGTAGTTTGTACACCTTCCCGCTCTAGACCCCAATCATCCGATCCAACCTCTGATTTGCCCCCTTGGGCCTGATATATACTTTCCTATCCCGAAAAGTCACTAGAAAACCCTTGTCCTCTAGTGTGGAAACAAATATGAGATTCTTTGTCATCCCCGGAACATATCATACATCAACAAAGCTGATGGGCTTAATAGACTCCCTCTGAAACGAAACAGTACGAACTCCCTGTGCTCGATACTGCGCATCATCTCCCAACTCAATGTGGAGATTCACTCCACCCTCCTGCAAGCTCTTGAAGAAGGATCTATCTCCTTTCATGTGACAAGATGCATCGCTGTCAATGTACCAGATGTTGTTGTTGATGGAGCTTGCCATGCAAGCTATCAAACAAAAGTCCTCATCAAAACTCTTGCTGAACTCATCCACCTTTGCTGAACATGCCATCTGTGCGTTGTTCTCCTTCTTCCTATCTGAGCACTGGGAGGCAAAGTGTCCATGCTTGTGGCAAATGAAACACTTGACTTTTGGCATGTCAATGTTCTTCTTACCACCCTTCTTCTTCTTTGCCTTCCCCTTGTCTTTGCTTGCTAGGGCTAGAGCCTCTTCATCCACGATCCGTGGGGCACCGCTGTATGAACCTGAGCCTTGACCCATACAGATCTCTTTTTGTTCAAAATCGTCCCATAATCTCTGCCAATCAGGGAGCTTCTCCCTAGCCGCCATGCCTTTTACAAGGATGTCCCATGGCTTAGAAAAGCCATCGAGAGCTATCCGAACTAGCTCCTCATCCTAAGTCTTAGAGCCCATTGCTCCAAGTTCATCCCTGATATGTGTGAGCCTTGTGAGATAAGGCACCACTCCTTCACCCTTGGCCATCTTGGTACTACGTAGCCTCTCCTGTAGCACCATCTTCCAGTTTTCGTTCTTACTCTGGTAAAGGCTTTCCCAACCCTTCCACATTTCCAATGCGGTCTTCTTTCCAGAAAGGTGAGGGACTATGTGGTCCTTCACCCCATCCAAGATGATCAACATAGCTCTTGAATCTACCTTCTTCCATCTAGCCAACTCTGTCGGATCTGTGGGAGCAACCTTCTGGTCGTCAATTTGCTCCTCTGCATCACTAACATCCAGGATCCCGGTGATCCTCTCTTTCCGAGTAGGAAAGTTTTGTGCCCCCTTGAGTCTCTCCTCAACTCTCAACTATACAACCATAATGAAGTGTACCTGTAAACCTTGTAGTAGATCTGCCACTGATCTATCCAACAACTGTTGCTTTCTCTCAGATCTGCTTAGAAGAGCTCTGATACCATGTAAATTTCCTTAAAACCCAATCTTGAGTTAAAGTATGCAAGTTTATTTTTAATTAAACCCCAAATATTACTTTTAACCACAAATGGATTTCTTCACAATGCAGCGGAAATAAATACTAAGAGAAATATAACATCAATCACATCAATAGAGACACCAATATTTTTGGGTATGGAAACCCCCGGAAAAACCCAAGATGGGAAAACTAGTGCAACAGTCTCAGAAGATATTTTATTATGAAAGATACAGAACAATACAATCCAAAAAATCGATTTTGACCCAATCTGGCAAAATTGTACAACCAAACCTCACAGAGAAAACCCCCAAATCGTACGACCCTCCTGCGTCACTGTACAGACTGATCTGTACGGTTCTGCGTCAGCATGTATGGCTCTGCGTCAGCGTACTAACAGCTCCTTACGGCCCCACATCACTCGTACGGCCCTCTGCGTGTGCTGTAAGGGCGGCTGCCTGTGTCATACGGTACGACCTCTGCGTGTTTGTACGGCCTCTCTGCAAGTTTGTACGACCTCTACGTGTTTGTACGGCCTCTCTGCAAGTCTGTACGACCTCTGCCTGTTTGTACGGCCTCTCTGCAAGTCTGTACGACCTCCTTCGATTTGCCCAAGTCACCTTGTCAATCCTCCGGATAGAAGTTCCTCTGTCTTCCTCTCTGTAAAATTCTCCTGCAAACTGTCTTTCTTACTCTCTGGCTGGAAGCTATGAGCAAGAAAACTCTGTGTGTGTATGTGTGTCCTCTCCACCAAATCAATCCTCCTTTTAACTCAATGGCCAAGCGAAAACCCTAACTTCTCACTATGGATCAATGGATGAGATCCTCTGGTGAGATTAATGGCCAAGATTAGATTAGCCATCACTTAAATTATTTTCACTTGAACTTTATAAAAGTGACTCCATTAAGTCAATTAATAATTAGATCACTTAATGCACTTTTCCTAAGTCTAAACTTTAGAAAAGACATTAATACATTTGGCTTCCTGTTTTATGTCTTCTAGCATGCAAGGACACATGCAATGATAGAAGACCTTCCTTGTTGCCACTTTCTAACATAATAGGTATCCCAAAGGACAACATCTTCTAGAGTATATAATTTGGGTGAAGATGGTAAACAGGGGACCTTGAATTTATGTCACAAACTATAGTAATACTTTAGGGGTCTGCATACATTATTTGGGCCATCAATTTAACTCCATATGTAGCTCATAATATAGACAAAAATCTCAGAAAGATCTGATATCAAATAGGTACAATCTCATCCCAAAATCACCATGAAAATGCTATGAGGAAAATGGCTCGAATCTCAGTTTTAATTGGAAATATTACATGAAGCACTTGGTATTTCGAGCTGTGGCTCTCATGATATATCTATTACATAGCTATGCAACAACTAACAGATCCATAAGGTCGAAATAGCAATCCTCCATTAACTAGATGCAACAAGAAGTGCGCCATCACACTTTTACATGACATTGAGAGAAATATAGTAGAAGGAGAATAGAGAAGAACGAGAGAATAGGAACTCGAACTCAGATGGCGGTTGAACCTGCATCAAAACATATCCATGAAGCTCTGTTGAGAGGTCTGAATGGCCTCTCCATCAACCAACTTGGATGAGAATCTTGCACCCTTGAAATTGGTTCTAAGGTAGGGAGGATGAGCATCCACCGTGCAAGGACAAGCTTGAAGCTCTCCCAAATTGTAAAGATGCAAATGACAAATGACCAAAAGCTGCTCTATTTCGACATGGCCTCCTTTTAATAACTTTAGTTGGCTCATTTACCTCCTTAGAACTCAAATTATCTCCTAATTAGTCATGAAATTCGAATTAGTGGGGGTTATGACCTTTCATCGGCCCCACATGACACTTGGCTCATCTTTTGTCTCCAACTCCTCCACGAATTCGAATTGGGGAATCTTTTGGATGCTTTGGAGATGTGTGACTCCTCTCATGCGCCCTCTTGGTCTATTTTTAGCTCTTACATTGTCATAGATGTCATAGAAACTGTCATAAGTGTCATAGGTGTCATAGAATCTGTCATAAGTGTCACAATACTTGTCATAGAATTTGTCATTGCCTATTTTTAGCCCTATGACTCTTCTTCTTCCTTCATGAATGTTACCTCTTCCCTTCCAACTCGAATTTGGGGATGACTCCATGTTTAAAGGAGGAATATTCTCTCATGTGGACCCCACATGTCCACTTATGCGCCCCCAAGTCCAACTAGGACCGAATGCCACTTCATTTTGGAGCATTTAACATTTATTCCATAATTCATTGGCCTATTTTTCCACTATCAATTTAGGATATTGAATTTTCATGAGAAACTATAGACCTTGGGGTTAAATGTCAATATTTTAATTCTTCCACATAACCCTTAGGAATCGGGTAGGTCAACTTAATTATTTATCTGCAAATCTTTTAATTGGGGACATGACATGGTAGGAGAGATGGATCCATCCATGACAGATCTACTTCCTTTCTTTTAGTTCCTCTTGTCCTTTGATCTTCTTCTCCTACGTTAAACCCCATCATCAGCATAGGTATCTGAGCTCGGGGTCGAGGTTTCTTCATGCCTCAAGGTAGATCTCGCGTTCTACTACTCTACTCTAACTTATTGCACTTTACTTTTTGCATTTCGCCTTTTATAGGAGACCTTTTGGTACTCCTGCATTGTATTGACATCATTGTACTCAATGTTTTAAAACTCAGACTCGGCCGAGGGTCAACTTGGACTCGGCCGAGGCTCAACTCGGACTCGACAATGAATCGGTAATGACTTGGTCGATTTAAATTTAATGACTCGGTTCACTGAAAAAACATATAGTATTTAAATTTTAAAGATTTTTTTTTTTAAAGATTCTAATCCATGATTCCAAAGCATTAGAGACAAAATATGCAAAGTTTGCTCATGTATATACTATATACCATATAAGAGTGAACATATCAAAATGGCACGAAGTGTACTATGCAATACATATCTGGAAGATTGGAACAAAATGAAAATACATAATCAAAGAAGGCCTAAATGGCCGGTAGAGTGGCATAATTCGCTAATTTATTTTATTTGATTCTTTCCATATTCAATATAGTTATTATTTTACCATATGCTAAATTGCTAATTCAGATATAACCAAAACCTTAGAGGCATATACAAACATCGCTAATTAAAGTAGACAAATATCATGAGTTGAAAATCCAGATTCCATACTTATCATTCCATGTTCCAACCATGCACAATTTCCTTCTAGTATCTCACAGTTACAAGAAATATCAACAAAATGACAAAGAATGGGCCTCAACATTGCTTAACCCACTCACAATGGGAGAGCAACTCTAGTTTCTAAAGAATAACATAGTAACAAGATCTGTAAATTGCTTATAATACAAGAATTACCATAGTACTAAATAACCATTAGCAAAAATAGTCGACAGTTTAAGAGACAAGAATAGGCATAGTCCTAACTGACATGCAGGACATATCTAAAGTTCAGAAGTTTAGGAATTAATTAAAAAAAATTAAAAATATAGTGTTTTTTTACTCCACGCATCAACTTGGATCAACTCGGGCGAGTTGACCGGATCAACTCAGGCATTTGACCGGTTCGGTATCGAATCAGCCGAGTTGGACATCGACTCGGCCGGTTCGGTACTGAACCGGTCACCCGAGTTGATTTACAGGCCGAGGTCAACTCGGCCAACTCGGCCGACTCGGACTTGGACTCGGACTCGGCCGAGTTTTTAAAACACTTATTTTTGTACTCAACAATCCCTTTGACCTACTTTTGTGGTCATTAGCCAAACATTAATAAAATTATCTTATTTGATCTTATCTTCAAATCCTAGTCTTACCCTTCACCTGTGCAATGGAAACTTGTTAGAGCTCATTTCCTCTGTTGAAAGTGTTAAAAATGAATGTCAAAATCGGTTTCAAGTGGGTCGTTGGTCCCCTTTTCCACTCACACGTGTCAGACATGCGGGGCACTATTAGGGCTTGTGCTAGACATGATTTTGGTATGTGTCCTACGACAGGGAAGGGACACGTCTCCTAACGAATTTGTGTCTAATACAAAATGACATCAAATATATAAATGTATCTCATTGTCATGAGTCATCTACAATAAAAAATATAACAGTTAGTTATCTAGTACTAATGGCCTCTCCCCCTTTTATGAGAAAAGGTCATGGATCATTTACCACTAGAAGGTCCTGCATCATTTATCTAAAGTTGATTGGTGGGTGTGGTTGTATCAATCTATGTAAGAGGTGGTGATGATGCTACCACATCATCCTCTGTGATGTCAAATGTCATCTTTGCCCCCCACACTTGTTGATCCTTCCTTGCCCCTTGTGCTTGTTGCTGCTGTGCCCTGTTTAACCATGTAGGTTCCTCCTCCATAATAGGTACCTCATACTCCACCTTTTGCTTAGATAATATCTTAATATTGTCCAAGAAAACGATGTCCACATCCAATATTTTCTCTAGCTACCTCAGCCACAATTGGAGATTGAGGTGGACATATACCATATCATTAAGATGCGGGAAATCCAACTTGTAAGAGGGTTGTAATAAATTTAATGAGTCTTCAGGGTCATAAATATGATAGGGGGTCATAAATTATAATAATTGTAATTGCTTAGTTGAAGGTATAACTCATTGTACTTTTTTGAGTGTATTTTTTCAAACACACTCCAATTGTGCTTGTATCCTAAAGTGTTGAAGGTTTGCATTAGAGAGATTTTGAGGTCAAAAAATGGCCTCCTAAGAGATGTACCACAAAAATATGAGATATATTAAAATATTATGAATTGGGGGTTTTATGGGGTAGGTTATGACAAGTCACCTCCCACACTATTTTCTATGCACAATATAAATAACCAAGGTTGAGTTACTTTTCAAAATTCACTAGAAATAAAATTAATAAAATAAGTCTACATTGATGTGACTAAGATTTATTGTCCTTTATCATTTATTTGTCTTGAACTTGTAAATGAAATTAAATAATAAAAAACATTTTTAAGAGCTATTTTTTTAATTTGATGTTGACTTTTTATATTTAGTACTTTTCTCATGAATTTAATAATGTAATTTAATTGAGAATTTATTTACATGTAAAATGTCAATAATATTATTATAATCCACATTGCATTATTATTATTATTATTATTTATTAAATCTATTATTATTCTTTATTAGTTTGACATTATGTTATTAAATAGAATGGAGTGAATATATAATTTAAAATTAAAAACATAAAAATGATAATATACTATTTTATAAAAAAATGTGAAAGGACTTTCTTTATGAATTAAGAGTACTTCACTTGAAAATGACAATAATATTATTTTATGAAAAAGTGTGAAAAGACATTCATTATGAGTACTTTACTTGAAAGTGACAATAATATTATTTTATGAAAAGACTATCATTATGAGTACTTTACTTTATGACTTAAAAGTACTTACACCACTACCTTGGTTAACTATGTGTTTTCATCCACCATAGAGAATTTGACAAATAAGCATTCTTAACTCATGCAATGCCACCTCACCAAGGGGGATGATGTCATCTACTAGAATGTGATTGGTTGTATTTTATAGTACATTTTCTTTGTTTTGAGGCCATTTTTTTGACTTCAAAATTTCTCTAATGACTGAGGACTCAAATGAAAAATATCCATAAATTCGGTGCATTGTAATTTTGCTACCAAACATCCACAACAAATAAGAAAAAAAGACTTAAATTACATTTTACAGTGGAAAATAGGAAATAAAGAAAACATAACAACTTTCAAATAAAACACAAATTAAAATTCTAAATTCTAATGGCTTACATGGCATCAAAATGCTCCTTTCATGGATAACATAGGCAAAGCCAAGTAGTCTGCTAACTTCATGATACATCTCCCTTTTGTGATTAATTGTTCTATGAGCATTGGCATAAAGTACTATCTTCTGGAGACATATCAGAAGCCCTTTCATCACCTCACCATCGAAATTAGAGTTACATGAGTGAGCATAGTTGGGGTTGAAGAAAAGCGTTGTTACATGAACGGGCCGTTGGAGCATCCCAGTCCATTGACTATCAATAAAGTCCTAGATCATCATGTATTTTTCATATTTGGGGGCACCCTTGTCCACACAATAAGATTGGCCCTATCCATGGCCTCATACAAGTAACCCTTTGGGGGCTTTTTCCCATCAACCAGGTGGAGGACCTTTACCAAAGGTTTGGTAACCATGCACACTTCTTGTACTCACTCTTCCCCAGAAGGAATTGGTGTACACTAGCTCAACGATGTCTCTCCCATCTTGTCTTGTGCTAAATGCACAATTGCAAAACTCATCACAAACAAACATTTGCTTTAACACAAGCTGGAGCATATCTTGAAGATAAATGAAGCTATTGGCAAAATGTGTAATTTTAGGATGCAACAACTCCCAATTTCTTCTGAATATCCTCATGAGGCTAAGAACAAATGTATGGTTATATATGAATATTGTGACGTTGCTAGCCCAATCAATGACCTCCTTGACGAGGGATATTTTACCCACATCCTCAAGCATCAAATCATTGCAATGAACAACATGTGGAGTCTGCGCCTTTGCATTAGCAACTTGCTTAGCTACATTATTTGTTATTATTTTTACAACATTTTGCAAACTAATCTTTTGGATGAACCCATTCATCAATTCACACAACATTGTTGCATCTATAACATGAAATGATGCATCAATTGATTTAATTAACATTGTGCCAAGAAATTAAGAAGGGTCCTACCCTTCCCATGTGTCCAACCATTGGTTATCACATCCAGTGGCCTCCTATGACTTTTTTGGGTCCTCCAATCTAGTATTTGTCATTCTTTCTTGCTTGAAGAATTGATTCCTACAACTCCTCGTAGGTAGGGTACCTATATCCTAGGCCAACAACAGCGATGGCATCACACATTGATTGGAAAAATTGATTGGTCTTTTAATGCTCAAAGGTATGTTGCTCCAGAAAATACACGTCCACACAACCCTGTTTGCTTCTTGCTTCTCCTTTTCTTAACCACTGATAGGATGGAATGTTGTGCCCCATCTCCAGTTTTTGGAACAAAGAAAGGTGAGGCTCTGATGGAAGGTGTACCCATCGAGTCCCCTTCACTGCTTTGAATCCTAGATGTGCTTGTGGGTCTGTGGTTCTTGAGGATCTGACACTCCAATGGTGGCAAGTTCAGCCTTGGTAGCTGCCTTTTCCTTCTTTTCCTAAATAGTATTGTGGGCAGTTTGCATAATATCTAGGGTTGATTCACTATGTTACCAATCAAACTAGCAGTGCATGATTTGGCAAGCATGTGGGAGGAGAGACCCACTGTCACCTCAGTCTAACTCCTGACTTCTTTGGGCAATTCTTCACCCAGTGGAGAGTCCCTATTTGAGAAAGAATACCTGCAAAACTACCAACCCCTTCCTAGAAGCCTTTATGGCAGAGATCAGTGCCTTTAATGGAGTTCAAAGGTTCAATAATCAAGACACAAATTCATATAGCAAGAAGTGAATTTAATTCCTTCAATTATTATCAGCAAAACACCAGCCAAACATCAGTCCTGTGGTGTAACTTTAAGGTCCAAGCCAAATTATTAAATTGATGATGATTACTGAAAATAAGACCACTGTACTGATTGTAAATTTCTGCTATTAACGCAGTGAGTACCGGCACTCTAAAATGCACCAAAATACACAGAAGAATTCGGCCTTTAGGAGAAAGATTGCTATAGGAACTAGGACCGAATTTAGTAACCAATTAGGCCTGCAATAAGGGAAGTCTACTGCAATTTAACAGTTCGCTGCAGGTTAAGATCAACCACAGTCACATCAGCACTGAGCAACCTTAAAAGGTCTCAAGATAATTCGGCCTTAGGGGAATAGAAGCCTTGGGAACAGGGCATAATTTCATGACCAACAGATATGCAATTTGGGTTATGCCCTAACTTATTTGACAGTATGCAAAAAAGTTTGTTTCAGCAGCTTCACACCTACCAATGAGGCAGATGAAGATGCCTTCAAGGACTAGTGGGTAAATCCACTAGGGCGAACTCTTTGGATGGATCAGATTTGGCAATTTCACATTATTTTTTGAGTTATAATTTTTTCAAGTTTTTAGGGCTTTTCTCAATATCTGATTTTTTGGGGTTTTTTCAATATAAAAATGCATGTAAAAATAAAAAAGGTGCAAGAATTTAATAATGAGAGTAGAAGGAAGGGTATTAGAGTTCAATCTCTAACCCTAGGGCTGAGGAATTGAGCTCAATGTCCCTCTACTTAAGATGGTTTTGTAATGTCTCCCATTTTGACCCTTGTAATATTTTGGGCTATAATGTAAATATTTTGGGCTATAATGTAAATATTGTATGCATATTATGTATGATTCTTAGCGTGGAGCTCAAGGCCAAGGCCCCGCTAGTGAACGCTCGACCTAGAAGAGGCAAGTATTTGAAATTATGCTACCCATGTGTTAGTGAACCATGGGAATTATAAATATGCATCTTAATATAAATGCCCACAACTAGATATGCAATGCAACAAGAGATGGGGGCATGATGTTACAAGGAAATTGGGAGGGAAATATTCAAACCATTGAGCCAATCAAGTCAAGCCAAGTGTCAATGAGAGAACCCATGAACCCTCAACTACCCATGTTGACTTTTGTACCCAACCATTCATTTCTCCCAAGAGTTGGTTGAGGTAGTTAATGCCTTGGGGAATGGAGAGGTATGGCTGTCCAAATTCGAGTATGGGCAAGCCACCCTTCCTAGAATTTCGTGTTTGGCTTCTTGGGCAAGAAAAGAGCCATGAAATTGCCCCCAAGCCATTATCCAACCATCAGTTTTGCTCTCTCATGAGTTTGGAGCTACCTGGGCGTTTTCCTCCATTGATTTCCTGTGTGTTCCTCCATGTTCCTAGTTGGGAAGGGCATTTTTGTTGTGGCTAACAGTGGTGAAGAAGGGGAAACGATTTGGGGTTTTATTGAGGCCGTTTTGGCCCACTGAATGCTCATACATCTGTGGGAGAAATTGGTTTTCTTCCCTGGGGTTGATTCCCTCTTCCCACAGTCCGTTTTTGGTGTGCCTACGTTTTGGGGAAAACCCATAGACCCTATCCTGTGAAACCCATTGTTGAAATGTTTATCCATGCCCAGTTTTGAGTTGCTGTGTGTAAAAGAATGTTGGGGCTGAGATGGGTATCCATTGCTTTGGGCTGTGCTGAGCTTGAGAGTCCCCTTTTCCTTGTAGATATCATGCCCAGCTCGGGGGTGGTCTCTGAGTGCTGAAAGAATATAGGCTGGGCAGAGACCTATGGTTGGGTGGAACATTGCAGCGACATAGCTAGTTGTTTGGGACAACATTACATCAATATGAGTATTTTATTGTGTTTTACTTCTGCAATGTTTAAATTGGTGGTTATTTTGATACGCTGGATAAGTATGAAATGTGTGTGGACGATGTTTAAATCCGCTGTGTATATTCAATTGATTTGCATCTGCACCCATAGGCATTTTATTGTAATGCCATAACCTTTTATTCATGATGAATTTGGCTAAGTTGTTCTAAAAGCCCAGATCTTAGTGCCATGTTCCCTCCCTTGCATGGGATAGATAGGTGGGGACATTACATGTTTTCTATACTTGCAACTAAGGCATAAGCTAGCAGCCTTTAGGGCTAGGTAGCAAAGCCCTAACTAGAGAAAATATGGAAGTCCAAGGCCCAATATGACAAGGGGGAGCTCTTGTAAAGGAATGTCTCCTCAAGCAAGTGAACAAAATGCTAACATAAAACCCTAATTCAGCCTAAAGCATCTTATGAGCAACGTTAGACCTACCTTAAGAGAAATTATGCCAACATTAACCAAGAAATGAGCAAGAGTTAGGTCATCCTTGAACATTAGTTATTTCAATCATTCTTAGCATTCACTTAGCAAGAGCAAAAATAAACCCTAGATTCATCCACATTCATCTACCAAGCAAGAAAAAGATCTTCCAAGAGAGGTGCCCATCACTTCAAAAGCTCATAAACCAAGAGAAAGATGAAAAATATGTTTTACAATGAAGTGAGGTGATCTATTTATATGATTCACCCTCAACTTCACTTAAAATTGAGACTACAAGTCAATATTATATTAGAATATTTTTTAGGGTAAATCCCCTACAAGTTAGGGAATAAGCCCTAAAATAGACATAAAGTAGCAAATAAGACTAAAATAAGGTATCACTTGATGAAATAGTGAGACAAAGGGGGATGTCATGCCCCAACTAACCACGAAGTGCTTTTTTATCCCTCAATGCCCCCCTTTGCAAGCTTGTAGGCTCTCTTTGGAAGGATGACGTCATGGGCCAAATCTTTAGAGGAGGGGTTCAAAGTGCAAGAAAGAAGGTCCAAGTGGGTCAAGGAGGTGTGCTAAATAGGGGACAACAACCCTTTACAAGACGCAATCACCTCTGCATGACAAAACCAAGGTGGTCATGTGTCTTAGTGGGTCACCCCTAGAAACCCTGGACACCAACCCATGGGCTTAAAGCCTTGCATGGTGGATCCACACACCGAAGGGCCATTCAGTTGTGCCACAAAGCCAAGTACTTCTAAGAGTGAAACCAAGGAGGTTGGTCATGACCAATCAAGAGGGACAACAACCCCTAATCAAAATATCCATATAATATAACCCACTTTAGCCTCTTTACAAAAATTTTTAGACCCCTTGCTCTAGGTTTGGCCTTACTGGAACGTGGTAGTAGCTTCGAGTCGTAACAATTGGCTCCAACTGTGGGACATGCGCTCTTCCCTGGAAGGCATGAGAACCCCTAGGATCTTCTGGGTACCTGTAGTCCTGCACACACATCTAACAACAAAGACATCAAATGCATCGAAGGCAGACCCTTCCGTCCTGCCTTGCTCAACATGAAAAATTCAAATGACTCAAATGAAATAACCATAAGTGCAATGCATGGGTAACAATAAATGCTAAACTCAAATGAAACTATACCTATCTACCCTAATATGATAAGAGAGAAGGGTCGAGTGAAATCACACCACCAATGTAGCTACTTGCGCATGTGATTCATGCCAATTTTTCTTCCTTTGTCTTTGGAGATAATCCAAGACAAGATCACATTAATAATAAGTTGTGTACATACTAGTATCTTTGTCGGAATGGAACGATGGATAAACTTGGAAACCTTGAAACCTTGAAATTTTTGTCGTGTAGGGTGGTCACTTTCGCAAGCACTAGCTATCCATGATTGCATCGGGCTCAAGTATACACTATCCCCATCATATATCTGTTCTGTGAATTTTTTTTTGCAAAATTGGTTGTCTGATTTTAAATTTGGGAGACCACTTGCAAAGACGGGTCTTGGAAAGTTTCTGGAGAATCTTTGAAGGCCAACTGTAATATGTCCTTGTACCTGGTCAAACATTCTTTTGGACATGCAAACAAGTTGTTCATCTTTATAATAATCGTGTCAGTATCATCAATAATCTTTTAGAATTTGAAATTGTCAGCCACAAAATTCATACCTTGAAATTTTAAGCGAAAAGATAAATACAAATATCATGGTAAGAAGTAAACACTACACCTTCCCATATACCTGTCCTGATTCTGTTGAAATGCATTATTGAAAACTTACTAGTACTGGATAGAAAGGGATGCTCTACTTCTGTAATGTTTGAGAGACATCACTGGGAAAGATAATAATAGCCCATCCTAGGAGAGGGTAAACCCATCAACTCAATACCTAAAAAGAAACTCTCTGTATGACACCCTATACTGTCCTCGATGCTCGGGAGGCACGATTGAACCAAGCCCAAAGAAAAGTCATTGGAGCCATGGCTTCTAAAATCTCCAAATACTTTATCATAAACGAACAATTGCATATGGTGATTGTTTGTGATAATAGGATCCACGTCTTGAGGTGTTTCATCATCAACTATACTCGCAAAAGGATTGATCCAATCTTCATCATCGATGTAGTGAGGAGAAGGAACAATCATATCTTCATCAAATCGGGCTTTCATTGATCATGTTCGATATCCTTCATTGAGGTGATTAAGACTCCTTTGTATTGCTTCAAATCTACATAAAAGTTTGGCTCGGGCTGATCCATACTAACTTCTTCTTCTTTTAGGAATGGGAGGAAAGGCTCATAGACTTCTTCTTCGAAATATGTGCAACTGGAGGGCACGGAAACAATACTGCTTGGTTTCGAGGAATCATAGATCAATGGACCCATGAACTTCCAATAATCGTAATGTTCAAGGATCATGTTATTTTCCTCCAAGAGGCCTGAGGTATCATTAGAAACCATGAGATGAGGGTCAGGAGAACTCACCATTTCCTTGAGTTCTTTAATTTATTCAACTAGGGCTTCCTGCTCTTCGTTTCTTGGAGTGCTATCATATTCATTTTTAGAAGAACCTTCCTCTTCAGCCATAAGGCCTATAATGTTATCGACTAGATCCTTAACGATTATCTCTTCAAGCAAACCTCCGTGGCCTGATCTTCATCATGAATTTATTCGGGAAAGAGTGCTTCATGCTCTTCTGGGGCTTGCTCAATAAGATCCACATGTTCTTCTTTCTTGAATAAGCTCTTTGCGTACTCGACATGACGAATCCACCTCCTATGTTTTTTTGGGCACCAATAGCGGCAAAATACCTTTATCATTTCTGCAAAAGAGGATATCTTCTCTTTGCCTAGGCTCACAAACTAAGCATGGGCCTTTCCTTCTAGGTGAAGGATGAATAACTTCATGTAGGCATGTTCTTCCTTAATACCCTCTTCTGGAGCGAATATCAGAAACTTGTCGACAAGGTCCTCGACATGATTATCATAATCACAGAAAGCTCTCAGAATGTCTTTGGTAGCTCACCCGAATTCCCTAGAAAGCTTGATAAATTAAAACGAGCAAAACACATTTCCATTTCTACAGTGGTTGGATGATCAGGGTCGTCAAACTCTAAAGCATCTTCTTTGATTTCTTCAACTCGATCTTGATGATGGATGTCTTTATGAATCTTTTCCCATACGTTGTAGATCAAGTCCTTCCTCACATCTTCATCCATATTAGGGTCCCATTCTCTGTTGAATGCTTTGATCAAATGGCCAAGTGAGGAGAACACCTTTGGAGGAAGCTCTTCATACCAATCTCTGATGTCTTGATTATTCCTCAAATCAAGAGATAGCACCAAGGTTGCCACAGCGTGGGAGCGGGAGTGGGAGCAGGAGCACCATTTTCCAAAAAGTTAGGGAGCGAAGCATCTCGCGAGTGTTTATATATATATATATTTAAAAATACATTTATATTATAAAAACATGTAGAATGCCAAATTAGTTGCAGAATATGTGAAGCATGTATATTTATGTTACTTCTAGATGAATATTCATAATTTCAACATACTACCATAGTACATCAATAATTAATCATTCAAGCATCAACCATCTAGCTGTTAACAATTACAAAGTTCAAACCATCTAGCAATTACAAACATACAAATTTTAAAACCATATAATAAGATGTAGATCATTAACTTATGGAATGAAAATGGCAGCCTTTGTTGTCTCCTCTAGGCTCCCACAAATCACCTTCAAGCTCCCACAAATCTCCTCCAAGCTCAAGCCTCTCCACTCCAAGCTCAAGCACCCAAACATGAATGGAATGAGAGAAATGGTGAGGGAGAGGAGTTTTTATCTCTCCCTCACTTTTGTCTAAACCCTAAAAAGCCTAAGGGGCCCACCCAACAACAAAAAAGAAAACAAAAATAAAAAAAAGGGCAAAAAATTGCCTCATTTCTGCGGGAGCGTCCAAGTCTATATGGGAGCGTGCGGGGAGCGTTGGAGGAGTGTGACCGGAGTGTGGTGGGAGCGAGCTCCCAAAATTCGGGAGTGTGGCACTCCCAAAAGGGCAGGGAGCACGCCAAATCTCTTGGGAGCGCGCTCCACAATTTTGGGAGCTTGGTCCAAGGCACGATCCGCCAAGCTTCCTTCCAGAGTGCGGTTCAGGACTGGGAGCAAGGCCTTTAGGGAAGCTCCCGGTAACCCTAGATAACACAAATAACTTCATTGCAACATCCTCATGTATTATATTAGATTTCACAAGAAAGTCCCTGAACATCAAGAGATGCATTGAAGTTGTGTACTCGTATTCTTGAAACTTTGAATGGGGCACTTTCCCATTATTTTCAACATCGAACTGATGTGGATATCCTGGAATGCGCGAGAAATCCAGTGCATCAAACCAAGGATGGTACATCCATACTTCATCAACATATGCCATATCATCATCTGAGGTTCTCTTGAATTGCACTCTTTTGCTGATTTTTTATTAGTGGAGTCGCCAGATAGGACCTGCAGTATTAGCCCTTAACAAAATTCCTATCAAAATGTAATGCAAAACTTACCTCTTGGATCAGCCTAGTCCTTGTTGGGTACTTCTTTTGATTTTTTTTCAATCGGAGTCGCTAGGAGAGACCTGTCAAGTTAGATCAACAAACCTCACCAAAGTACAAAACAAGAACGTATCTGAACCATGCGCTAAATGTTGGATGTATCTGAAAGATTCAACCTGGGAGTCCCTCTTCAATAGAATGTTGTCACTTTTCTACGAGGTTCCCCATCAACGGCGCCAAAAATGTTACCAATCAAACTAGCAGTGCATGATTTGGCAAGCACGTGGGAGGAGTTGAGACTCACTCTCACCTCGGTCTAATTCCTGACTTCGTTGGGCAATTCTTCACCCAGGGAGAGTCCCTATTTGAGAAAGAATACCTGCAAAACTACCAACCCTTTCCTAGAAGCCTTTATGTCAGAGATCAGTGCCTTTCATGGAGTTCAAAGGTTCAATAATCAAGACACAAATTCATATGGCAAGAAGTAAATTTAAGTCCTTTGATTATTATAAGCAAATCACCAGCCAAATATCAGTCCTGTGGTGTAACTTTAAGGTCCAAGCCAAGTTATTAAATTGATGATGATTACTGAAAATAAGACCACTGTACTGATAGTAAATTTCTGCTATTAACACAGTGAGTACCAGCACTTTAAAATGCACCAAAATACACAGAAGAATTCGGCCTTTAGGCGAAAGATTGCAATAGGAACTAGGACCGAATTTAGTAACCAATTAGTCCTGCAAAAAGGGAAGTCTGCTACAATATAACAGTTTGCTGCAGGTTAAGGTCAACCACAGTCATATCAGCACTGAGCAACCTTAAAAGATCTCAAGATAGTTCGGCCTTAGGGGAATAGAAGCCTTGGGAATAGGGCAAAATTTGTTGACCAACAGGTATGCAATTTGGGTTGTTATGCCCTAACTTGTTTGACAGTCTGCAAAAAGTTTGTTTCAGCAGCTTCACAGCTACCAATGAGGAAGATGAAGACGCCCTGAAGGACTAGTGGGTGAATCCACTAAGGCGAACTCTTTGGATGGATCAGATTTGGCAATTTCACAGTATTTTTCGAGTTAGAATTTTTTCAAGTTTTTAGGGCTTTTCTCAATATCTGATTTTTTGGGTTTTTTTTCAATATAAAAATGCATGTAAAAATAAAAAGGTGCAAGAATTTAATAGTGAGAGTTGAAGGAGGAAGGGTATTAGAGTTCAATCTCTAACCCTAGGGCTATGAGGAATTGAGCTCAACGTCCCTCTTCTTAAGATGGTTTTCTATACTTGCAGCTTGGGCATAAGCTAGCAGCCTTTAGGGCTATGTAGCAAAGCCCTAACTAGGGAAAATATGGAAGTCCAAGGCCCAATTTGACAATTGAGAGCTCCTGTAAAGGAAGATCTCCTCAAGCAAGTGAACAAAACACAAACAAAAAACACTAATTCAGCCTAAAGCACCTTATGAGCAACGTTAGACCTACCTTAAGAGAAATTATGCCAATTAACCAAGAAATGAGCAAGAGTTACCTTAGGTCATCCTTGAGCATGAGTTGTTTCAACCATTCTTAGCATTCACTTAGCAAGAGCACAACATAAACCCTAGATTCATCCACATTCATCCACCAAGCAAGAAAAAAATCATCCAAGAGAGGTGCACATCACTTCAAAACCTCATAAACCAAAAGAAAGATGAAAAATCTCATAATTTGAACCCTTGTCCATATGTTTTATAATGAAGTGAGGTGATATATTTATATGATTCACCCTCAACTTAACTTAAAATTGAGCCTACAAGTCAATACTAAATTAGAATATATTTTTAGGGTAAATCCCCCACAAGTCATGGAATAAGCCCTAAAATAGACATAAAGTAGCAAATTGGACTAAAATAGGGCATCACTTGATGAAATAATGAGCCAAAGGGGGACGTCATGCCCCAACTAACCTCGAAGTGCTTTTTTATCCCACAACGTCCCCCTTTCCACGCTTGTAGGCTCTCTTTGGAAGGATGACATCATGGGCCAAATCTTTAGAGGAGGGGTTTAAACTTCAAAGTGCAAGAAAGAAGGTCCAAGTGGGTCAAGGAGGTGTGCTAAATGGGGGACAACAGCCCTTTACAAGATGCAATCACCCCTGCATAACAAAACCAAGGTGGTCATGTGCCCCAGTGGGTCACCCCTAGAAGCCCTGGACACCAACGACAACCCATGGGCTTAAAGCCCTGCATGGTGGGTACATCCACATGTCGAAAGGGCAGTCAGCTGTGCCACAAAGCCAAGTACCCCTAAGAGTGAAACCAAGGAGGCTGGCCATGACCAATCCAGGGGGACAACAGCCCCTAATCCAAATATCCATACATTATAACCCACTCCTTGCTCTAGGTTTGGCCCTGCTGGAACGCTGCAGTAGCTCCGAGGCGTAACACATTACAAAACCCAACATCATTCCCTGGGATTTTAACCAAGTGGTACTTCAACCAGCTAACCCCTCCTGTCATCTGCTGCCCACACAGTTTACAAGACATTCTTTGTCAGTTTGTCCCATTTTCAGGTTCACTATACTGCCAAGCCAAGATGGGTCCAAAGGCTTTGGCACATTGGCAAGGGAATACTCAATGTCCAACTTCAAACCTGGGGGAAAAGGAAATGAAAAAAATGAACATCAAACACTGCTGGAAAAAAATCAGCTTGCTTGTAAAAAATAGACCTGAATTGTTCTATGAGCCATGAAAAATGATAATGAGAGGCAAGCAATATGGACTTTGTAAACCCTGCATAAATCTAGAAAATAACTAGTTAAGAGGGTCGAATTTGAAGAAATACCTTTGATCTGAGAATATCAACACTGTAGGCAGATATGAATTGATGATTTCTCCAATAGAAAAAACTTTGATGGTGATGAGAACAACGGTTTGGCCCGCTTAAAACTGGTTGTTGATGATGGTACCCCTTTTCCTCTCATTCCCCAGCAGCTGCAAACACAAACGACCAAAAGAAAAACCCAAAATCGGCTTTAAGAAGCTCAAATTTGCACTGGGTGATTTTAATTTTTTACTATCATGGTGTGATCTTTTGGTGATTTTTTTGTAAAAATCGCGAGGTACAGTTTTTTAGTAAAAATCACGAGCGGCAAAAAATCTGCTAGGATTTGACATCATGGATTTTCATAATGTTGGCAAAAATCATTAATTTTTTCATCCATGATTATGACCATCTATAAAATATCGTCAAAGGTTCACTGTAATTTCTTTAAACAGTGTTCTGTCTTTTCTGCATTCTGGTGAAGATTTGCAAATATATTTCTGATCTTGAAATTGATTACAATTGTTTTATCGTTCTCATTCTAGAACCTTGCAGTTGATCAAAATACTCTTCTCAAGTTATCCTCAGTAAATCTTTTCGTCCTTTTCCAGTACAGGCCAGTTTGAATAAGATAACAGACACACATGTTTGATGCTTATTTGTCATTTGTTGATATCTGGTCTTCTGGTTCTCAAATATTTCTTTCTGTACTGCATTACCCCTTTTAATTCCTCTCTTTAAAGATTTCCTTTAAATGTCTGATTTATACATTTCTCAAGGTTATGGATTTTTAAGCAATCCTCCTGTTGCCTCTACTGTTGTCATCAACATGTTGCATAACTTATCGACTAATTTAGCATTGAAGTAAGCAATGTCCCCTGATTCTGCTTGAAATCTATTTGCCTCTAAAGTATGAAATGCTACATGATCTTGTGTTTTTGTGTTGTAGCATATGTTCATGCGATGATTATTCTCACAAGTTTTGCTTGGTCAATCTATTTACATCAAGCTAGTTATGACAATACAGGAAGGTGATCCAATGTTGACAGATCGAGTTTGGGATGCGCTTGTCAAGGCTTTTGCAAGTCAAATGAAATCTGCATTCACAGCATCGAGTTTTGTAAAAGAGATACTTGTCTTGGGTTATCCAAAATTGTTGTCCATGGTAGAGAATCTGATTGAGAAAATTTCGCGAGACACCAGTGTTAAAGGTGTCCCTCCAGCTGTCAAGACAGAAGGGAAAAATCAAATGCTAGCTACTATAGAATCTTTCCAGATAGCTTATCTGGCACACTGTCTGAGCAGCCTTTCTGATCTTGTCAATAATTTGTTCCCAATGTCCAGCCGTGGGAGTATTCCATCACAGGAGCAGATTTCAAGGTTTATTTCTCGCATTCAAGAAGAAGTTGAAGCAGTTAAATTGGATGCACATCTAACACTCCTTGTTTTACGTGAGATTGGTAAAGTCCTGCAGCTGCTTGCAGAAAAAGCTGAGTATCAGGTACCGAGTTTCTTCCCATGTTCAGTTTGCTGCTCATTACATTAGCCTTAAGCTGATTTTCAGTTATGCATTACATTTTCCCTTGTAATGTTGCTTGGATGCACATTTATCATTTCACCCTTTTGAATTCACTTCTTTATATTGATATATGTTGTTTCAGAGAGCTGTTTTTGTATTCCAACTTTCTATCTAATGTTATGATTTCCTATACTTCATATCATGTAACTATACTCCGCTTCCAAAGACCACACCCTGGAACTATTTGCATCTAGGATCAACATGGTACCTGTTTACATGGGACCCACCTACTTAATGAATTCCAGTTCAGCATCTTCTAACTGCTCTGCTGCAATTCTTCTGCATAATTGTTTTTTACAAATTTAGCTTTGTAAGAAAGGAAACAAAAGAACTACCATACTGCAAATCCTAAAAGGTTAAAACAAAAAACCTCTCTTTTATCATTCACATTTAGATTATACTCTAAAAAAAACTAATTGGTGTCTCAGTGGAAACGTAGTTTAGCAGTTCAAACTGCATATGGCTAACTGTACAGCATCTGTATTCTATGGCAGGGTAGACATGTCTAATGAGAGTATTCTGTGGGTTTGGGATTGATGCCTCCTAAAGCATAGGGAGCTTTAGCATGCTTTTTTAGGCTTCTATGCTAACATTCTAAAGTGGGTTTTATATGTAGCCTTCTAAAGCCTGGTTGCTTTGCCATACTTTTTAGATTTGTCAGACTGGTATTGTCTTGTTTGTTGTTCTTTGCTTTATGGGTTTTGATTCACAAGCATACACAATGTCATAGTGTCATATGAAAAATTCACAAAAACATAATGTAGAGTGTTACATTTCATGAGGCACCGTATCTAGTTCACTTTAAGAGAAATCTCTGCATTCCAACCAGATTTAGCTCTTCAAGTTTCATGTAGAATAGACATGATTAGGAAGGATGTATATTCTCTGCTGCTTGGAGCCAAAGTGGGATATGTTAGTGCTTATGGCTATGTAGGCCAGGGATTCATTTGTGCCCAATCTCTGTCTCCTGGATATGTTGACCTTGGTGTACTTGTTTATTGAATTTTAATGAATTATAATCTGCATTTGCAAAAAGAGAACATAAAACACAATATACAAATCTCTTTTGGTCTGCTTATCTTGACTACTGAATTATGCTTGTCGTGACAGATATCCACAGGTCCAGAAGCACGCCAAGTGACAGGTCCTGCGATGCCTTCTCAAGTTAAGAATATTGCTCTTTGTCTTCATCTACAAGAGGTTCACACGCGCATTACTGCTATGATTTCCAGCTTGCCAACAGTAGCTATGGAAGTTTTGTCACCATCTCTAGGTTCCATATATGGTGTGGCATTTGATTCAGTAACACCCCTTTTTCAGGCCATGCTTGATCGCCTTGAAAGTTGCATTTTACAGATCCATGATCAAAACTTTGGGGGAGAGGACATGAATGCTGGCATGGATGAGCATGGTTCTAGATACATGGAGGAAGTACAGAAATCAATAATCCACTTTCGCAATGAATTTCTTTCAAAACTACTGCCTCCTTCATCTCATTTTGTCTCAGTTTCTGGGGAGAGCATTTGTGCCAGGCTTACTAGAAAGATGGCTGCTCGTGTGCTAACTTTCTTTGTTCGACATGCTTCTCTTGTAAGGCCTCTTTCAGAATCAGGGAAATTACGGTTGACCAGGGATATGGCTGAGTTAGAATTGGTAGTTGGACAGAACTTGTTTCAGATGGAGCAGTTGGGTGCACCTTACCGGGCTCTTCGAGCTTTAAAGCCCCTGTTCTTTCAGGAAACAGCCAAACTTGGCAGTAGTCCTCTCCTGCAAGATCTACCGCGCAGTGTGGTCCTTCATCATCTTTATTCTCGAGCTCCAGATGAGTTGGAATCTCCTTTGCAGAGGACAAAATTGACACCCAAGCAGTATTCATTATGGTTAGATTCACAAGGAGAAGAGCAAATATGGAAAGGTATTAAAGCTACTCTGGATGATTATGCTGCAAAGATTAGTGCCAGAGGAGATAAAGAATTCAGCCCTGTATATCCTCTTATGCTTCAATTGGGCTCCTTGCTGGCTGGAAACGCTCCAGGGTCTAAAGGATATTGATTGTAAAGTAAGCAGAAAAATTGGTTGAATCTAGCATCTGCATTGTCTCATTCTGGAGATGCTTATCAAGATTTGTTTTGGTCTTTTGAAGCAATCTAGAAACATTCAATTTACATTACATTGGTCTGTTTTGGGTCTTTATAATCTTGTTTAGCTGTTGACTTATGCAGGCAGGGATCAATCCAAGAGCATCCCAGTCTCCTGTACCAATTTTGATGTTGTGGATTAAACATATGTGCTTTATTCTTTTATTAAGTTAAACCTGATTGTTTATGTCATTATTTCATATACTTGAAAGAGATGCTGAAACCAATGCCTATATCTACAAGTTGCATAATAATGCAAGTTAGTCTTTTGTTTTCCATATTAAATCACTCTTGGAATTGAGTGGGAATAATAGAGTAACTCTGGTCTCTGAAGTGGTGAACCAGAGAGTATTTTCCATGGTTTGCTATGAAGTTGGCGAAGCAGTTGGAAGAAGGGTATTAACGTACATTGAGGAATAGCTGTTGTTTTATGCAAAAGTTTGCTTCATACTCTGGGAAACAGATCTGTAACCAAGAGAATGTACTGCCCAATTTAATGGCACAAATGTTCACTATCAGGTCGCACTCCAGTCTAACTGTGAGATGATTCACCTTTCGGTATCCATGGCAAATGTTGAAGCCTGAAGGGGTGAAGTGTAACTTCATTTTAGTCCACAAGGTTAGATTCATTGCCTGGAGGGCTGAAGTGTAACTTCATTTTAGTCCACCAGGTTAGATTCATTGCCCGGAGGCATCTCAAGAATTTCGTAGTCTCTGGGAACGGTCACTGACAGATCAATATGTATCGTAGTGAACTAAGACTCCTCCATAATCTCCAGGTATCTTAAAATAAAACCTGTAGAGATTCCCTTCTTGAGCTATGAGCTGCTCGCTGTCCATTTGGCAATCATCGCGATCTCATACAATATTTCTGGTGTTCAATTTCTTCTTGTAATTCCTTATTCACGTCAAATCTTTGCATTAAGGTGAGCTGGAATGATCTTTGCAAATTTAATGATGATGTCCACGGGCTTTAACTTATAAGATGTTGGCATTTCTAATGTTTATAATGTATCAAACAATCTTTCGAAGCAACTAAAGTATGTTTATGTACCATATAAAGGTATATTAAAAAAAAGAAAAAAGAAAAAACTTAAATATATATAAAATAAAATATCATTTAAAAAAATAATTAAAAATATTTAAAAACAAAAATAAATGTTTATTTTATTATATTATTTACAATATTAACTGCATTTATAAGTTTCATGTTTTTATTTTGCAGGAGAAATTATTGTAAAGGAAATTAATGTAAAGGATATTGTGCCCTTTAGTTTAGATTAAGATTTTGCAGATTGTGTAAAAGAATGATTCAATTATTTTGTGCAAATTGATGTAACCAACCATGAAGCCAAAAATCGAATCGTAAACCATCAAAATTACCAAGTCATAATTTCATGGATGATAAGCGCAAAGAATCATGATAAAAGGAGCGCAGGAGACCAAGTATTTTAAGAAAGCAAAATCAAAGTCATGAACATGGTGTTTTTAATTTTTTTGAATGGGGTCTCTTTATTTTGACAAAAATTAGGGGAGTTGTTGGGGTGCCAACATGTAGTTGGACTAATGACCAAGTCCTAGGAAATCCAAGTCTTTTACAAAAAGCCAACATCCTATATCACTTATAACAATTCCCCGTGAGGTATGAACATGCAAAAAAAAGTGAAAAAGCGCTGAAAATTGGCCTGCATGGACTTCTGAACTCTGATGTTGAGCAATTGACTTGTTCATTCCTCAGTGACTCAACTAAAATTCCATCCAAGTGCAACTTGGTGGTAACATTTGTCTCGACATAGTGACATGTGCTCGATATGATTTTAATCAAAGAGAGTATGTGAGAACCATAGAATCTCTCATTCCTGCACACAACAAAAGGTATTGGTCACACATGTATATGAAATTACCGATGAAACTTACAAGTTGCATAACTAATATACAAAAACTATTGTACAAAGGAAAAAACAGAAAACTAAAGTACAAAGGAAAAAACTGAAAACTAAAGTACAAAGGATAGGGTTAGAAATATTTATGATACAAAAGATGCCCCCATGGGCATCATATAATATCACTGAAGAACAACTTGAGAAGTTTCCCATTCACTGGAAAAGTTAGTGTAATGCCCGCCTCCGTACATTGATTGACTGTAGACTTGAGGACACTTGCCAAGTGACTCGACCGAATAAACTTTAGTAATTGGTCCCTTGAGTATTGAAAATGCTTAACGACTGAAGAACACATGGCGATTCACATGACGACAAATGATAAACGAAAGCGATGAAATGAACGACAGTTATAGAAATTGATACTTTACTAAATAAATGAAGGCTCTGCTTAATGATTTGCGAATTTACGAAATGAATGATGACTAAATGTTAGATATGCTCCACTGATTGAGATAGAATGATGAATGTTAGATATGCTTGGCTGATTGAGATAGAATGACTAAATGTTAGATATGCTCGACTGATTGAGATATAATGATGAATGTTAGATATGCTCGATTGATTGAGATAGAATGACTGAATGTTAGATATGCTCGACTGATTGAGATAGAATGATGAATGTTAGATATGCTCGACTGATTGAGATAGAATGACTGAATGTTAGATATGCTCCACTGATTGAGATGGAATGATAAATGTTAGATATGCTCAACTGATTGAGATAGAATATGGAATGTTAGATGTACTCGATTGATTGAGATAGAATGTGGAATGTTAGATATACTCGACTAACTAAGATAAAATGATGAATGATAGATATGCTTGACTAATTGAGAGAAAAAAATGATGAATGAAATATATGCTCGACTGACTGAGATATTACGATGAATGATGAAATGAATTTATAATGAAAATGATGAATGAAATATATGCTCGACTGACTGAGATATTATGATGGATAACGAAATATTTCATAGTGCAGCGCTACTAATGTGCGCTTTGAGTGTGTGTGTGCAGTGGCAGGTAAGACGATTTACCGATCGACCCACAATGGAATTATAGGGGTCGTAAGAACGGAAAGAACACATAGGGGTACGACGACTGACTGTTGACACTGGATTACCAATCCACGTACGGGTGAAGCCGTTTCAGCTCATCTGGGGAAGCGTATGTCGTACGGGCAAGGCCATAATGATTTGGTCGCGTACGATGAGTTGAGGGGCGCGCAATAAGGAGAGTCTTATCTCTCAACATCCCTTAGTTTCCAAGGAGCGTAGTTGAGAGATCGCGGTAATGGTTCCCGATCGCTACGCAGTACTCCCCATAAGAAAGAAAAGAAACTGTCAGAAGGACCCGCCGAAGAGATACCTGGACAAGAATGAGAGGAAGAGAATTAATCAATGGTATAAATGAAAATTTCATTTAAGATTTAAGAAATACTTTATTTCATTTTGTTCTATTTTATTAATTTGAATAATTCTATTCAAGATTTTATTTTTAATTGATTTCATTAATTTGAATTATTTATTTTAATTGATTTTATTAACTTGAAAAAGAATTGAAGAGATTGATTTTATTCAATATTAAATTTGATTAATTATGCTGATTGAAAAAGATTAATAATAAGATAATTATTATTTATTCAAAAGATTTTATTATTTTAAATCATTCTATTTAATTGACTTCATTATTTTGAGAAAGAATTGAAATAGGTCATTAATAAAAGAATTGTTTTTTCTTTTATTATTATTTAAGATTTTACTTTAATTAATTTTATTATTCATTTAAATTATTTTATAAAGAGGAAATTTAAAATAGATTATATTTTTAGTAAAATGAATCATTTTATAATTCAATCTTAATATTAGGAAAATAAAGAAAAGACAATAAGTTTAACTAAAAGATTGTTAAGTAAACTAAATGAGAACCAAAAGAGAAGCATAACTCTTCTACTCTTAACTCCCACTAATCTAAAGATTTAGGTGCACATTAAAGACATTAAGAAGACACGTGTTTGAGAATATTGAAAATTAAAATATTAAATTAAATTAAATATGTGCATGGACAGACACATGTCACACAAGTTTTTGCTATATAATGAGGGAGGAGAAAGAGAGAATGACATCTTTTGCTCTTTAGTGTTGGATGGTCATCATAATCTCAGATTATGTTATGATCCTTGGAGTTGGGATTAGCCGGAACAGGGATTGGGAGATCCTTTCGGGAGGTTAGCTTGTGTGTTCTTGCGACCCCATTTGCTCGGGGGTTTGGGGTGAAGAAGAATAACCCCGATACAGTAGGGAGGTCAACCGAGGGGTCACTCGGTACTTCGTCAGAAAATTTGATTGGATCGTGCGGGAACCACTTCGAGGACTCCATCAATTCGCTGGACCAACCGTTGAAAACAGGTTTTAAGTATTTAGTTTATTTATTTTGTTAATTCTTGTGATGAATGAATAAATCTGAGTATATAGTTTTATTTATTTGACATTCATGTACTGCAATAGATAGAACTAGATCTGTGGTCTCTATATCTTCTTTTGAAAAATCGTACTGGAAATCTTTTAGGGAACCCGAAATGAGGGTCCCTACATTTGGTATCAGCGCTGATCGAGCCTTGAGGACACCGGATCGAATTTTCCCTTCTGGAATCTATAAGCATTAGATTCATTTTATATATATTTACCAGATTTACTTTTCTTGAATTACCGTTATATTTACATGACAATTGCAAATTATAGAATTATTTAATAAGTTTTATATGGCTTAAGAAAAGAAAGTGCGATCTGTCCCTGTAGGTTAATTAGTTCTTGAGTGTGTAAATTTCATGAAACTGTGTATTATAAGTTAAATGACGAAACTTATGTTGCTGAGAATAATAATCAAGATGCCCCTGTAGGTGAGTTTATAACCGCTTAGGAAATGCTCTCTGTAGATCAAGTTTATTTTCGCAAAAAAAAGAAAGAAAGGGAAAATGCGATCTGCCTCTGTGGGTCGAATAGATCCCGACCGTGTATAATATTCTTATGAGTTTTGTCCATTTCCTATGCAAGTAATCTTGTTTGTTTTAATGTATTTTATTTTCCTGTGTATTAAGTTGAGGAAGTCAATTCGATGAATATATTCGATCCTTGTATATATATAAATTTAAAATCTGTTCGTGGCTACCTGTAAATTATAGACCTCTGTGAGCGCGATCCAAGTCATCCTCTATGGATCTAAAACTTGTTTGGTTCCTTACAAATCAATTTCTGCGTTTGATTTCAAAACTCGTGGCATTCCGCCCCCAGATCTTGGCGTTTGAATTCATACCTAAAACATTTCGAATCTAGATCTGGCGTTGATTTCAAAATTCATAGCATTTCGAATCCAGATCTGGCGTTGTTGATCCCAAACTTATAGCATTTCGAATTCAAAAGTCCTTGCGTCTGATTTAGATTTGATTGGCATCTTCGATTTCATATCTAGAAGTGTATGTTGATCCATCAAAGGTCCCTGCGTTTGATTTAAATCCGTATTGGCGTTTCTCTTTCACATTTCCAAATTTTCTTGAATAGATCTATATAGCAGGGGGACTCCGCCATCGATCTGAGAGATTGCGATCCAGGTTATGACTTACGTTATTATTATTATCTAGGCATTTGATAAATGTATTCGGTCTCTGCCTAAATGTCGATTTATGAATGTTTCATTTACACACACGGTGAGGGTTTGATCTTTGCAAGGGTCTCTGCAATCGGTTACCTGTTGATACTCCTAATCCATGTTCCTTGTATCGCAAGGATCTAGTTTCTGTCCTTTAAACCAGAACCCCTGCATACTCTGTTTGATTGTATTCTCTTTTTTTTTAACTGTATATTTCAAGGGTTTTGAGCGTACCCATTCACCGTGTTATAAATTCGGTTTTGGATCATATAACTCATAGATCGTTGCATCCTTGACTCTGTTTAAATTCACCAGCAAATCCAGAATCAATTCATCAAAAGTCGACTTGGATTAAGAGATTGCAGATCTGAACTTTTATGTTAAAAAAAAACTCTGTTTTAGCTTGTACTTTTTATAGCTTACTGTATAAATTCTAAATTAAAATCCGATTGCTGTGTTAATGCCTATACGCATTCCAATTCATGCCTATACGCATTCCAATTCAATTCGGCTCATTACCACTGTCTCAAAATCTTGAATCTCTGTTTATGTTGTGAACCAGGATGAATGAGCGTATGTATTGTGGAATGCTTATATACTAAATCCTTTTTGTTGTGAGATTGTGGATGGTCAATTGCGCCCCAGTATATCCCGTGAGCCCTTATTTGTGATCAGAATAGAGAGCTATCTACACCCAGTCCATCTTTTGCTAAAACGTTTTCGCGTTGTTCGGATCTTGGCAATGCCCTCATGCTTGACCTGGCAGCTTATTCTTCTGAATAATAGGAGCTGGATCGAATTCCCCCCTTCACCGTGTGTAACTTCTTGTTTATTCACATCTTTCCCTACTCAGTCATTTGAAGGTCGATCCTTAAATCTCTGCGTGGATTCATTCCTATAGCACTCCAGAAGTGTCTTATTGAAGTCGATTGAGGTTTAAATTTATTTGAAGATTCTGTATGCATTCCCTTTGGCGTTTTCAGGTTTAAATGTATTTTAAAGATTTTGTTTGCATCTCTTTTTGGACGTTTCCAAATCCGTTTTAACAGAGTTCGATACTTCCTGTGCATCAATTTTAATTTGAGTGGCCTTCCTCCAATTTTGTAAATCCAATTTATCCACCAGCGTTTTCCAGGATTCATGTTTTAACTACAATCTAAATCCCTAAAAATTTATCTGTCTTTACCCTGAATTCATGGCATCTTCCAGATTGCAATGAAAAGCGTAATTTAACTGAAGAAACGCCGTGCGTTATCCTCCACTGGCTCTGTATTCATTTATTAAAAACTCTGTATTTGGAATTTGAGAATTTAAATTCAGTTTTGCCAAACGTCAAGAAGAAATGCTGTGCGTATCATTCATTAGCTTTGTAATTAATTATTTTAAGATCCTTGGGTCTCGAATATCTCGGCGTTTCCAGAAAATTTGATTTCATGAATTGAATTCTGACCTTTCAAAATATCCTCTGCGTTTCCATTCTGAATGACGATTCCATATCCGTAACGAACTCTAACCGATAGAAAATCCTGGATGTATCTTTAATGCCACCTTATCTGTTCTTCTAACTAAAAGTCAATTCGAATACTATACTTGTTCTCTGCCTCATGAACTATTGTTACTGCATCAGCGCATGGCAAGTTAAATCCCATATCTATAGCAGATTTCCTCTTGTCTGATGGTGTTTATATAAGATTTAAAATCTACTTAAGTCCCTTTAATTAAAGAAGGAACAGTTTTAGATGAACGAAATGTGAGAGAATATTAATAATGTAAATGTAGAATGATGGAAAGTTATAATTTGAATGATTAATAAATAGAAGAATTGAACAGTGATATATATATATATATATATAAGCAAAGAGTTGCACAAATAAGATAAAATTATATCATATCATAACGAAAAGGGATGATATATATTATATTGAAGGGTTGTAATATATTATTTATAATGAAGGGATGATAACATTAAGCAATTATTTCACAATTGTAGGATTTACAAATTCATTTATTCGTTGTAAAAAGGATGTAATTTCAGTATATTGAAAGAATGGTAATTTATGAAATTGTTTTTATTAGCCTTTGCATGACGAAAGAGAAGTGGATTACTCTTTAATCAGGTTGAGATTATAGTCATTCTTTAATATATGCATATTTATATATGTTTCAAGGAAAGGTTGAATTGATAGGAAATAAAAAGTATTTTATTGAAATTTAGATATGGTCTCATAAAATAGTTTATATATATATATATATATGATAGGAAGAATTTGAGATTGAAATTCTACTTGATGAAGGTAGTTAATGTTCTAGATATGTACATAGAGGATATTTTTATAAAATTGAAGAGCATAGAGAAGAAGGTAATGAAGAGATTAATTATGTTGCCACGAAAGTATAAGATGTAAATTGTTGTAAACAAAAAAAAAAATTCACTTGCTCAACTTGATAGACCCTACATTGGTATCGATAAATAAAGTTAACCTAAATAAAATTGGTACCTTGTCTATCTTAGGATTTAATACGTGGAGGAAGATCTTCATATTTTTATAAATACAGGGTTGAAGTTCTTATTATACATCTAGGATTAATATATATGTGAAAGTAGGGTGATTAAGTTAACCCTATGTTATTTCAAGGAAAAAGAATATATATAGACATAAGATTGTTCAAACAAAGGATATTATAAATTAGGTATATGGTTTCTTATCCCTTCAGAGTTATATGTATCTATATATAAAGTAAAGTGTCATGTTACGCAATAAAGGGTGTAAAAAAAAAATTATGTTATATATTTATATATAGTTGTAACTACTCTCATAAAAAGTGATTTCAAATAATTTCATGCAAATAATGTAGAAAGGAGAAATATTATTTACACGTGAAAGAAGGTGGATGCATATGTGGTTACTAAATAGAAAGTAAGTATTACATATAACTTGTTATAGGTCTATGAACATTTAAATGGAATATTTCTGAATTATATTGGAAACACATATCAAACGGTTAGTTAAGAATCAACTCGATTCATTGTGAATAAATGCATTTGACTAACTTACTAGTATCCGATGATTTATGATTGAGAAGCAAATATGCAAGAACGTTACACTTAAAAGGTCACAGAACAACTTGTATAGCATATATTATGTGAAGGAGAACATAGAAGTCATTATGGGATAAAGTTAGATATATGATTGATGCATAGAATAGATTGTAAAGGGAGAGATTTAGAATAAATATTCCGCTCCCATTAAAATATTATTAATGTATCACTGAATACATTTGAAGTGGATGGATATACATTTGGTGAATTTACTAAACGACGAGAAATTGATAAATTTTAGTTGACAGACACCACAACTTGAAGAGTGTAACTTGATGAACCTACCGAAAGGGGTCAAACAAAGACGATCTTAGTAAAATAAAAATAAAAATACGGAGACGATCAACATAATTAAATGAAATGAGTGAAGCTAACCTCTAGACATGGTCAAGCCTTGACGAAAACATGACTAGCCCGAGATAGAACTTGATGAGGTTGAGAAAACACACTTTGTGCGACTTGATGAATCTGTCAAATTAGTCCTATGACAACAGAAATGAAGAGATAAGGGAAAGACATGATAAGTTATTTGGGCTGGACATGATGATCCGAATGAAAGGAATAAGTGATATAGGAAATTTAGTTGGGACTGACAGTTATTGAATGTATTATCGGATTGATATTAAGTGAAGTTATGATTAAATTCCTGAAGGTGTATTGGAACCATACTAGATGATATATGAACTAATGACTTGAACCACGAGTGATTATGACCATGATTGCTTGAGAAAATGGAAGAAACCGACAAGAAGATGAAAATGGGAAACTAAAAGAAAGCGTAGCATCGAAATTACGAGAACAAAAGTTAACTTTGGGACGCAGTTCTAATAAGAGGGGGTGTATGTAATGCCCGCCTCCATACATTGACTGACTGTAGACTTGAGGACACTCGCCAAGTGACCCGACCGAATAAACTTTAGTAATTGGTCCCTTGAGTATTGAAAATGCTTGAAAGACTGAAGAACACATGACGATTCACATGACGGCAAATGATAAATGAAAGCGACAAAATGAACGACAGTTATAGAAATTGATACTTTACTAAATAAATGAAGGCTTTGCTTAATGGTTTGCGAATTTACGAAATGAATGATGACTAAATGTTAGATATGCTCGACTGATTGAGATAGAATGATGAATGTTAGATATGCTCGACTGATTGAGATAGAATGACTGAATGTTAGATATGCTCGACTGATTGAGATAGAATGATGAATGTTAGATATGCTCGACTGATTGAGATAGAATGACTGAATGTTAGATATGCTCGACTGATTGAGATAGAATGACTGAATGTTAGATATGCTTGACTGATTGAGATAGAATGATGAATGTTAGATATGTTCGAGTGATTGAGATAGAATGACTGAATGTTAGATATGCTCGACTGATTGAGATGGAATGATGAATGTTAGATATGCTCAACTGATTGAGATAGAATATGGAATGTTACATATACTCGACTGATTGAGATAGAATGTGGAATGTTAGATATACTCGACTGAATAAGATAGAATGATGAATGATAGATATGCTTGACTGATTGAGAGAAAAAAATGATGAATGAAATATATGCTCGATTGACTGAGATATTACGATGAATGACGAAATGAATTTATAATGAAAATGATGAATGAAATATATGCTCGACTAACTGAGATATTATGATGGATAATGAAATATTTCATAGTGCAGCATTACTAATGTGCGCTTTGAGTGTGTGTGTGCAGTGTCAGGTAAGACGATTTACCGATTGACTCACAATGGAATTATAGGGGTCATAAGAATGGAAAGAACACATAAGGGTACGATGACTGACTATCGACCCTGGATTAGCAATCCACGCATGGGTGAAGCCGTTTCAGCTCACCCGGGGAAGCGTATGCCGTACGGGCAAGGTCATAATGATTTGGTCGATACAATGAATTGAGGGGCGCGCAATAAGGAGAGCCTTATTCCTCAACATCCCTTAGTCTCCAAGGAGCATAGTTGAGAGATCGTGGTAACGGTTCCCGGTCGCTACGCAAACTGTTAGAAGGGCCCGCCGAAGAGGTACCTGGACAAGAACGAGAGGAAGAAAATTAATCAATGGTATAAATGAAAATTTCACTTAATATTTAAGAAATACTTTATTTCGTTTTGTTCTATTTTATTAATTTGAATAATTCTATTCAAGATTTTATTTTTAATTGATTTCATTAATTTGAATTATTCATTTTAATTGATTTTATTAACTTGAAAAAGAATTGAAGAGATTGATTTTATTCAATATTAAATTTGATTAATTATGATGATTGAAAAAGATTAGTAATAAGAGAATTATTATTTATTCAAAAGATTTTATAGATTTTATTATTTTAAATCATTCAATTAAAGATTCTATTTAATTGACTTCATTATTTTGAGAAAGAATTGAAATAGGTCATTAATAAAAGAATTGTTTTTCTTTTATTATTATTCAAGATTTTACTTTAATTTATTTTATTATTCATTTAAATTATTTTATAAAGAGGAAATTTAAAACAGATTATACTTTTAGTAAAATGAATCATCTTTTAATTCAATCTTAATATTAGGAAAAGAAAGAAAAGACAATAAGTCTAACTAAAAGATTGTTAAGTAAACTAAATGAGAACCAAAAGAGAAGTAGAACTCTTCTACACCTAACTCCCATTGATCTAGGGATTTAGGTGCACATTAAAGACATTAAGAAGACACATGTGTTTGAGAATATTGGAAATTAAAATATTAAATTAAATTAAATATGTGCATGGATAGACACATGGCACACATGATTTTGCTATATAATAAGGGAGGAGAAGGAGAGAAGGACATCTCTTGCTCCCTAATGCTGGATGGTCGTCATAATCTCGGATTATGTTATGATCCTTGGAGTTGGGATTAGCCGGAACGGGGATTGGGAGATCCTTTTAGGAGGCTAGCTTGTGTGTTCTTGCGACCCCATTTGCTTGGGGGTTCGGGGTGAAGAAGAATAACCCCGATACGGTAGGGAGGTCAACCGAGGGGTCACTTGGTACTTCGTTAGGAAATTTGATTGGATCGTGCGGGAACCACTTCGAGGACTCCATCAATTCGTTGGACCAACCATCGAAAACAGGTTTGAAGTATTTAGTTTATTTATTTTGTTAATTCTTGTGATGAGTGAATAAATCTGGGTATATAGTTTTATTTATTTGACATTCATGTACTGCAATAGATAGAGCTAGATCTCTGGCCTCTATATCTTCTTTTGAAAAATCGTACTGGAAGTTCTGCAATTAATTATACTTATATTTTCAAATTCTGTGGAAGTCTTTTGGGGAACCCGAAATGGGGGTCCCTACAGTTAGCTTCTCTCCATCCATGTTGCTGAGATAAAATGAATTGGCGCCAGCCAAGTCATCGATGATGCAAGGCCCCATCCAAAGGTTGTCGAATTTGCCATGATTCCTTGGCTTCTCTCTTTGTTTGTCCCATAGTAAAACCATATCACCCTTCTAGAAGGCTCTTGATCCAGAACACTTGTCGAAACTCCTCTTCACTTTATCATGATTCTTTATGCTATGATCCACTTCCTTTCTTTTGTTTTCATCTAATTCAATCAACTGATTATTCTTGTTCTGAATCACATCCCGATCTAAACTAAAGGCTTGAAGAAGCTGATACACTAAAAGCTTGAGGTGGACAAGCAAGGTGACATCTAAACCATAAACTAGCTAGAAGGGGCTCTTTCCTATTGCACGTTTCTTAGTGATTCTTTTAGACCAAAGTGCAAACTTGATTTTACTATCCCATGACCTTTTATTATCCCCCATCGTTTTCTTGATGATGGTCATTAAGTTCTTGTTACTTGATTTTGCTAGACCATTTCCTTAGGGGTAATAATTGCAAGAATGGAATAGGATAATGCCATACTTGAAGAAGAAAGAGGAAAGTTCTGCTGAGTTGAAGGCTTGGGTATTATCAGTTGTTATCTTTGTAGGCACACCGAATCTTGTTATGATATTATCCTAAAGGAAGTTCATGACTACCTTATCGGTTTCTGCCTTGGTGGGTAAAGATTCTACCCATTTGGTAAAATAATCGGTCTCCTTTAGAATCAAAGTATGACCATTACTTGAATTGTCTTTGAATTGAATGATAAAGTCAAGACCCCACTGCCGAAAAGGGGCTTGAACTACTATTGGTTGTAATGGTAAAGCCACCATATTTTGCCTTCCAATGAACAACTGACACTGTTGAAAACTTTTGACAAACTTATGCACATTTGAAAACAAACTAGGCCAATGATAACCTTCTCTAAGGATTTTGTGGGATGTTGTCCTTGCCACAAAATTCCCTCAACAAAATCTTGCTCTAAGGATTTTGTGGGATGTTGTCCTTGCCACAAATTCCCTCAACAACCATAAAGGGGATTTTAGGGACTAGTTTAATAAGACAATCCATGTCAAATTTATCTATTAGAAGTGGGAGGTCATGGTGAACATACTACAGAGTCATAGGGGTTCCCAAAGCAGACTTTACGTCTCCCCCTGTTGGACACCTGGTACTATGTCTCCACTCTCACTTCAAGGATATAAGTTATCTAGCGGGTCAAACAAAAAATTTACCCATTCTAAACAACTCACCAATTAATAATAAAACACACCAAGAGCACACTCAAAACCGTTACTTTCAGCATCTGTGTTTACTTTTGGCACTGGTTTTTCCTTGCTTATTTTCTTGCTTCAAGTATTTAGTTTATGAAAATGATGATGATTCAATATACATGTTGTTAAAGTAGACTATTACAATATTACTCTTGTGTTTGAGTATTTTAACTCCTAGATCAAATTTCAATTATGTACCTAGCTTAATCATCCATAATATTTTGTTAGGGACCACCCCCCTTGGCTTCGCTAGGAGTTGGCCTAGATAGAGGATTCAAGTTTCAAGTGACAGCACTTGAATCGTGACTTTCCTCCAAGGACGTATCGAGTGGCTTGAAGATTTCTGCCACGTTAACCCGAGGTGCATATTAGGTGGCAACATGTACAAACAAAGTAAATCACATGCATGCCAATTCTATAGTTAACCTCTCGATTATAAATTGCGACATCTTACCTCATGTACTTGTCGATGTCACATATAAGTTATTTTATGTTGTTATTAAAGTTTTTTGGGGAGAGATAGAGGTATTGGAACATACTACAACACAAAAGTACTCATTATGTTTTTTCCAAAATTCAAAACAATATGAAATTTCTACAAGAAATAAAATTTTACCAAAATAATTTAATAAAGATATGCCAATCGTGAGTTTTAACCCCACCAAATTCACCTTTCTTCATTAAGATATTCCCAAGGGGAAATTTATTTTTCTAAATGACATCTTTAACAACATTGTTTTCTTGATCTGTAAATAATCATGGAATATTATTTGGTTGTCCATCACTAGAATAATGAATCAAATTTTTGATTACATGATTGATTTCCTGAATGTCACTACAAAATTTGGTTATTTTATCTTTATTACTCCTTCCATCTAATATTTTCCAAAATGTTTCTGTAACATTCTTCCTAATATGCATTGCATTAAACAAATGAGCTACTTGTAGGTGCTCATAGTAAGGAAACCTACTGAATTGGGTGGAGTATCTTTTCATTCCTCACGTAATCTCATTAGTGAATCGATGACCTTTTCAAAACATAAAGGAAAAAAAATTAATATTAGATACAATAAAAAATGAATATAGATACAAGCTATATAACATTACATATAATATGGAAACCACTTGCTTACCTTAACGATTATTCTTACTTCCAGTTTCCATAGTTGAGTGTCATTCTTCTGGTTTTTTTCCTAGTCTCTTCCTTCCCATTAAAAATAAATTTCATGATAGTTTGATACTGATAGTTCTTAGGGATAAAGTGCTTGTACCCATCAAACAACTCATTTCCTAAACTTCTTGAACATTAAAATATCATTTTGGGACCTCATACTAGACATGCAAATTTACCCTTTGTTTGAAGATCTACAAGATGCATAATTATGTTAATACTAGTATACGAATAAATTATTCAAACAATGCACAAATAATTGATAAATTAAATACTTTAATTACCAAAAAAATGTGTTAGCCCCAGGGCATAAGGAATTGTCCATGTAAGTATTCCATGGAATTGAAATTGTCTTTAACCTACTAGTTTGGAGATGTTGTACATAGTGAAACTAGTCCATAACTTTAGAAGTTTATCAATAATAGGATCAATAATAGGATCAATAATAGTTCCATATCTTTATCATGATACTTACCTAATTATTTGAAAATACACATTTTTATTACCTTGAACATATAATAAATTAATATGTAACAGAAAACTAAAGTGCAATTGAAATGATATGGTACTTGAAAACATTATTTTGAACAAATACCTAGAAAAATCATTGCCAACATTGTGTGCTCCATCTTGATTGATATCCAAGGAGAAAGGTTATTATTTACACCAAATATAGGCCACAATGAGTAATCAAACCTCAACTCTTCAAAGGGATTGAAACCATCGAGTGCCAATGAAAGCATCACATTATGAGGTTCTTTTCTAAAAACTAGCCATCTTTCCTTGACATCCCTAAATACAATACAATAAATAGGCATTCACATAACAACATCTTCATTTTTATTCCATGCATGGTAATCCATAAATTTTTCTATGCTTTTTCACCTAAACATTGGAAATGTGGAATTATGAGAATATGATTAAGAACCTCGCAGGGCACCTTACTTGTTTCTTGATCGGTTCAATCTCTACTAATTCCACATTAAGGGTATTACAAATTTAAATTTTCACGCAATCCATAATATACATGTCATTAGGACATTCCCCATTCCTAAATATTCCATAACAAGATACATTTCTCAATATGTATGAGGTAAATTATTTGATAATGGTAGGAGAATATCACTTAACAATCTACAACATTAAAAGAACATTACAATAATGAATAATATTAATCAATATTGCAATATTTATAAAATTAACACTAAAAAAAGGGAAAAATGGTATTTCTTTGGAAAGAATTATATTACATACTTTAAGATCTATGTGAGACATATGTTTGTCAAACAGTTCAATACTTTCAAGTTCACCAATAATAAAATAACAAAGAGAAGTGTTGTCCTTGAGCCTTCATATAAGGGTTTTCGTGCCTTATCAATCAGAGGTACATTATGAGCATGATCATTAAAGTTACCACCTATCAGACCAAAAGTGTTGTGAGTCGATCCATTTACCCCATCATTCTCAATTATATCAGTATCATCATTTTACTCGTTCATAGGATTAATTTCATGATCTCCATGATCTGCTTCACGATCTCCATCAACATGTTCACCCATATTTCCACTAAACTTTGGCACATCCTCATCCTCCAATCCAATCCTACGAGGGTTTGTCTTTGTAATTACAAACAATCAAATATGTTTAGTATATATATCAAATATTAAAACAATACAAATATCTTATATTATAATACAAATTAAACGTGTATAAATGAATAACTTACCAACGGATGAAATTCATGCCCCCTTCAAAGTAACCATAGTCCCCAACAATGGTTTTTTGTTGAAGACTTTAAAATTCTTCTCATTTGTAATCTCTTGCACTTTTTGCAAGGGTACCAACATTTACCATCACCAAGTTGCTCCCTTATCTTAGCAATAACCCTCAAACTTTCCTCTTTTGATATGGGTGGCAATGTTAACTAAATTTACAACAACATCCAATAAAGCGATATTAGAACATTACAAATATTAATTAAAAGAATTAAAAATTTGTTTTCAAATGTTTACCTTAAGTGAATTTCGAATATGTCGAGAAAGCAAACTTAATTTGTATGAAGGGGAAAAATCGATGTTGAAAGTAGATTTTCAAAACACTGTTATAGTTGTCAAAACTTTGGAAAAAACTATTATAGGCATTGAGAACATTACATAATTGTCGTCTTATAACTTTGGGCTTATATATAATTTATATGAACATTGAAATTCCTATGAAAGGTGACCATGCCAACTTTTACAACTAGATAAGTTTTACTGACCATGTCAATGAATTGGAATGTTAAAAAAATATGCTTAAGTTCATCGGAATATTGACACATTAGTAACGATAAGTAAAAAATCTATATTTACATCGAAATTATGATGAAAATAACATCTACACGAAAAAATATTTCAGTAATTTCAAAAAAATTCCAACAAAACAAACCATTTCCACCATAATTGTAAAACAAATGTAGGAAATCAGTCCCAAATGCAGTGATGATCTAGGTATTGTATTGATTTTAGTAATGATATAATGCATAAGAATTGTTGCATTGATTTCAACAATGATAATAAAAAACAATAGGATGCAATGATTTTAGTGAAGCTACACCACAATTTTTTTTAGAGCAATCAAATAGTTGCGTTGATTTCAACAATGACATAGTTCAAACCAATAGGGTCCATTGATTTCAATAATGATACTAAAAAAATGATTTAGATCAATGAAGTAGTTGCATTGATTTCAACAATGATATAACACAACTATAAAGAGCATTTACTTCAATGATAATATAAGGAAAAATAATTCAATGCATTAATTGGAGAAATGATACTAAGAAAATTGAATCAATGCATTGATTTCAACATCGAGATAGTGATGTCAAGTTCCGGTAGAGAAAACAGTCAAGACGGGTTTCGTTTTGCAAGGCGGCCCGAGATCAAAATCCGTTGCTCCTGGGAGGCGACATCTAAATCCAACTATGCTAAGGGTTGGCATGACCCAGGCCAGGTGCGATCCCCGGGTGATTTTGACGGCTTAGATGCCCTTGGGTTGTGGTTTCTCAGACCAAAGGCTGGGCCAACAAGTCAACGGGCATTGCATCAAACAAAAAAAAAACACTTAGATAGTGCAAATTATTAAGTGAAATAACTTTAACAATTATAAAATCTAAACCAATTTAAAAATACATATTATAATGTTGCGAAAGAGATTCTCAGTCATATGTTGGATTCCACCTCTCTATTGGTTGGGTGTGATTCCTTTGTTAGTATTTTCACATTAAAACCATTATAATATTAACATAAACATAATGCATTGATATATACAATGCATTAAAACCAAAAGCATGTAATAGAATGTAAATAGAAAGTGAAGAACATATGAGGTTGGAGAAGAAACTATTAATAATGGAAAGCAAGAGAGACATGGTATGGCCTCACTACAATATCTCAAGTTAAATATTTGAATGGACTTTGAAATCAACTTCCTTTCTCATATGATCAATATGAAAATATGGGAAAGTTAGCAGACATGGATACAACAAAAGTTTAAGAACATGGATTGAGATTGGTCACTACACACACATATATATATGCATCCTATTACTTTCTTATTATTCACCTTCCTCATCATTGAACATTATTACTTTATTACTGTGTACCTTAATCCTAATTTAACCTTTGAAGTGTCCATCTTGATGGTACTCATTAGATTATATATGATACTTAGTAAATTTCAAATGATCAAATTAATCCTAAACATATATAGAAAGACAATTAACTAAAGTTTTGACATGGCTTCCCATGATTGATCTGAAGTACATAAAATTTAAGACTTTTAAAAACTTCAAGCAAGCAAGGAATACTTGGGCACAAGACTAGTTAAAAATCTGACTAGTTTCTGGAAGGCAATACATGCACACACTGATAGATCTTGACTAAAGGTAATTAGAATTTGGGGTATACTAATTGAGTCATATCAGACCTACAACAACATAATTATAGAGGTTTGGTAGCAATCAGATCAGATTTGGAGGTCAAATTGACAAGTGCGCTACTAGGGATTGCTCAACCAGCTTTCTTTTAGGCTCTTCCAAACAGGTAGAGAGGGTCACGAAAAATCAGTACGAGGATATGGATGTGTGTATCAGGGTTTGATGGACCTGTATCAACTTACATAGAGACCAAGGAGTTCATATAATACATTTTATGCTATACTATATAAGGCTATATTAGACTGATATTGAACAACATAAGGCTATATTAGACTGATATAGTAGCAATTGAAAGTACATCAAATCCATACTTACATACAATTCACAGTTCTTCAATGGATTTTACAACAAGATCAGGAATCGTGCCAATGGAAGTAAGAAAATAAGAGATAGAACCAATGGATAAGAGATATATACATAAGAAGAACATATTGGATGCTCTTGGATGGATCAAGAACATATGATACAACTCATAAAATCTCTTACATAGCTCAAAAATTAATAAATACAAAGATAGAATTGCACAGGTGCGCTCCTCAACACTGAAACCTTGGCTCTGGTGAGAATGGTTGTATCTTGGTCATCCATACACCTTTTTCAACAAGAAAAAAGACATTTATTATAGGAAACGACCCTCTGGATGCAATGGAGTATTTATCACAACCCATAAATGCTCAGAAATGCCGAAACCAGAACCTCCATTTCGACCCTTCAACATTATTTCCACTGAATGAAGGGGTTGAACCACACGACCAGAACACCAACCACTGGATCAAATCTGTTACTTTAGAATCTAATGGATGTATTGAAACTGTGTAGTTGACTAGAACAAGTTTGCAATGGGGCACATCACCCAAATCTAGCTAGGGGCGCATCTCCCAAGCCTCTGAGAGCAATCTCTCAAAACAAATATCAAAATGACCCAAAAAAATGTGAGAGGCTGCACACCACCTTATTTTATAACTTGGTTTGCTTCTTGGGAAAGTAATCCATGAGTTATATGCATTGAACCTGAACACTAGCTCTTTCCTTCTAGACTTCTCTCATGAAAAATAATAAAATAATAATTAATAATTTTTAGGAGAGAATATCTTTTGGTGAGTTGGATGCTTCTTTGGGAAGTTTATTTTTCCTTGGACCTACTTGCCTTCATGATTTCACCCTCATTGGATAAAATTAGCCTCTATATATTTTCTAAGTCGCTTAGCTTGCTTTCTTGCTTTTGCTAATCTTCCATGAGCTTTATCTCTCAAAATCAGGAAACTCCTATCTTCATTGCTTTTCTGTTGCTTTTCCTGCTTTTTCTACTTTTCCGCTTTTAAGACTTTCCTTCTTTTCCTGTTTTTCTGGATTTTATGCTTTCTTATGCTTTTAGGCTGCTTTTCTTTCTTTTACTGCTTTATTCTGCTTTTCTGCATTCAACCTGATTTTCTTGCTTTTAATGCTTTATTTTGCTCCTGCTTTCTTATGGCTTTCTGATTTCTTCCATTATCATTTTTTGGCAACATCTGTCAAGCCAAATAAGCCTTATGCACCTTCTTAGACTCTTCTAATATTATCCATTCATAAAAAAATCATGAATAATAATAAAAATAGTAATTACATGTGCAACTAGTTATTCCCCCAAACTTTATTTAATTCCAAAAACATTTATTAAGTAATATGTTCCTAATTAATTATTTAATGACTCATGGAACAAATGAGTTAGGAGGGTGATCAAGGATCACTAGTGAGGGCACATGAAATTCCACGGTGGTGTAAAAATGGGGACATGACAAAAAGGGAACAAATCCCTCAAGGTGAAAACCTTTCCTCAAGTTTTGCATTCTAAAAAAATGTTTGCACCTCAAGATATTTGATCCCCATCAACACTTTATATATCTAGAGCTAAGATGGATATAGGTTTTTATGTGGTAACTAAGTTGAATTATTGAAAGTACATGATCCATTTCAATCTTTGACTCTTTTATTTCAATTGAGTCTACAAATACTCTAATGGTTTTGACCATTATGCACAATCATAACTTAGCTATAAGGTAGTTTCAGTGGTTCTTAATTGCTTGCATACAACTTATTATAGGTCATAATATTGTCATTTTATCAAACATAGCCTTAAAGTAGAAGGCTATTCGCCTATCTTGTTGGGTAAGCATGTTTCCCATGGTGTATAATGATTCATTGTTCTCCAATTTAAATGGCGACTTGAGGTTGGGAAGTGTAAGTACCAATGCGTTGTAAAGTCACTCAGGTTTAGTTCCTCAAAGGTTTGTCTTCTTTGTCAATCCCACCAAATGATACATTCCTTTGTGAAGGCATTTAGAGAAAGAGAAATGCTAAAGTCATGTGCGATGAAATTCCAAAAATAATTCATCATACTCATTAGAGGAATTTTGAGGCAAAAAATGAGCCTCAAAACAAAAAATGTACTATCAAAATAAACTTTATAAGAACCAGTACGATTCAAGATGGTGACGTCAACTATAAGGGTAAACAATTTTGGAGAGAAAGGGAAAATTGTTTTTTATTTTTATTTATTTTTATATTGTATTTTCAACTTATCTCTTTGTAAGTTTACTCAAATTTTGAGTGTGTGAACTCATTATATGCATAATTACACATCCAACGAGAGCATGCACTCAAAATATGAGTAAACCTACAATGAGATAAGTTGAAAATACAATAGAAAATGCATTTTTTTTCCTTTCATTAAAAAATTACTAATTCTTATTTTATTATTTTCCTTATGAGACCCATTTTATACCTCAAAATTGCTTTAATGTAGACAATTGTGTGACACCATTAGACATAGTAGTTGATTTGATTTCAATATACAAATAAGAGAATAACAAAAACATGAAATGAGATTGACATTGGTGTGTAATGCACAACTATTGCTTATCATTCATCCTCTATAGGTTGCATGGTTATAGATGAAGTGCCATATAAAATTCAAGTCATTTAATAATTGTAGTAAAAATCATATATTTTCTAATAGTCACAGTTGTTAAGGGCTACATCCATAGGAAGAAACAAACACCTGATATTCACGAATAATCAAGGAATCCCCAATGTCCAACATAACATGTCGAGCTAGATTTGAACCCGGGTTGGGAGTATAACAAAAAAATATCCAAACCACCTGATGTACACTCCGTTGACTAGTAAAAATCATATCCATATGGCTACCATTGTTGATAGTGACTTAGAGAGGTTGGCCTTTAATGCATGCTAGTTTGGAGAAAAGATTCCCCTTTTGGATATTGCAAGATGAGTAGAGGATGTAAGCATCATTAGAGGAATATCTAGAGTTTTTATAATAAATTATACCTAAAGAGTCCGTATTTTCAAGTGAAACTTCATTTAAGAGTGCATGTGCTTGAATAATATTTGTGCACGGACAAATCTTTTTGGTCATGCCAAGGTGACTTATCATAGTTACAACATTTCCCAGTGTTTTGATTTTCATGTAGGTTGGTATTATTTGGTGGCATGTTATTCTTCCTCATTTTATTTTGATCATGGGTTGTACAATTGGATGGATCATAACTAATTTTTTAATGCACAAGACCTTTTTATTTCTTGTGTTGTGCTACAACTGTTCTTCCAACTTCAAGGGAAAGTGATATACAAGTGCAAGTGTATTCAAATAGAAGGATTCCATCTTTTCCTAAATATAGGGACTTAGATCACTCACATAATTCAAATACTTCATTCTTCACTGAATCTGTATCCAAACTTTTCCATGACTTGATAGAACTCATTATTGTAACACTAGATGGTATAGTATGGTGCAATTGCTGTTGTAGTCATTTGTATAGCCGCTCCTCATTTGCATCCCTGACCATTCAAACTATTATACAAATCTTCTTTGGGTCAATATGTAATCCATATTTTTTGATGATTAGCCCAACTATTGATTCCATGGCCAATACTCTAATTTGGATTCACTTGAAGCTTCTATTTCTTAGCTTCAATAATGCAACTTCAACATGTTGTAGTTGTTTGACTTACTTCTTAGTCCCTTGTTCATCATACTTTGGAACATTGCCAATGCAGTGATGAATCCAACAACAAATATAGCTCCTATTTGATCTTGAAGGTTGTTTCTGAGTGTTCTTGAGTCAGACGTAGTGATAGAGCAAGTTTGGAGCAATACTTTTTCTCCACAGTTATTTGACAAAATTATTGATCCTCTCATGGTTTTATAAACACCTTTTAAGTAGATATACTTGTGCTTGATTCCAATATATATATATATATATGTTTAATTCTTTCCTTGTTTTATAACTTTCTTTTTTGAGACAGACTCTTATTTATGAGGAAAAAGCCTTAAAATAAGGGCATATCTCAAGTTTGGTTCATCACAACCTAATCTAATCCTCACAACTATTATTGACAAAACACTATGTGGATAGGAAGAAGGAGAAGTTGAAACATCTAATATTGGAAATGTAAGACTTGAGTACAAAATTACAATGGGAGCAAAGCATGTCTAATGTATGACTAAAGGGATTTTACATTACAAATTTCAAGCATGAATTTTATATGATTTTATTTTTTATGAATGACTTGATTAATTTTTATAATTATTTAAAATTTCTATTTTAATTTTTATAATTATTTAAAATTTCTATTTTAATTTTTAATGCCTTGAAGAAACATAAAAACAATTCATTGAATCTAAATTAAAATAATTTTAAGTAATCTAGGTAGGCACTCCAATTTATGGATTAAATGTAAAATATTGTAGATTAGTTAAGAATTGCAATTGTAAGTACAATACAACCACTCATAGGATTAAATACAATTCATGTATTTCATTTGGCTATTTTTTAAGTTATAAGTAGGATATAATTTCTATTAACATTGTAATAGTAGTTTTATACATTTTTTACTTTTTATTTGTATTTATATTAAAAATGTTCTTTTTTTAAGCATTCAAAACAATCATCATTCTCTTATTTTGAAATATATATATATATATATATTAAAATTAACATGTTATTACTTTTTTTCCTTGGAAAAACCGTATTTATATTTCAGGTTGAAAATAAATACATTCCTTAAGCGCAAAAGCACAACACAAGATAAATACATTGTGTTCTTAGCATCCCCAAAATCTGCTACCATATCCAAAAAGAATAGGTAACTAATATCTAGCTAATATACATCTTCCCTTCTTAGCATAGTCTGCACTCAACATTTGTCATGGAAAGAAAATAAAGTCTTAATGTGGCTCCCAACATCATTGTTTCCTCTACTTCATCATAAGGCTACAAATAAATGCTTCACCTACAAAGCGTAGTCTACTCGCTTGTCACAAAGAAGGATTAAAATGCATTATTAAATATTGGGTACTATCTATAACATATCCAAAATACACTAATACATTTTTAATATAAAGAGGGAAAGGGAGGGGAATGTAATACCAAGGACAATGCTAATTTAAGTGGGAGGGGAATGTAATACCTTGATTTTTACCCCATTGCATTAAACATGTAAATGATGTAATATCGTTATAAAATCATGGTGAGGAGCTCAAGGAAAAGGACCCACCATCAATTTATTGTTCTTGTATAGGAAATTAAAAATCGATGCATGCGGATCGTGTTCTAGCCTAGCACGATGGAAATTGTAAGTATGATGTAAATGTATTTTAATAAAAAAATACCCACAACTAGCTATGCAAGACAACAAGAGTATGAGTGCATGATTTTTACAAGGAATAGGGTGGGGAATATTCAAACCCATGAAGCCAATAATGTTAAGCCAAGTGTCAATGAGAGAACCCATGAACCATTAACTACCTATGTTGAATTTTGCACCCAATAATTTAATTCTTCCAAGAGGTGGTTGAATTAGTTATTGTTTTGGGAAATGGAGAGTATGGCTGTCCAAATTTTGTATATGGGCAAGCCACTATTTTGGAAAATCGTGTTTTTATTCATGGGAAAGAAAAGACCCATGAAATTGCTTCCATTCCATTCATTCATCAAGGAGTTTTTCTCTCTGACGTAGTGCTTGCTTGCTAGGCGTTTTTCTCCACATTTTTATTGAGTTTTCCTCCATTTTCTAGCTAGGAAAGTCGTTTTTGGTGTTGGAAAATGGTGGGGAAAAAGGGAAAACAAATTGGGTTTCTATGAGATCCGTTTTTGCTATTCCACTGCTTGTGTACCTGTCGGGAATTTGAATTCTAGCTTCCATTTCTTGTTTCCCCTCTCAAAAATTCATTTTGGTGTGCCCACGCTTTGGAACACTCATGGAAATCGTGTTTTGTGAATCCCACATATAAAATGTTTTTTTATTCCCAACAATTTTGTCTTGCTGTGTGTGGGGGATATTTCAATGGTTTGGGTTATGTGCATCCCTTGTTTTGGTTTGAACTTGTGTGTAAGAAACTAGGAGTAGACAAGGATTTGGAATTGGCTTGATAAACCTAGTGAAGGGTGAAACCTTACCAAAGATGATAGGGCTTTGGATACTTTTCTATGCACACCCTGAAGAGCACTAGAAGGGAAGGTATGGCCCGAGGGACTGTGGAGTAGTGAAGGGGATACCTTCTTTGTGTTGGGTGTGTAGGTATTGTGGGTTCCAAGCTAGTTGAATCTTGTAGAGGTACCGATAGCTCTGTGGTTGAGCTCACTAGCTTACCAATTCCTTTTCCTCTACTGCTTTAACAACCTGATAAATACAACTGTGGACTGGCTTGGATGAGATGTGGTATATCCTTGGCTATGTGTGAGTTTGTTGTTCCATTTTCCTTGTGGAAATCATTCCTAGCTCAGGGGTGGTAGCTGTGTTGAGAGATTGATGAGTATAGTTGGCCTATGGTTGGGTGGAACATTGCACTTGCATAGCCAGTTGCTCGATATAGCTTCATTTCAAGATAAGTATTCTATTTTATTTAATTATGCAATGTCTTTAATTGATGCCAGTTATAATTATGCTAGTAATTGCATGCTAGATGTGTAGTAGAGTTTATTTCCACTATGTTTATTTGTATTATGCATCTGCACACGTAATTTTTTTTTATGAATTCGTAAGGTGATGATGGGGCTAAATTTGGAAGCCCAGATTTAACTCATGTTCCCTCCCTTAATTCGGATTGATGGAAGGGGACGTGACAATATGACAGATGAGTTTAATCATACTTAAAGTTTTCTATTTTGGGTCTTAGTGTCCAATGGGGCCTTTTCTTCTTATGTTTTTTTAAGTTGGTAAGGTGGGATCTTACATATGTTATCAGTGTGAGCCACAACGCTAGGGCCTAATAGGCCTATATGTTTGCTGGTGGAACAAATAATTGATCTCTTCCCTTTAAAGCATTAATTACCAAGGTTGAGTTTCCCATGACACACAATGATTCACACTCTATCCTGCTCAAAATATTTAGTCCCATAAATAGTTCCACGAATTCACTTTGGTGATTGGAACTCCGTTCGATATTTGCACTCAAACAAAACTAATAATAATCAGTTAGATGGAGAACCACCCCACAACCCCGGATTGAATTCTAACTTGTGCCATCAAAAAATGGCCAAGGCTTAGATTTGTCAAAAGACAAGGTATACATGTTGTTGATTTATGTGAATGTAGATTGATGTAGTGTCTCATTGTGTCTAATATAGTTTTGTGACACCTGAAGATGATTTTTGATGGATTTTGTATGCCAGACTTATATCTTATGGACCTGGTTGGGTTACTTGACTGTTGAACACTGATATATATGCATATATTATATACATGGTTGCATATCTTCTTATGGGTGATTATATCTCTTATTATGTGCACTAGTGCCTCGAGGGAAACATGGAGTTTCATGGTAGAATAGATGATAAGTCATGGAGGTTAGGGAGTGGAGTCCCCGAATCAATGGAACATAAAGACATGGAAGGTTGGATCTATGAAAATATTAGGGGATGGATATATGGATAGATTAGGGCATAGAGTCCTGAATCTACTAGTACGTGGTAAGTTAACGGTAAGGATGTGAACTCCTAATAAGTTTGGAAATGTGCACAATAGGGGCACATGATACCTATTCTCCAACATAAAAACACCACTCAAGGGAATATATCAACTAGGTAAGCCCACCTATGTTAAACCTTGAATTTATTTAATTCCAAATTTCACCCAAATTTGAGGGAATTTTAACTTTAATATTATTTTAATAAAAAGGTGAAATATTTAATTATGAATAATATGAAATTACCTAAAAATGGCACATGGGGTTGGTGAATATTAGGATAACTAGTTGATTAACAAAAAAACAAATGTGGGATTGCCACTTTAGGGGAAGGTGGTGAATGATACAAAATATTTCAATTAAAAAAAATGATAATTTGCATGAGAAGGTGGAGTGTAACCCCTCTCAAGGCCTATAAATACATAAGGAACCCCATGGTATGAGGTGGGGAATTGGAGAGAAACTAGATGTTGTTGAAATGGGTTTGGAATTTAAACTAGATATCTAGCTTAGCTTAGCTGGTTGATTGAGATTCGAGTGAAGTTGATAGGAAGAGAAATATTATCTTCCTAAGATTTTCTATGTTCTCTTTATTGTTGCATTTGGGTACTGTTGTGAGATCATACAATTCGAGGGTTTTAGGGGGAGACGTTATCATGGATAGGGTTGGGTGGAAAACTAGATTGTCTTTGGAGTTGGCAACTGTAGCTATTCGAGAGAGAAAATCAACTAGGTTTCAAGTATAAATTTTAGTTTTGTTCAAATTTGATACATTGTGTTATTTATCTATTTGAAATAATTTCCAATTTCCTTAAGAATTACTCTGAGTTGCTAGTTGAAAACATTATAAATATTTGGTTAATTATTGAGTATTTGGTACATTTGATTTCAATTAACTTTTAAAGTAACCAAACAATTGGTATGCCATCTGTAGAAGTAAATTTTTTATGCAGGGATTAAAGGATAAGAATTTGCCATTGAAGCTACAAATATTATTTCTTTCTTCTATTCTTTACCTCATTCTATAGGTTTCTCCTTGAAAGAAGTAAAAGTATTCAATAAGGGCATGCAAGTAGTTTTATCAAAATTATTGTTTGTTGTTTTTAATTTCTGTGTATGAAGTGAATTCTGTCCATAGTATGTATTTTTATTACTAGTGCTATTTGAAATGCTTAGAAATAAAATTGTGAAATTCCAAATGGTATTATGTTATTTGTGGTTATAATGGCTACTTTGCATGCCATGTGTTTACCAAATTGTGAAAACAACCCTTAGAGGTTTTAATTTTGCTGGGCTTTTAAAATTCGAGTCTTGAGACGACTCTGTTGCATTTCAGAGCAAATTCAGTGGGTATCCGTATCATATGGACCCGAAACCCCTATTTTGAGTTAAAAAATATTGGTTTCATAATCATATTCTGTGATTTGGATAGTTTTCCAAATTTTTTAGGCACCCTATGGGGATTGTCCTATGGTCTGTTTGTGCAATTTTACAAATAATTACCAAACCCCTTACTAAATTATGGTATTGGACATGGATGTAGCTTAGAATTTCTACAAAGTGTTAGTTTTAATGACTTAATGAGTTGTATTAGCTTGCTATCAAAGTGTTTGATTAAATGCCTCAATGGTTATAGCGAATTTCATGAATGCAAAGTGTTTAGTTAAAGGGCTCAATGGATGTAGCTTTCACACATTCAAAGTGTTTGATTAAAGGGCTCATTGGATGTATATTCCATGCATGCAACGTGTTTGATTAAATGGTGAAATGGTTGTATCTTCAATGCATGAAAATTGTTTGATTAAAGGCCTTAATGGTTGAAGCTTTCATGTTTGTCCCTTTGCTTTTGATTTAGAAATCTGGGTATTTCTCTAAGTATGATTATAAACATCGCCTTGTGGTTTGATTATGAAATTTTGCAAATAATTACCAAATCCGTTACTAAATTATGGCAGTGGACAGGGCTATAGCTTTAATTTATACAAAGTGTTTGTTTTAATGCCTTAATGAGCCATATTAGTTTGCTATCAAAGTTTTTGATAGTAGGACTAAATGGCCATAGGTTTTATGCATTCAAAGTGTTTGATTAAATGTCTCAATGGTTATAGATTTCATGAACATTGCATGTAAAGAGTTTGATTAAATACTTCAATCATTGTAGCTTCCATGCATATAAAGTGTTTGATTAAAGGCCTCAATGGTTGTAGCTCCCATGCATATAAAGTGTTTGATTAAAGGCCTCAATGGCTTAAGATTTCATGTTTGTCTCTTTTCTTATATTTATAAATTTAGGTATTTGTCTAAGTATGAATATAAATATCAATATTATATTATTGCACAAATTGTTTCTATGCTTGCTCATATGCTTGGCGATGTACAATATAAAAATATTTAAGAATAATTCATTCCAATAATGAAGGGAATTATCCCTTGTGTTTGTCCCTTATTTCTTATGTTAATTTTTGGTTGTGGAATTGATTGAATGTGTAAGTCGTTTGAAAACCTAGGCTTCATGGTATTATATTTATCTTAATACCTTGATTGATTATAATTACATATGTGTAATACCCTGATTTTGACCCCATTGCATTAAACAAGTAAATGATGTAATATTGTTATAAAATCACGGTGAGGAGCTCAAGGCCAAGGCCCCGCCATCGATTTATCATTTTTGTATCGGCAATTGAAAATCGGTGCATGTGGATCATGTGCTAGTCTGACACAATGGAAATCATAAATATGATGTAAATGTATTTTAATAAAAAAATACCCGCAACTAGCTATGCAAGGAAACAAGAGTATGGGTGCATGAATTTTACAAGGAATAGGGGAGGATATTCAAACCCATGAAGCCAATAATGTTAAGCCAAGTGTCAATGAGAGAACCCATGAACCTTTAACTACCCATGTTGACTTTTGCACTCAATCATTTAATTCTTCAAAGAGGTGGTTGAAGTAGTTATTGTTTTGGGAAATGAAGAGTATGACTACCAAAATTTTGCGTATGGGAAAGCCACCATTTTGGAAAATCGTGTTTTTCTTCCTGGGCAAGAAAAGACCCACGAAATTGCTTCCATTCCATTCATTCATCCATGAGTTTTTCTCTCTCATGCAATGCTTTCTTGCTGGGTGTTTTTCTCCACGTTTTTGTTGTGTTTTCCTCCATTTTCTAGATGGGAAATTTGTTTTTGGTGTTGCGGAATGGTGGGGAAGAAGGGGAAACGAATTGGGGTTCTATGAGATCCATTTTTTCTATTCCATTGCTTGTGTACTTGTTGGGAATTCGAATTCTAGCTTCTAGTTCTTCTTTCCCCTCTCAAAAATTCCTTTTGGTGTGCCCACGATTTGGAACACTCATGGAAATCATGTTTTGTGAATCCCATAGCTAAACATTTTTGCTATGCCCAACAATTTTGTCTTGTTGTGTGTGGGGGATATTTCAATGGTTTGGGTTATGCGCACCCCTTGTTTTGGCTCGAACTTGTGTGTAAGCAACTAGGAGTAGACAAGGATTTGGAATTGGCTTAATAAATCTAGTGAAGGGTGTAACCTCACTGAAGATGATAGGGATTTGGCTACTTTTCTATGCACACCCTGAAAAGCACGAGAAGGGAAGGTATTGCGTGAGAGATTGTGGAGTAGTGAAGGGGATACCTTCCTTGTGTTGGGTGTGGTATTGTGGGTGCCAAGCTAGCTGAATCTTGTAGAGTTATCGATAGATTTGTGGTTGAGCTCACTAGCTTAGCAATTTATTTCCCTCTACTTTCTTGAAATCCTGATAAACCTAACCGTGGATTCGATTAGATGAGATGTGGTATATCCTTGGCTATGTGTGAGTTTGTTGTTCCCTTTTCCTTGTGAAAATCATGCCCATCTCGGGGGTGGCAACTTTGTTAAGAGATTGATGAGCACAATCGGACTATGGTTGAGTGGAAAGTTTCACTTGCATATCCAGTTGCTCGGGAGAACTTCATTTCAAGATAATGATTCTCTTGTATTTAATTATGCAATGTCTTTAATTGATGCTGGTAATTGCATGCTAGATGTGTGTAGTAGAGTTTATTTCCATTGTGTTTATTTGTATTATGCATCTACACACGTACTTTATTTGTTATGAATTCGTAAGGTGATGATGGGGCTAAATTTGGAAGCCCAAATTTAGCTCATGTTCCCTCCCTAAGTCGGATTGATGAAAGGGGACGCGACAATGTGGTATCAGAGCTACATGTTGCAACATTGGGCCTGTATGGGCTAAGTGGCGCAACTTGTAGCGTCAAATTCACTCCATCGTTGCAGTTTCATTGAAAAATGATGAGTTTTTCCGAAGTGTGTATTGGCGAGTTTGGACGAGTTGCGCTGACATTTTTCAACGAACTTAGACAAGTTTCACCTATGTGTAGTTTTGGCGAAGTTGGAGAAAATCTGTCGATGTGTTTTGACGAAACTGGAGAAATTTTTTTGATGAAGCATTTCGACAAGTTTCATGAATTTCCTCCGACGACATTTCAATGAGATTTCAGAAGTTCGTCGTTAATCATTTCAGTGAGCTTCACGAAGTTCCGTTGACGCATTTCAATGAAGTTAGAAAAAATTTGCCGATGCGTTTCAGTGTTTTTGGGAAATTTTTTCCAACAAGTGTTTCAACGAGTTTTGGAAATTTTGTTGATGAAGTATTTCGACGAGTTTTTGAAAAATCCGTTGACGTGTTTTGACGAAGTTTGAAAAAGTTCACCAATGAAGTGTTTCGGAATTTTTTTTAGAAATCCATCGATGCGTTTCGACGAAGTTTTGAAAAGTTTGGTGATGCGTTTTCGCGAAGTTGGAGAAAATCCATCGATGAAGTATTTTAACGAAGTTGAGAAATTCGCCGACAAGCGTTTAAGCAAAGTTTGAAAAATTCGCCTATGTATTTCAACGATGTTTTAAGAGATCCACCGACACGTTTCAATGAAATTGGAGAAAGTTCGTCGACGAAGTGTATCGACGAGTTTTGAGAAGTCCATCGATGAGTGTCGTAGCACTTGGGGAAAAGAGGGCGATGTATTTACAGACTTGGGCAAGTTTTCCAAAACAGAGAAAAAAAACTCAGTGGATTCTGCCGAAACATAGAATTTGGGAATTTTTGCAAGTGAATTTCCAGGGCGATTATCAGGTGTCAGAAATAAAAAATGGCATCGAACTTATGTGCTTGCAAGGGGGAAAGCCCCCTTGACCCCCATTTTTATTTTTCATTATCCACAAATTTAAATCTTGGGTTCAACCGTGATTATTGAAGCAGTGAAAAATTTAGCGGGTTGTGGATTTTGAAGGGGTGATTTAAAAGATTCTGTGATTTGACCAAGATTGACAATATGGGTTGTTCCCAGGATACATGAAAATACATTTTTATATGTGATAAAACTAACAAATGTGTTTATATGAACACGTTTTGCAGACTCAGAATTGTAACGGTGACTGTTGAAGGATAGCATTGAGTATAGTGCAATTGGGAAATATTTGGTCCTTGGGTGGGCTAAGAAGATCATCATCATGGATGATGCACATGATCCCTATGAGCCTGAGACAGATGCCATGGGAGAGAACATATAGGTTTAGAATGCAGAGACATAATCCAATGGGAGAATAAACCAAGAGACTCCCCCATATATTGCAGCCACCATGAGGATCCTAAGGGTGGAAGTACAGAGTTGTAGAGAATACAATGAGAGTCTGATTAAAACTCGAGAAGAACATAATCAACTAAATGCAACTATGCTGCAAAATTTGACATACATTCAAAGGAGGATTAAATCCAGGAATCACTCAACAAATCCAAAAAAGAGTGGGAGTAGTTCAAAGAGAAATTCCCGCAGGAGGTCCAAGAGCTCAAGAAGAGTTTCCAGAGACATGACATATACTCTAGAAATCTCTTCTAGTGGATCATCCGACTCTAAAGAATCCATTGAAGGTTCAATCTCTTCATCTCGTAGGAATAAGAGGAAGAGACATTACAAGAACAATTCACATGGGGAATTTAAGAAGGCCAAACCTCTTACATTTAATGGTGAGGTAAAATCTGGTCAAGAAGTTGAAGCTTGGCTTCTTGGGATGAGGAAGTATTTCCAAGTACAAGAATACTCTAGAAATATGAAAGCAAGAGAGGCCATATTCAATCTAAATGGAATAGAATCTATATGGTGGGATCACCTTAGGCAGGTGAAGAAGATCAATTAAAGGAAGATTGTGTGGAAGCAGTTCAATAAGTACTTCAAGCATAAGTACCTCTCTGATAGGTACTACGATGATAAAATTAAAGAATTCCATGAACTAAAATTGGGGCAAATGACCATGGAAGAATATGCAAACAAATTTTTGGAGCTACTGAGATATGTCAAGTATTCTATTGTTATTGTTGTTTGCTTTAGTTTTTATATTTTTCTAACATATTTTCTCTAGCATAGATATATTTAAATGATAACAATCAAAGACATGTTCTCAACTATTCTACTGCTCGTTCATTTTCTAAGCACAATGAAATAGTTTTGCATTAAAATTTTAACTAGTAGCACACATAGCCCTTTTAAGTCATACGGTGCCCTCATGAGCCATAAGGTGACATGCTTGTAATGTGAGGTAGAGGGTTTTGTTAAATACCTTTATCATGGTCACTAAAACCAAAGGCTCCATCAATAATTGCAAGGGTATTTAAGGAAACATCTAAATAATTATAAGCATGCTTGAAAGGTCCAATACATTTGCTTTAAGGGTTGAACTTTGGTTAATTGTAATGGAAACCAAGGACATTAAGAATGCAATCCTATGTAGGATATTCATACGATTCGTGATGGTTATTCCTCAAATAAAAAGGAAGAATATGAACCATATTGTTTATCAAGAGAAGCATGGATATAGTGTAGAATTAAAGTGGCATTGTTCAATGTCTACCCAAAACCAAAAATATAGAAAGCAACTAGCTAGATTTAATTAATTTGAGGAGGCTTTGTGGAGATTGACCGAATAATTATTTCTTTACATAGGATACAAAATGTTTTTAGATTGGGGAATTATGGGTTCTTCGACTTTTATTCCAAACCCTGGAGCACAATCACCAAATATTTCACACAAAAAAAGGTGCATTAATGCACGAGGGAAATGTTGTAGAAACTTTGATTTGTCAAATTAGCTCAGATATAAAAGAATTCTGAGCATGTTATGGTGGTGTCTAAAGGCATCGGTATCGTTGAGGATGTATTCAAGTACTAAAGAGATTCTTTCTAGAATTTGGGCACACAAAAAGATAATTTGGTTAGTTTCATCAAACATCAAACATTAAATTGAAAAGTAGCAATTTGCATTAGAAAAAAAATCAATGTATAATGTATCTCATATGTCTTGTGATCATACAATTAGACATTCTAGATCATCTCTATAATAATAATAATCTAATTTTAAGGTCACAACCTAGCCATACACCAAATTGGTGTATGGGACCCCATTGTTTGTGGGACAAGGGACTCCCTCCTTGCAATGATTTGATTACTAAAATTTATTGATTATCTCCATTAGTTTCTTGTGTTCAACTTTTGACAGGAAGTGTTGTACTCTTGATGAGTTTTTTCCATGCATTTTTTGTAGTTGAATATTTGTACCAATGATTAAGTTCGTAAAGTGGTATACACTTGCATCTTATTTGTAATACCTAAACATATAACCACCCTTCTTCTTGTGTTTTTATCTTGTATTAGGTATTTGCCTTTGATGACCTACAACCCAATGGATAAGTGGTTGCTTTCAACGCCAACTAGGGATATATTGAGGGTTTTCTTCACCTCTAGACAACATGCCAAGTAATAATCCCCACCCTATTCGTTATTTTTTTGTGGCAACCACTACAATATATATGTGCCTCACAATAATATATTGTGCAATGCTTAACATCATCGAAATAAATGGAGATGCATTGAATTTGATTGAAACATAAGATAACATAATATAATGTCATTAATGTCTAATGAATGATCATAAATAGGTCAAAGCGACTACAAATCATACTAGGACGTACAAGATATGAGACACGATGAAATAAATGATTGGTCTATCTCTCATGGGGTTAATTTAATAATTGAATGTTGATCAATGAAAAATGATACATGATCCCATATATTAACCTAGTTTCTTGATTCAAGTTCATCTTGTTCACCATTGCTACATGCGGGATAGAGGTAAGCAAGTTTTCTTGTCCTTAGTTTAAATATAGGGTTGTGGGAACTTTAAACCAAATGAAAAATATAAGTGCCACACACCTATTGCAGTGTTTCATTTGTGTGCATGTGAATGATTTACTTCAACCACCTCTGAAAATAATATATGCACAATGTATCTTTTCCTTGTCGCCTTATGCTCGCACACTTGTTCCCTCTACTATATTTGACATACACCTTTCGACTATAGATTTTGCATCTTAAATAGGAGAATTTCTAGATAAATTCAACTCCTTCCTATGTAGGGCTATTTGACACACACTCTAATTCCACCATGATCTCCTTTCTCGTGGTCAATCTCAAAATAATTCCACCTATGTGGCAGCTTGTATTTTTTTGTATAATAAACACAACCATTGAAATATGTAAACATTTTTTAACTCACTAGTACAATATTCAAACCAAACCCAATGTCGCTTCATCTATATATTTTTCTCCTTCAACCGATAATAGAACAATTCAAAATAATGACATATATAATGGAAGTCATGGTACCACTCATTACCGATATACAAGTGATATGCTTTCAATATTATATGTTTGTCTTCACTGCTATTTGGACCATGACTATATGTGATATGGGCCACTAAGGAAACCTTCTCTAAATGATAATATTGACCCTAAATTTCATTTTGTGGTTGGAAGGTGTAGTTTTTAGCAAAGTCCATTGAAAGTATAGTACTAAAGGGAAATGTATCTTTGACAATTCTATATTTCCCATCCTAACTTTGATCTACATGGACATGCTAAACATATTGTTGGGTCTTTTGAAAGAACTCCTAGATGAAATTGCATACTTATATTCGGTGGCACAAATGTATCTCAACATAAGTTATATTTCCAAGTGAAGTTTGAAAGAAAATGAATGCTAAGTTAAATAAAATAATTGGCCTAGGATGTCACCAATTATATCTTTTAGTTTTTTTCCCTTTCTGTCTATTTCACAAATGACATATTTGAAGCTCTGCATGTCAACCACCATCCTCTTGAATTTGTTCTTTTTTCTCTCATGAATGGATTGGATCAATAGTGCCATTCCACCACACCCAAGGTATGTCCCCTCTAAACAAGTTTGTGTATAATATGTTTGCTCATCGACTTATTATACATGATGCTATAAATAAAGTCTCTTGATGAATTTGGCATTATTATCACTAAACATTCCTATACATGGTTAAAAGGAAAAACATGACGAACAACAATATGTCATAATAATAACCAAATTCTATGGGGTATCTAGAACAACATGGTGCAGAGTGTGTTTTCTCTAACATACCACAACTTGCATTACTTAAAAGAGCTTTGACCCAAGTTCAATGCATCTTGCTCTTTCGTTAATCTCTCATATAGTTTTGTTTGTGTCGTGTCAAGAAAGTGTTTAATGTAGGGTTCATGGTCCATAGAACCCCTTCTCAATTTTAGTACATTGTTTTGGTTTGAAGAAGGCTTGGCATTATCATGCCAAAATTTCTGCCCCAATCCCTTTACTACTTCAATTAATTTCATGTCATGAATGAGGAAATCTAGCAATGAAGGCCCAAAAATGTGTTTGTTTGGTTGTGTCAATATGTTATTGTTTAATAGAATACATTTGAAGGGTTTTGACATTCACTTTAACGAGATTAATTGTTGGCTTTAGTAAATAATTATTTATTGTGTTCTTGTTCACTATTGTGAAAATACACGACTTGCATTACATTCTTTTGAACAAGTTTTCTTAACAATATTTCTAAAAGTATCTACCAAGATTCTAACAATATGATTGCTTGGTTTTAAATTATATATCATCTTTATGCCTAGCTTTTTTTTAACAACAATGAAACACATGTTTTTAAGAAAATAAAAATAAGTGACATTTATCTCCATCACACTTTGATTCAATAAGCCATGTTTTAATGTTTTTAAGAAAATAAAAATAAGTGACTTTATTGCATTGCTTGAGACTAATTAACAATAAGCCATTTAGATAACTAACCATCAAGGGAAACCTTGAAACTTTTATCCATTTGGATATGTTTAGGAGTTCATCGATGGACATGCTCTTGGGTGGTCTCAAGAACATCTAGTTGTTCAAGAGGTTGGACCCCAAGAACGTCTTTACCATAAGTTTCTACAATTGACACCCCTCTAGCTACATTACTTGTATAATTAGCATAAGCCAAAAGTGATAGTGTTTCATCATCCAATTGATAGGTACATGATGATATCTTCATTTGAGGTTGACTTGATGTTGGAATTGAAACAACCCCTGATGAGCACCTACTTTTCACTTATCATGCAAGGCTATGAGGCATTTTATCATCCATTGTTGTAGAAAACGAGGACCCCTCTATTAAATGTTTATGATCTTCTTATCATGAATTAGTTGAAAGAACCATGGCATTGGTTGTGATTGGAATTGAAGCAATACTTGTTGAATGCCTCCAATTCATCATCTCTAGCCTTGTATTGTCTCTAGTTTCTTGCATTGTTTCAAGATGCTTCATTTTCCTCATTGATATTCTTACTCGATTATATTGGTTTCCCATTATCACAAGGATTGATGTTGATACCTTGTAAAAAATGCTTCTTCAATCATGCACTAAATGATACATAATTTTTTAGATATAAAACATTATTGATCATTCCCTATTGCTCTGCATTGTTTAATAGGTTTTTGGTTATAAGTCATATGGGAATGTGTGATCTTTTGTTTTTATAGACAAATAGTGCATGCACATTTCTATAACCAAAAATATGCACACAATACAAAGAACATAAGAAAACCATTTCTTCCAAATGCGTCCACATTCTTGGCATATAGAAATGTGCACATGTTTTTAATAACTCAGAATGGCATATTAAAAGAATTGATAGATGTTTTTGATGTGGTATTGAAATGATATTTTGGGGTGGTGTAAATCCATAGTAGGTTCTAAATTTTAACAATCACAATGTGTACCAAACCTTAGATGACAATGAGTAAATCAATTGTAATGGTGATGAGGAGGTCGATGATGAACAATATGGTGGTTTGGGACCGTTGCAAGCATGACTTGTTGAGATAAAAACAATTGTTTATCTAACCTTGGATAATGACTAGATATATAGTACATTGTCCAGAGAGTGTCTTAACTCCTTGCACCTAGTATGCCATGAATGAAATATCAACATTGTATTGTGTCAATGACATTGAATATGTTAGAGGTGCCTTGGATGAGATTCTTCAACAAAATATTTAGATATCCACTGCATGTGTTTTTCCCATTTCAACTTTCTATGGATGGCTCACATTGCCTAGAGAATGGTTCAAGGCTCAAACAAAAAGAATCAATCCCTTACATTTAGTTTTAGGCTATGGGCCATGTCCATGGCCCTAAATCATCACAAAGGATCGATAAATGGAATATTTGACTTACAAGTGAGATATGATAATTATTTTGGTGGATGTTGGACCACGTATCAGTCTTAGCTTTAGATTTATGGCTTGGTGATGCAAAACCATGAACTTAGGCTCAAATAATTGCTTCTATGGATCACAAGACATGCACAAGTCCTGGAACCAACACAAAGGCCCTATAAAGGGAATTGTTGCCCTACAAATTCAAGTAATTTTGATGTTTGGCATACCACTATGGATCACAAGACATGCACAAGTCCTGGAACCAACACAAAGGCCCTATAAAGGGAATTGTTGCCCTACAAATTCAAGTAATTTTGATGTTTGGCATACCATTGATGGGTCACATAGGTAATGCCATGCTTTAAGTATGAAAATTAGGGACTTCGGTCCTAAGAGGTATTAGATCTCATGTCTTAAGACATTGTTTTTATACATAAATTAAGGACATATGCACTAATAGTTTCATCTAAGATTCATTGGTCATACATAGGACCCAAACCTCCATATAGTTCATGTGAAGATGCAACTTTTCATTTACAATTAGGATATGGTTGTGAGTTTGACATTTTGTGTAGGAAGGATGGCTCTTATGGTCAAGGTGATGGTTAAGGACCAAAACCTAGAGATACCCTAAGAGTTTCCACTATGGGTCATGGCTCATGCACATGGCCCCAAATTACCCTGAATGCATTCTAGAAGGAATTATTTCCCTATAGGTGACACACATGCACAATTTTGACATTCGGTGTAGAATGTATGGGTTTTATGGCCTCATGGAATTTTCCAATGCCAAAAGCCAAGGACTTAGGCCCCAATAGTTTCTTTTATATCTCATGCAGCATGTAGGAGGCCCTAAACCACCACAAAGTCCCTATAGAGGGAAATGTTTACTTATGAGTGGTATATGTGAAAATTTTGGCAATTGGCATACCTTGGGTGTGTGTATAGTTGTAAGAGCCAAGAACCTAGGCCCTAATGGTTCCTACTAAGGATCACAAACCATGCAAAGGGGCCTCAAAGCATCATTATTGTTCCTAGGTGACAGGAAGACCATTGATAGGTCATGTGATGGTTTGAGGTGATGTTACTATCTTGTTATGCCTACAAGCCTTGTTTAGGGCCTAAGGATTGAATTTCCTTCCGCAACCATGTCTAGGGCCTTTAGAACCATAACTAGCATTTAAAACATCCAAATGGTGCCAAAATCCCCACTCAAAGGCCAAGGATATCCATGGGAGTTCCTATGTGTTGGTTTGATGCATCTCTATATTGATATGCAAATGAAGTTGGTACCTCGAAACTTCATAAGATCAATGATTTCGTAATATGTATACATAATAAACAACTAGACACCCTTTCCCTATCTATTTATCTTCATTCATTCTGAAAGACATAAATACATAGCTATATATTATGCTCTCTTATGCTATGCTAAGATGTTGTTGCCATAATGGTCACCCTGCAGCCATCGTGTGAAGGTCCCAGCTCAAAGAAGTTTAAATTTTGAATCTATGGAGAAGAGTCTTTGGAGATCCATATCTTATGCACACCAATTTCTTCGCTCAAGGACTTGGCAATTGTGAGCAGCGATTCTACTTGTTGTTCGACCCAACCCTAGATTTCCACACTCAAACCTCAACAAGCAGTCCATGCATCCAACAATCATGATGAATTATCTTCCTTTCTTTATATTTTTATCTTCTTAAAATTCTTATACATTGTAATTTAGGATATGAATAGGGAGAATGTTCTTGTGATTTGCAATGAAAATAGCCAAGAGTTTCGCATTTAACAAGAAATCAACCCAATGTCACTATGGTTGGTTTCTTCTCACTTCAGATTATTGCATATCAGTGACAAGGGGGTCTCCCCAGGATTTTTAAGGCTGTGATGTAAACTTAGAAGGCAAAATCAAACTTTAGAAAACAAAGAAGCTTGCCGCCTACACAAATATAACTTTAGGCACAAAACCAGCAAGAAAAGGGCAGAAAAACACTTCATAAAGCAAAGGACACAAACTCTTGTGTAATATGCTGTTGCAGGAGCAAATCTACAATGGTGAGTTGTAGATCTGATCTTAAAATGAGTGAAAACAGCGAGCAAAATAATTGGGCCAGTGGCAAAACACTCTCCTTCTCCTTGGTTGGACCAGTGCCTCAAGTAGTTGGGTGATGGAGAAGAGAAAACGAAGAAACCTGCAAAGTAGATTGTTAAATCCTATTCTACAAATAAAGAGAAATATCACATCAGATACATAATAACACCAAGTATTAGCAGATTAGCCCGCACTCCACATGAAGACTTCCTTTGATTGCCAAAAGAGAAGATCTTTGCATTACCAATCATGATATTATGTACAAAACTGAAAAAATAGTAACCAGCTATCTAGCTACCATGCTGCTACTAGCTGTCCCATGTGACAGGGAAGAAAGAAGAAGAAATGGAAGGCTTGAAAATACCGATCACTTTCAAAAGACAAGCTCACCATCTCTTATAGAATAGGAATGGAAGATTACTTAACGTTTCTAATTAAATGAAACAGGTAGAGGGAATAAGAATATAAGAGGGCAGAAAAAACACAAAAAACACACTCCTATGCTGCTACTAGCTGTCCCATGTGACAGGGAAGAAGGAAGAAGAAGAAATGTAAAGCTTGAAAATACCGATCACCTTCAAAAGACAAGCTTACCATCTCTTATAGAAAGAGAATGGGAGATTACATTAACGTTTCTCATTAAATGAAACAGGTGGAAGGGAATAAGAATAGAAGAGGACAGAGCACTCTCTCCCAGTGAAGACGCCCTCCTTGTGTGTGTAGCAAAGACTAAGAACAGTGTCCTCCTGCGGAATGTAACTGCTCTCAATCATGCCCTGCCTGGAATAGTGGATAACCCCCTTCCCTGAATGCAATGAAAGTAATGACAGATCATGGATTAATGCATGTCCCAGCAAGGGCACCCTCCTGCTGAGTGTAACTTCTTCCTGAAATTGCTCCCTATAATGGCTGACACCTCTACCACAACTGCGCCTTCATTGCTGCTGTCCAATTACTGCCATATCTGTTAGAATTCAAAGCCCAGAAATTTATGAAACTGCACATCTAATGCAGTCAGAAATGAAGTGTAACTCATCCCTTAATGTGCCCTGGTGCTGCTGTGAATAGAGTGCTGTCAGACTTCCAAAATCAGTGCCTTGAATAGCCTCAGACAGTGCCTTGGGAACCTCTCGTGTCTCTAACCTCAAGAAGTTTTCCCCTTCGCTCTGATTTCTGCCATCGAAAATGAGCCCAGACCTTCTGTTATAGATCTGAGTGATTGCTGCCTGGATTTGCTTTCGGACTCATGCCCAATACTGCTGGAAATGATCTGGATGTTCACCTTGGGATACATTTCCTACTGCCGTTGGCTTTTCCAGCAAGGATAGAGGCCGATTTACCTTGAAGAGTGTGCCCGGGCTACTTCTGTAGCTGCTGATTTCGGCCTATAATTCTTACTGCTGCAAATTTGCATCAAAACTGTCAAAAGGAATAAAAGAGTGCCCAGGCCCTGCTGCTTATGATCCTCGGAATGCATACCAAAATGCTACCCCCAAAACACTGAGGAAAAACGCCAAAAACAGACTGAGAATGTCATGGCTGTAGGTGCTAATTTTGTCTTGGGCAGCGTAGTGGAAATGTCTTCTAGGACTGCTGTTAAGAACACTGATTTTGGTCACGAAAAAACAATCTGGAAAATAAATGCAGAATGTTCTTCGGAAGTTGGTAATGCATATATTTTTCTTCGGTTGCCTTTAGCACGTTCAGCTGCAAGAAGAGCAAAGTAGGTGTGAGCAATTCCTTTAATATATTATTTATACCCCTTTCTCATATTACAAAGGGGTTCAGTTGGTCATTATTTGTTGTTGTAAAGTTTCATATTCTTCATATATTGTTGTACAGATTGATTTACTTTAGTAATGAAAAATTAAAGTTGAGTTATTGCCTACAATATCACACCAATTTGTATACATGATTTATAAATTCATTAATGTTCCTATTTGATTTACTTAAGTAATCGTTGTGCCATAGATTAGAGATTGTGTACATAAGTTGAGCTCATTGCAGTTGCACTAATTCCACTAGTGTGCATTTGAATCAAGTTGGTATTAGAGCATTGTTTCACACATAGTTGTTGGAGTTTGTACATAGTTTCTGATAAAGACTCGCCCTCATACAAAGAAAGAAATGGATGAAGATTAGCTTAGTCACATGGAACTGTTTGAGGCAAGAGTTTCCAATGTTAATAGCAAGGCCCTAACTATGGATGGATGATAGACCAATATCGCACAATTACAGAGTTTAGATGTTAACATCCTCCATCACAACATTACAGGTGGTTATCCACCAAAAACCCTCTAGGAGCAATCCCAATTCGAAATAGAGTAGAATTGCAGGGTGGTTCATCGTCAAATCTAGGTTCTTCTCTCAAAGTGGGGACATTGGTGGAGATTTCACCCTATGACAACCAGATGAACATTGCGACTTTATGATTGATTGAGGCAGCTAGATTCCTATTATGAAGTGCAACAATACTCTGATGAAGACAAGATCGCATTCTAAAAGCTACGCATGCACGAAGAAGTTTTGCTAATAAATAAGGCCAAGGTTATGATCAAGACCTTGGTTGTGTGCTATGTGGGAGATTGGTCAAATTCCCTAGCTTGGTAGCATTAAAGGTAGGGAACCAAACTAGCGGCAGTACGAACAACGCGACAGTCTGATTGTCACCAACAACAAACGATTGGTGGAAGAAATACTTTAAAGATGAGGTCATAAAGGTGAATGCTTTACCAAGGAAGTTTAAGTGCAACGAAGTGATTTACAAATAGATGTTCAGGTGAGGAATGAAAATGCATGACTTCAATAGAAAGGGAACAAAAAGTATGAACAGAATATAAAGAACCAGTGTATTGCAAAATAAAATAGATAATGATAGGAACAATAATAACAGTGCACGATAACAATTCAGGATTCACTTAAGTGTGATCATTAAAGTGTTAAGATCAGATGTATAACTTATCTGTGTGGATTATAGTATTATACAATGAACCATTAACTGGAGAATGTGAACCAAAATGCCAGAGATTGCTCAAATGTAGATGTTATTGCCAATATAGAAATGAGCTACAAAATTGGCAAGGATCAAAGAGTTGTAACTTGTGAAAGCACCATAATTCTAGTCGTGTGAGAGAACTCCTATGTTAGTTCGACCTACAATCTAAGAGAGTGAGAGAAAAGGTGAGCCTAACAATTGCATCTATGTTTGCAAGTGGATCACTGCTAATCCTATTTGCAAGTTATGAGGGTCAGGAAGTTTCCAAGTCGTAATATATTCATACATATTTTAAGATGGAAGCTAGGAAGAAATTCCTCCATAATTATCAGTGCTCATTATGGTTTTGATTAGTACCTGACAGGAATTACTTGGTTGTGTAAAAAACTGTGGATTTTTCCCTATGTAGTTTTACTCTGTACAGATTGGTCTATTCACAATATTGATCTCTCATTGTAGAGTAACATGTTCTCATTGTAGAATAACATGTCTATTGCAAAGTTCTGCGCCACACACACACACCCTCACCCCTGCCCCTGGGTGATAATTTCCTGTATTAGAGAAAAACAAAGCAATACACAGCAGAACCTTGAAAGACGTTTACAGTTTGCAGTGACAACCTCCTGGATAATTTTGTGAGTGCTTTAAAGTTTTAAACTCAAGAAATCTGAAAAACATTAAAACTGGCATGAAGAGCATGCTTCATTTTTCCCTGGGGATTTTCATTTGTACAGTGCATGGAATGCAATTTCACAAGCATGAGGACTTCAAACATTATATCAGCGTCTATGTAAACTTGAAACACATAGATGTGTAGATACCAAACTGATGAATGGATGTGGATGGCACAGACTTATTCTGAAATTCTTCGCAGGCGCAAGTCCATGTATCTCAGTTTTGAAAGAGCTTTTGAGAGCAACATTAGTTACAATCTCATTCTGGAAGCATTAAACCATTTAGTTTGCTTTTCGACAATATTCAAGTACTCCTTCTGTGTTGGAAACGCCATTCAGAAAATTCCAAAGAGGCATCTCAAGCTATTGGACCTCAAATATTTTAATCAAAAGAGGTCCTAGAGCCATAATGTTACCTCTCAAAATAGCATGCTGGAAGTGGACGGTTGTCCAATAGTTCTCACTTTCTGAGCAACACTTTTGATAACCAAGCCTCTCTCTATCATTCCATTCCAGAACATCTCAGGTCTGCCATCCATCTCTAGAGCATACTTAACAAATGCATAAAATGTTTTAAGATTGATGAGAATCCTTTTTGAAGCCATTTCTTCACAAAGTTCTGCAGCTTTACTTTGTTCGCCTGTTCCCAAGTATGCATAAACAAGAGTAGCATAAATAAGGGCATCACCAACAAGACCCCTCTCCGACATTTTATTGAATGCTTTTTCGGCACTTCTCAGCTTGCCTTTCATGCACAAACCTCGAATGATGCTACTATAGAGAAAAACATCTTCAGAGAAACCTCTTTTGATCAATTCATCGGGCAGCTTCAGAGCTTCCTCTTCATTGTGTTTAATACAATAACCATCAATTAGCCACGAGTAAACACTAAAATTAGGCATAAAACCTGCACCCAACCAACAACAAACCGATTTTATTAATATTCATTATTAATAACAGGGCCATTTCTCACAAATGGAAATGGATACATCCAATTTTATTGGTGGAGCTGGGCACTATACATGAAAAAAAACCCAGAACTATACTTGCTTGAAAAAAACACAGGATTATAAAAGGAAGTAAAACCCTCGAATTATAAAATCTTGTTGGAAATTACAAACCCGCACTCATCATTTCAAACAGGACCTCCTTTGCTTCGTCTATTTTCCCAGACTTGCAAAAGCCACGAATAAGAGCCTTGTAAGTGTACACGTCAAGAACTAGCCCACTTTGTAACATCTTGTTGCGAAGTTTCCAGGAATCAGCCATGTTACCTCTCTTGCACTGAGAATTGATCAAGGTATTGCATGTAAATTGATCAGGTTCAAGACCCTTCTCCGTCATTTCTTTCAAGAGGTCATTCGTTTCTTCCAATTTCCCTTCCTCACAAAGCTTATGGAGGAGGACGTTGTATGTCACCGTTCCGGGCACCAGCCCTTTCCTTATCATTTCATCCCGCAGTCTGAAAGCCTCAGTGAGATTATTTTCTCTGCAATAGCCATCGATCAGTGTAGTATATGTTACATTATTTGGAACCAGATTCCCCATTTCATTCAAAATCTTCAATGCATCCCGCATACTGCCTTCTTTGCAAAAACCGTGTATGAGAGTGTTGTATGTTACGATATCGGGTAGAATGCCTTTCTCTAGCATTGTGTCCTGGATGCTTAAAGCTTCATAATGCAATCCTTTCTTGGAAAGAAGGGAGATAAGACTATTATATGTGAACAAATCTGGACTGAATCCATGCTTCTTCATCTGATTTACAAGTTCTTCGGCATTTTGCAGGTCACCTTGTTTGCAGCAGGCATGGATCATGACATTGAAAGTCCGAGAATCGGCATCTATCCCTCTATACAACATTTCCCTATAGATTTTCCAGGCCGTAGCTGGGGATTTGGCCTTGACAAGACTGTTTAGAAGGATATTACAAGAATGTACGGTGGGGTTGATTCCATAAGATCCCAATTGATTAAAGACTTGGATTGCATCTTGGGTCATTCCGAATTGCGCATACGAATTGATCAACATGCTCAAAACTGTAGAATTGGTGCCCAAATGGCTATAATCGTTGATCATAACATCCAAGACTGCTGGAGAAGATAGGAAGCCTTTATGGGCAATGGATTGTAGCAATGACTGAGCAGTTTTGAACTTACTGTTCTTAGCGAGGATGTGGATTATGGTCCAGTAAGGGCGGGTGGCGTGCTGGTAGTGTGGCAAGTAGGCAGCCCAGTTGAAGAATCTCCATGCCAGGTTTCCATCATGCCTGCCAATCTGCAGAAGGATCTCGCTCATAATGCAGGGATTTAGCCTGGAGACGATTTGGGCTTTGAAATAACATTTCCAGTTCCCCTCCATAACCACTTTGGAAACATCCTGAATGAATTCTGAATCTGGAATGGTGCCCATGTCCACTTGGGGTTCATTTTTAGATAGGGTTTTATTTACTGCACTTGTGGAGAAAAAATTGTTGTTGAAGTGGGTATTGTAGCAAATATTGCGCAGAAGTCTTGCATAGAGTTTGAATTTAATTGCTTTCATTGGTCTCTATAGACCAGGGAACTTTTAGCTTGAAAATATTTAAAATCTAAAGAAAAACTCATACCTGGTTGGAAGTGTCGTGTACAAAAATAAAAATCACTGCGTCCAGGATATCATAGTTCATTTGAATGATAAATGTATTCCATCTGGTTATGTTCGTTTATGACTCAGTGAAATCGATTTGCCTTATAGTCGGCTCCACCCTTATTTGATTGCCATCGAAAACATTTTGCAGAACGAGAAGACTGCGAACTTTATTTGGTTCAAATCCAGTGTTCGTCATATTTAAATGGTATCTTGGATAAAGCCATGTAACTTCGAATCCCTAATTCATTCGTTTATGAGCTTTACATCACTCGATAAGGGTTTACTTATTTGTTATAAATAAATTTAACATTTGGATGTTGTAAATGCAAGGAGTATCTGATTTTTTTAAAAATATGTGAAATGATTAGATTGGAGTGTTTCAGCAAAGAATTTGCAAGTACACTTCTAATAACTAATTAATCAAAACAAGGATACTTAACACATGATAACCTTTTTCACATAGGGCTAATATCAATTTGAACTTTATCAACAAGCAAGTATTGAGAGGCAAATTAAACACTTTGTTGAAATTTTGGGGTTTGAAGAAGCATCGAGAGGTAAATCAAAATCTATTTTAGAATTTGGGTTTGGTAATGCACCTTTGAGCCCCTTGTTTAAATTCATTAAGCAAATAAAATAAACAAGTCACTTGCGCTAAATATTTATCTTGTTCTTTTAGATGCGATAAATGCAATCTAAAATAAATATCAATCATACCATGTTTTTTTGTTTTGTTTTGTTTGTTTGTTTGTTTTTTTTATTACAGGGGGATCGACAACTGAGGGGCTTGGAGCCTGCGCCACCAGGGAATGAGTCACACTGCCACCACTATAACCCCTGGCTTTCAGCACGTGCCCACAGAACACTGAAAGCGAGCAAGACGAGTTTCGAACCTGGGTGGGGCCCCTATGTCGGAAAGTCAATGACCTCCGGTACGGGACATCCGTCGTTCATACCATGTTAGTACTTAGTTTGGATTCATGATGGAGGCATCCCTTTTTAAGCCACTTAGAGAGAAGGGATCTTGCAAAGGCTTTGATATGTTGAAGTTATGTCATTCATCAAGCATTAGAGTGGTTTTGGTAGCAACATCATAGAATTCATGTACTTCAACATAAATTCTTGTAATGGGAGGTGGAAAACATTTAGTAAATGACCTACAAACAAACAAAAGTTTTATCCCACACAAAGAGTTGAGTAGTCTTGAAGAGAGACTGAATTAGTGTTTGTACATTAGCGACTTTCTAGCTACATAAAAGATTAAGAAGATTGTGTTCAAGTAAATGTATCATCAACTAGTTTTGATTCGTGGTTGGGATCATCTTCAGCAGGTGACGAGGTGCAACCTAATCACCAAAACTCACTAACCATTTTGATGTTCTAGTGATTTTTTTTAGTGGAGGCACTACAACATCTAAAAGCATGAGTGCAAAGGAGGAAACACCTCTAGCATTCTTAGTGGACCTTTGCATCTCTCTTAGATGGCAACTTCATCAACAATGGGAAATATCTAACAAGTTGCATTCATTGTCCTACAATGGTGACAAAGATGACACAATTTTATGTTATTTGAGAGGGAAGGTGGTAGACCTCTGAAAGTTGGCTTCTCTTCATCATCAAATGGGCTTAACACATGTTTGACAAGCAAAATTGGTTTAAGGGGATGCTAGTATGATACTTTATCCTTTTTAATATAGATATTCTTGATTAATGTTAGTTGATTTATATTTCATATTAGTTTTTTCTTAATATTTGTTGAAAGCATAATATATTTTCAAAATGTTTGGTACATAATGATGGTTTTATTTTCTAAGGTCATTTAAAAAATAAAGGATACTTGCAATACCTGAGGTTGCTCGCGGTAAACCAAGAGATCACTTAAGCATCCCCACAAACTTCAGACAAACGTATTTTGAGATTGCAAGAGCAAACAAAAGTTCATTTTTTGAAGCAGAGATGCATACCATAACACAATGCAGAAAAAAGGAGCACACACTTGGTGCCTTAACACTTGGTACCATGGTGAGAAAGTGAGCACACACTCGATACCATGGTGAGAAAGTGAGCACACACTCGGTACCATGGTGGTTCTTTTTCTTGGCATCCTTCGTATGGTTCTTGGGGTTTAGCTTTGGATGTATCTTCCAACACTTTTCTTTAGTGTAACCATTGATGTTACAATGGTTACAGTGGTTTTTCGAATACTTGCACTGATGTGCCATGGTTGCAGTCTTCTTCTCCTTTCCCTTCCACTTCTTCTTTCCCTCCTTGGTAGCATCTTGGCTCTCTTTTTGTTTTGAACCACTTGGTTGTCCTTTCTTTTGGCCAATGTTTTCTAGGTATTATGCTTGTACATCGGTTTCATCAATTGACCTTCGCTCAAAGAGCATCACCTGCCTCTATTTGTGACTATGTAGACCCCCCCAGATACTTGAGGAATACATTTGGATTCTTGGGTGAGATACCCATCATGATAGCCATCTTCCTGAACTTAGTGGTGTATTCTTGCAACCTTTCCCATGCCTTTGCCTGAAGTAATGTCGATGGATCTATTGGTCCCCTATATACCTGACTGGGTAGAATTGGGACTTGATGAGGGTTTTAAAGTCATCCCACTTAGTTACTGGTGGATCACCCTCCAGCCTAAGTGCTTCTGTGTGGATTTCCCATCAGGTTAATGCATGGTCCTCTAACTTCAATTGAGCAAATGAGATCTTTTGATCCTTGGCTATTTGATGGATACTAAATCAAACCTCCAACTATTGAAACCAATTATTCATTTTAGAGCATCATCTCACCTCGATACAACTTGATGTTGACTTTCGCTTCCATCTTGAAGAGATACTAGGAAGGAATATTGGTACTGGAACTCAATTTCTCTCTCTCGGGCTCTTTCATCGGCTCCTTTTCTAGGTTACTTTTATCTCTTGAGTTCCCCTCATAGCTAAAATCTGAGTTAGAGCCTCCAAAATCCTCAAAAGGTATGAAATTTCTCTCAATAGCTACCATGAAGATTGACATCTTGCATGAGATATCGATGAATTGTATTTCGAGTGTTGAAAATCGTTGCACATAATCGTTCACCGCTCCTTGCATAGACTCGTCCACTATGTCTAAGGTTTGAAAAAAAAATCAACAACTACTAGATCCTACGATTACCCAAAAACCCAAAAGAAAAGCTACTTGAAAACCAATATGATTTGTAAACTGTCATGGATATTCCACTGGATCAGTTCATCACAATGGATCTTACAACTTAGATCATTGTGTTAATTTAGTTTCATAAAATACTAAATACAATGGAACTAAAAGAGAAACTAGAGCAAATAAATACACAATCCACACAATAACACAAGGTATACCCTAGGAAAACCCACTATGGGGAAAAACCCAGCTGCAAAACGAGGACTATGCCTTGCTCTTCATATCAAAATGCAAATACAAAGGAAATGGTACTCTCTATGGACTTACCTACGACTCTACGACCATAATGGCTACTACAGGATCTCATATCTCCTCTATTATGCTAGAAACATCCACTCTCGTGTTGTTGCTCAACTATGGAACAATAAAATACATCAAAATAATTGCTCCCCTTCTTCTAGCAGCCCAGTATTTAACATTGCTCGATATCCGTCTAGGGTTAATTTTAGGGTTTTTGCATCCTCAACTCCCGAATAGGGTTAGGGTTTTGGTCCTTCTAGAATGTTCTTGAAGGTCCACACATGACTAGCTCCACATATGTGAAAGGAGAGCTGGTTTGGAATCCACCCAGTACCATGGTGGTCAACTGAATGGGTCATTTTCTCGATACCAAAGAAAAGTGTTAAGGCACGAGTGTGTATTAATTTTTCTCTGCGTTGTGTTATGGTATTCATCTCTGCTTCAACAAATGAACTTTTGTTTTCTCTTGCAATCTCAAAATCCATTTGTCTAAAGTTTGTGGGGATGCTTAAGTGATCCCTTGGTTTACCACGAGAAGCCTTAGGTATTGCAAGTATCCCCATTTTTTAAATGACCTTAGAAAAGAAAACCATCATTATGTACAAAACATTTTGAAAATATATTATGCTTTCAACAAATATTAAGAAAAACTAGTATGAAATATAAATCAACTCACATTAATCAAGAATATCTATATTAAAAAGGATAAAGTATCCTATTGGCATCCCCTTAAACCAATTTTGTTTGTCAAAAATGTGTTAAGCCCATGTGATGATGAAGAGAAGCCAACCACCTTCCCTCTCAAATAACATAAAATTGTGTCATCTTTGTCACCATTGTAGGACAATGAATGCAACTCGTTAGATATTTCCCATTGTTGATGAAGTTGCCATCTAAGAGAGATACAAAGGCGCATTAAGAATGCTAGAGGTGTTTCCTCCTTTTCACTCATGTTTTTAGATGTTGTAGTGCCTCCACTAAACAAACCATGAGAACATCAAAATGGTTGGTGATTTATGGTGATTAGGTTGCACCTCATCACCTCCTGAAGGTGATCCCAGCCACTGATAAAAACTAATGGAGGACACATTTACTTGAACACAATATTCTTCATCTTTTCTATATATAGAAAGTCACTAATAGAAAATATGATATACCATTGACAATGCATGACCTATGGATATTACGATGATATACCATTGACAATGCATGAGGCAATCAAGACCACTCCATAGTGGTTGGAATAATAACCAACTAGAGGAGTGATAGGACTCTAATCATGGTTTAGTTTCTACAGCCAAAACTACCACCCAATTGTGAATATGGACATGACGCAAGTGTTCTATTCAAAAGTGACATGATTGTGTTGCTTAGGATGTTCATATGAGATCATAATTTCTTTCCCCCCTTTTTCTTTTTACAAATATTTAATGTTTTATGTCTTTTTCATACTATAAAGCTTAAAAAAAGAATAAAAGAATGCTATAGTACAGTGGAATAAATGAGTGTCACGAGGCATGCAACTATGTTCCAAGTGCGTGGAACGGGGCTATGCAAAACAAAATGAAAAAAGGGTGATGGGCAAGAGGTGCACACTCATCAGCACATTTCTTCCAATGATATAGTCCAAAATGCAATTGCAACGGATGTGAGTGAAGAGCAACATAATGAATGAAATGGTAGTATGAAAGTTGAAATGAAGCATTAGGCATAGTTGTGCAAGTAGCTGTGAGCAAAGGAAAATGCATAATGAACAAAAATGAGAGCCTTATAGGGAATGACCAAAAATAGCTGAGAAAGAGAGGCATGTAGCTTCTTCCTAAAGTCATGGTACAACTAAAAAGACTCCCAAGCCTATGAGAAAAACTCGACATGGGCACCAAAATGTCAAGAGGGTGCTAACTATGGTGTCCCATGTTAGGTAGGATCTTTTGTCGAATTGGTGTAAAATGAAGATAGAGATGGATGATGCACCAACATCCAACAGGTTCGAACCTATATTAAATTTGGGTGGCAAAAGGTTCAAATGCATTGTAATAGAGGTGAGGCCTAAACCTATATGCAAGTTTCCAAATATACCTAACCTAATTGAGAAATGTTCAAAGAATAATCCCTAAGAAACCATGGATCTAGCTTAAAATCATGTATCCAAGAAACAACAATACCATGATCATATTTATAAAATTTTGAAAAGAAAAATGTGATACGGTTCACTTTGTTAGGGGTATTTTCAACTTTAACATTTTCAACAACATTTATTACCTAGGAAGAGTATACCAACAAAGACTCAAGAGCACCAAGGCTTGCATACCTACAATCAATAAGATCAAAATCACGAGGAAGATAAAAGTTGAAAGCAATAATGTAGTCTACGGAAGCAGATTCATCATCACAAGGGTCCAAAAATTTATTAAAACAATTGGACTCATTAGGAGCAAAAATTTGTAGCTCAATGGTGGAGTCCAAAGACTAAAAAATGTCAATGTCTGAGGATCGAAAAACTATGAGATCATACTCAAAAGGAAAATCAAGGCTATATTTGATTGCAATTGGATCCAATCTAGGGAGACGATCTTTGGAAAGGACATAAGACTCTACCATAGCCTCTAGGATATCTTCATCTGGGGGGGCTTTCATCCCAAGTAGAACACATGTCAGAACATTCACTTGGACCAACGAGATGGAGAGTATGATCCAATGCCCCCATTGGATGAATCACTTGGTCAACTATCGGAGTTAAGTTCCAAGAAGGTGAGAATGAATGCAGAGGCTTCTTCTCCATAACAATTGGAAACGAGGGATACGAGGCCACATAATTCACCTGTGGCAGGGTAGTTTCTACTAAAACACTAAGAACATAGAAAGGGGATACTTGGTCTAGAGTCGGGTAATGAGGAGGAACAACTCACCTAAAGAGCCAGGGTTCAGGATATTTATAGATCAGGGGAGATCCCACTCTAATATCCTACTGTATCAACTAAGATTGAATTCAAAGAGATGGAAATGTGTACTTACTTGGATCTAGAAGTTTGAATCTGTTGCAGGTGTGTGGATCCAACATTTGTCTTCTTATTATCCTTATAGCTCTCTCATACCTGCAAACAAAAACTAACAAATACCCTTCTCAAATGCTTTTGACTTATTAAACAACGAAAACAAAAGAAAAAATTGAATTCTTAATTGAACAAAGTAAACTAATTTTCATTAATCTATATCAATTCACGACTCAAAACATCATATGTAAGCAAATGATAACATTGAAAAGAATGTTTTGGGGGAGGAAAACAAGAGTGATATCATATATTGACCAAGAGACAACTGAATGAACAATATATACTTGAATCTTCAGCGAGGTGCCTTTGTCACTAGTCTGGATTCTCTGCTTGGGTCACTTATGAGACTTCTTTCACAATCTTACTCAACTTATGAGTAAAAGGGATCAAGTATGACTATCCCCACTAACTCTTGGGAGAAAGGATGACTCAACATATATGTGAAACTAATGGGAAGGGTGTTGTAAAAACCTTGAGGAAAAACTCTTGATTCTATTCCTCCAACATATACTTGCTTTGATGGTAACTGGACCCTTTCCTTCACTTTTAGGCTTGTATTTATACAATGATAAAGGTGGTTTAGGGAGTTGATTCGACTAGGATGATTTAAAATTGTCCTAACCAAACGTAGGAATTCTTTTATTATTTTTTTTTTTAATTTTGAATAGATGTATGCATGTTGCTAAAGGGTAACATGTGTATACACTAACAGGTAACCCACATACATAAGCCAAAATCATAAATTTTGAAGGATTTTGTCACATTTTGATATGTCAAGGCCCAAGGGAATGTAGGGATATTTTCAGCATCAATGTGTAATTTAATGCTATATCAGATGTCCCCTAATGTATGAGGTTGAAGGAGAATTAGATGGTCGAAATGCATTATAAATCAATTGGGATATTAATCAATAGGCCCAAATATGATTCGCCAAGACTGGATCTAAAAGATGACCTGTAACCGAAAACCAAGATAAAAACACTCTCTTCCTAAGGTGGGTATGCCCATGCTCAAGTGTAAGAACATGGCCGCCAAATCAAGTACATTACATATCCATGACATATAAGAGATGCAAAATCATGGCCACAAAAAGAATACATAGTGAATCCATGAAGTATATATAGGATGATACTGACAAACAAATACACAATGGAGTTATGTCTCAGTATATATCAGGAGACAACTGTAACTGAATGAGGATAAATTGGTTCTCCAAATAGTACCAATGTGAGATAGTGTATAGTACAACCTTGCGCAACTTGGGCAATAGAAAAATGTAGGAGTGCTACTGTTGTCCTAAGGTCTTCCATCCAAACCACCAATATGTATGAATCCTAAGCATGTGAATAGATGAACTGAATTTGAACATGGAGGACACCATTGTATTATCGATTGTTAATGTATACCATTAAAAAACATGAGCCTATCCTCCAATAATGGGTGCCAAGGTACCTAGTACATTCTATCAATTGTGAATATATGTCTTGAAGTCAAACACTTGTAGAATCTATAAAGCAGGAAACACTGATATATTCCCACTACCAAAAGCAAGGTAACTTGCCACTGACGACTAGAAGCCCCAAGGTACTATTTAGACTCTGAATCCCTCTCCTAGATCAAAATGTGTTGAGGTTATAGGGAAGATATTTGTTGGTGGGGAGGCATTGAGGCATCCTCGGTCAACCAACATGAGGGAGTATTAGGAGCTGATTTGATTTGAAAAAGGACTTGGACAAAGTTTTTCAAGACGAACCATTGAGTATGTCTCTTACATGGACCAGATGTGAATAACACACGAAAGATCCCTCTTGAGTAACAACCAATGACGAAAATTATTAACATGGGTGAGGGTTTCCAACAATGATGAAATGGAACCCAAGGTACAACACAAATCCAAAATGTGAATAGAGGCCTTGACATTGACATAATGGGAAACCACTCAATCAATGACTGCTGATGTATTTCCATTTGTTGAGTTCAAGGTCACCTATCAATGATGAAGATAGGGCCATGGTGCTATAACTATAGGTCATCTCCTCAGGGAAATGTGTTGTAGTCAATGAGAAGTGACTCGTCAATAAGAAGTCAATGAGGACCCTCTACACTAGCACGAGTCCAAACACTGGATCATACTCCGATTGAGGCAATATTTGTACTGTTGGAAAGGTCTTGGAGTGTAGAATCACCTCATGGCTAATGGAGTTAGTGATGGGTTGTTTTACCCCAAAAAATGTTGTTTAGACCCTCAAACAGATCCCAAAAGGTTTCGTACCTCAAATCTTCAAAATGATTCATGATCATAAGGTGGTCCCTACAAGCCAATGCATCCAATCTTTCAACCTCAAAAGCTCCAAGTAGGTGAAAATTTATATATTGATCCATTTCAGATAAATGAACCTTATGTAGCATGATATATGTTTGAAGTTATGTAATGATTCACATGAATCATCATTATGTGTAAGTATTATAACTCAAATACTTCATTATGTTAAGGCATATAAGATGAGATATCCTACTTATGAAGACATAAAAGAGTCCATGCATTCATTGGACAAGTTTGGATAACTTTGACGAATGTTGACTTGGTCAACATGACTAGCCAACATCATGTACATTCTATTTCATCATCATTCAACTCACTTAAGAATTTGGAAGCCTTGACTTGGTCAAAAGGACCACCCAGCTACATGTACATTCTATTTCATCATCATTTATCTAATTGAAGAATTTGGAAGCCAATTTGATCTTTACAAATGTGATTTTCAACTTATATAGACTAATAGACAAAAAATAATGGGTTTTCCTAAGTTATAGATTAAAAATGCCTAAGTCCAATTTTAATAATTTGGAATAGCTTGTAAATGATAAATTTAGATAAGTTTTTGGCATGGAAGTGATTGGTATAAGCTTCAAAGATATCATGGACACCATTGAAGGCATCTCCAAAGCATTTTTCTCATGTTTGCATCAAATTTGGATTAATTGGCAATTATTGATCATATTTCCTAAGGTCTGATTTAAAAATTGCTTAAGTATGGTAGAGCATAAATTAAACTACAACAATAAAATTCAATTGGAAAATTTTATGAAGTGTGTCCTTCTAAAACATGACAAGGATGCAAGGTCAACAATTTGAGGTGATTTCATACAGATTTGGGGGGCATTCATCAAGTCGATTTGAGGGGGGCACATCTCTTCTCCAAGGGGGGAACACTTCATCATTTCCAACTCATCTTTCTTGTTTCTTTTTTGTAAGTAATCTAGAGTCCTTTCTATTAATTTGAAAATAATAAAGCAGAGATACACTGTTCTTTTGGCTATACATACTCATACTCTCGCTAGGAGAGACCAAACTATAAAACCGAGTTTGCATACTAAGATAGCCCACAAAATTGTGAATACAACTATCAGGGGAGTGCTTATGTTGATTGAGACCAACATGCTTTCTAGAGGTGGTGGAGTAGTAATTATCAAAAATTACAAAAATGTCATTACAAGCATAAGGGATGATAAAACTGAGATATAACTTAAGAGAAACCTGGTTATTTTCGTTGCGGTGCTGCATCATCCTCTATGGTGATGGGGTTGTTGCTAATGGAGCCAATCGTAGTTGTATACCTTGCCTGTTGTTCCTCCAAACGGTCTTCTAGTGCTGTCATCTTTCTTGCCATGAGCTTGTTCAACTTCCTTATATCTTTGACAACCTCGAGTTTTGCCTTGGTCTCAGCCACAAGGGGATTCCCTTCTAACATTCTTCGAATGAGCGTCTTGAGAACCCAGTGGAGAACCACTGAGCGCTCATAGAGCATCACTCTTTGTCCAGTTCCTCCTGGATTCTATATCCAGTCATCTAGGGGATCACTTGAACCTTCATCCTGCATAACAGGATTGTTCTGTACCAGAGTTCAATTTGCTTTGTCTTCCACCTCTTCCTCGTTCTTATCCTCGGTGTCGAGACACAGGGGCAACAATCGAGGGACAAATTTTATATTCAAGCGAAAAGTGATCCCAGTCAGGTTTAAGTTGAGATGTCAGCACCCCGCTATAGGTCCTCCAAAATATTCCACTCGTTGATGAGGGAAGCCGCTTCATTCATCTGGTCTTGCAGAATAATCCCCATAGTTACTTTACCAGACCAAAAATCAACTAGAGTTCGCTCGTACAGAGCTTTCCTAGCTCTGGAGTTGCTATGGTCTGACACCCACCTAGCAATCGTTTGGTGCTCATCCACATGTTGGAAGATAATGGACTCTTGCCAGATTTCTACTTCCTGCTCCTCAATTTTTCCTTTCAGAGCTCTCAGGATTAGATTTCTATAGGAAATGGTGTGTTCGACTGCTCTCTGTTGGTTCATCATGGTGTACTCCTGCCTTTCCTCATCATTCTGTGGTCGCTTCGTTCTAGCCATGCGAACGTCCCAAGTTATAGGTTAGCGGATGATGAATGCACTATCTACCTTGCCAATACCCAGAATGAGAATGTAGACAAGCCCGCCCTTTGCCCGCCTGATAATCCTGTAAATTTCCATGATTGAACTGTCTGTAGCTTCCTCAAAGCTCGCAGCCTGTGTCATTGAACTGTGATGCCTTCTTAACTCTCGTCTCCCACCGGATCCCTCACAACCCCCGTCCATAGGATCACTTTCCTTGCGTCTCCACCCGTCATGTGCAGGGGTATTGGATCATGATGGTCGGAGTGTTGTGATGGTATGGCCATGAATGGGAGGGCCCTGTAACCTCATTCTGCAACCCACATGGGAAAATGGTCATCTTCTTATGTCCTCCATGGAAATACGATGGCAAGCTTGCATGAATCCCTCCCCCTCTAGGTTGGTAGCTGACTCATTTATGTTGCTTGTTTTGAATTTTATCCCTTTCTTGGCTAGGTGGTTTGCCACCTTATTAGTCGTTGTTCTTACATGGAGGGGAATTAGGACTGGTATATCTTTGATTATGGTTTCCAACGTCCTTATATCATCTTATAATCGCCAATTGGTACTTAAATTCTTAATTTGGGATCTATTCTGAATTTTCCTGACTGTATTGATGAGGATTTGCGAGTCTCCCTCAACAATAAATTGTCGAAAATCCTGATTTTTGGCTATTTTTAAACCGCATATCAGAGCCTCTAATTCCACGACATTGTTGCTGCTAACTCCCATGTATCCTGCGTACACTCTTATAATTGAGCCTATGTTATCCCTTAAGAGTCCCCCATAGCCAACCTGCCCCAGATTATCCTTAGATGCCCCATCAAAGTTAATCTTGATGAAGTTTGGAGAGGGAGGGATCCATTCTGTGGGATTGGAGATTTTACTGCAAGTGTTGGATGGCAAGATTGAGAGAGTTCCAATGTTCAAATCCCATGCTTTGAGGATTATGGATTCTTGAGAGCTAGGTTGCTTGTCCTAATAAGTCCATGTGTGGATTTGAATTGTTTTTTGTAAGTTGCTCTTGATTTTAAGCTAAACATCTTCCACTATGCCTGCCTTTTCCTTGAAAATCCTTCCGTTTCTTTATTTCAATGTTTCCCACAGAAGGAAAGTTGGGAAAAGATGTCAGTTCTATTGAGAAGGGCACTTGCAAAAGGAGGTCGCTTCCACTTGAAAAGAGTGTTGTTGATGCTTGTCATATCTCTTTCTGAGGTGTGGAAGAGAGTTGTTCCTTTGTTCCAGATTTCTACTGTGAAGGTGCAGGTGTTCTTTTTCTTCCTCTTCATTTAGGAAAAGATGGCAGAGAGAAGGTCCCTCGAATCCTCTCTTTGCTAGATTATCCTAGTCGAGGGTTCTATTGTGGATCAAAATCCAGAGGAAGGTCACCACGTGTGGACAGAGGTTGGTTTTCCAAATTTCCGTCCATATGGGATCGCTTAGAAGATCCTTGTGTCGCGCTGCGATTGTATATCATTCTTTAATAGTGAATTTGCCTTTTGGTAGATGTCCCCATATAAGCTTGTATTCATCCATTTTTACCTTTATTCTTCTGTTATTGAGCTCATTTTCAAGGGGATGGATCAGTTCTGGCGAAGGTTGGAGAGGCCATCTGTTCATCGACAACCAATGCCTCCATTCTCCATCTTCATTCCTTTGTTCCCAAAAGTGCTTTGCTTTGTGGAAACCAAGCCTTTCTAAAGCTTCTTGATAGTTTTGATCCTGGAGGAGCCGATGCAATTTCATGGCTTGTTGCCAAGAATATTCCCAGAAGAGAATTGTGACCCCATTTTGAATCTCCCAGAAGCTGCGGTTTTGAATTAGCTCTCGTTTCACCCATGTCAGGCTCCATATTAGTGATCTTGGGACTTGATCATTGAAGCGAACAAGGTCCCGTTTATCAATGTTTGGTGCATATTTGGTATGCCAAAGGATTCCCCGGGGTTCCTAATTATGAGTGATACAATTCCACCAGAGTTTGGATCCCATCACCCTATTCATTATTTTAGGGTCGCACAAACCAAGCCCCCCTTTTATTTTGGGTTTGCAGACCTATTCCCAACTTATGAGTGCCCTTTCCTTTGATGATTATTACCCTCCAAAGGGAATTTATTTGCAAGTTTCTTTGGTGCGGCTAGGATCGAGAAAATATGGATTTAAGAATAGCCTTTACCAGTATAAGTCTCCCTGCAATGTTGAGGGACTCGAAGGACCAACTGGATAGACGTTTGTTGAGGAGAGATAAAAAGGTATTCCCAGTTGTCTTGTTTGAGAGGCTTATCCATGAGAGGGGATCCTAGATATTTTGAGGGGAGGGAGCATCCTTGGAAGTGAAGCATATGCGTGATTCGACGCTAAACCAGGAGATGAGTGTTGAAAAAGAAGAGCTAGGATTTTTCGTGATTGATGGGGCCTCCAGAGGCTTTCATGAAGCGATCCAAGATGTCTTTGAAGATTCTAGTTTCTTTATAAGAGGGATAGCCCATGAGAAGGGTATCATCTACAAATTGTTGATGGGAGCATGTGGGGGAGTTCCTGTGAAGATTGAGACCTTTGAGGCAGTGGGAATGGATTTCCGCTTGGATGGTTCTCCCCAATCCATCCACCATTAAGAAAAGGATGAAGGGAGAAAGGGGGTCTCCTTGTCGGATACCTCTTGATGGAAGGAAGGGGGTGGTTGGGGAACCATTTAATAGAATGGAAAAGAAGGTTGAATAAATAAGGGAAATAATCCAGTCAATCCAATTAGAGATGAACCCAAAAGATTGGAGCATTTTAGCAATGTAGTTCCAGTTGAGCCAATCGAAGGATTTTGACATATCCAGTTTCATGAGCATCCCTGGTTTTTTGGTGATCTTAAGAGAGTGGAAAAATTCATGAGCTAATATTATGCCATCTGGGATATGTCTGCCCTCCACATAACATGTTTTCTCTGGAGAGATAAAAAGGAGGAGGAGGGGTTTGAGCTGATTCACTATGACTTTGGTGATCTTGTAGATGAAATTGCAGAGGGATATGGACCTAAACTTGTCCAGAGAGTTAGGATTGTTGCCTTTGGGAATTAGTGTGAGGAAAGTGGCATTGAAGGTAGAGAGAATTCATGTTGTTTGATGAGAATTTTCAACGATGACCCATACGTCATCTTTTATTATGTCCCAATAGGCATGGAATAAATCGGTTGTGAAGCCATCTGGGCCAGGACATTTCCCTACTTGCATGGATTTCATAGCTATTTCCACTTCTTCCATGGTGATGGGTCTCATTAGTCCTTCATTTTGCTCTTCAATTATGATGTTGAGGATGTTCTAAACAATTTTGTCGATGGCCTCTGAGCGGTCCTCTAGTGGTTCCGTGAGTAGGTTTTTGAAGAAAGAGTTTAAATCTTTAGAGATCTCCTCATGATCTTGTAGGTTTCTTCCCTGATTGTTTTTTAGGGTCACAATTCTGTCATGTTGAATCATAGAGTTGTGGATATTTTTTGGGTTTCTTCCCCCCTCTTTGAGCCAATGCCCCCTGTACTTTTGACGCCATAAGATTTCCTCTTGCTTAAGCCTTTCTTGTAGTTGTTTGTTGAGCTAAACTTCCTATTGGGAAAGGGCTTCCGAGCGGCCTGAAAGAATATTAACTTGTTGAAGAGCTGCCATTTGTTCCTCTATCCATTTTTTGTCCTAAAAAATGTTACCAAAGACTGTTATGTTCCACATTTTTAATTTTTGCTTCAGGTTCTTGAGTTTCTGATGGAATTTGTACATGAGGGATCCAAAGCCCACCTCAGCTTCTTGCCGCCATCTTTTGATGTTGTTTTTAAAATCTAGTGATCAAGCCATAATTTTTTGAATTGGAAGGGCATGTTATGCCCTATTCTTTCTTGAGTCCATTGGATACATATAGGCCAATGGTTTGATCCATTGGTGGTTAGAATATATGCACCCCAGTATTCTCCTCTGGTGTAAACGTTTTCCGAGATTAGAAAACAATCCATCCTTGAAGCTATCTGATGTTTCCCCCCTCTTCTGTTGTTATAGGTGAAGAGTCCATTAGTCGTATCCATATCAACCAGGTGGTTGTTTTCTATGAATTGCTTGAAGGCTATGCCATCTCTGTTCAGTCTTCTAATTCCTCCTTTCTTTTCTAGGAGGTCAGTTATCATATTGAAGTATCCTTCGACGATCCAGTTCCCCTGATTGTGGAGTTCGAAGAGTCATTGAAGATGATTAAGTAGATGTAGTTTATGATCTATGATTTCAAGCCCATAGATGTTGGTTACCCATCCTATTTTCTCTCCACCAATGATGTGGAAGCTAGATGATAAAGTTCTAGGGGTAGCTATGAAGTTGTCCATCACTATTTCTTGCGGGTTCTAGAGAAGGGCTAGACCTCCTGAAGCCTCCATGGAATCCACTTCCATACCAATGGATTTTTTCCAGATCCTTTTGATTATATTATCCATTAATTGGGCTGAGCACTTGGTTTCCTGCAACATTAAGATATTGGGTTTCTCCATGACAATTTTGTTTTTTAGAAGGCACTACTTTGAGGGGTTATTTAACCTTCTTATATTCCATGAGATGATCTTCATTTCATATTTTGAGGGAGAGAAGGGAATAATTCTGTAAGTTAATTATGTTATCCAAATTCTAACATCAGGTTTCCCACATCATCCAGACATTATCGATTGGTTTTGCGTCCTTTTTTGTGTCTTCTTGATGCTGTCTTTTTGTTAAGATTCAATATGCTAAGATATATAACATCAATATTCAATTCAATTTCACAACAATAGCATATACAAGTTCACTGAAAGAGTAATAGGCACAACATAAACACAAGAGACATAAATTTATCCTGGGAAACCCTCATTAGGTAGAAAATCCAGCAAAACTTCATCAATATAGATGATCAAAAGTACAAAGACAAAACCCCAAACAAGTGCTCCTTCTCCTTGCAGATCTCTCTCTCTCTCTCTCTCTCTCTCTCTCTCCTATGCGAATTACACAAGTGAGAGTGTGTGTGAATGAATGAATAAATGAGAGAGCCTAGCTCTTTATTTATGCATTCACTTCTACTTTAATTTTACAACTTGACATGTTGACCTCGACTAACTTTACCACTCAATTAGTGTTGACTGGGACTACTCCTCTAGGGGACTTAAAAACCCCATTACATTTGACTCTAGGGGGATCTAATGCCCCAACTTACAAAGGAGGATTTACCTCAATGACTTTACATGACCAAATGTAATAATAACATCCCGACGGAGGAATAAAACATCTCCGAATAAATTACAATAGAATATTCTTCAAAGTTACAATATTTCAACACTCCCCCTTAATGAGAAGGGTATTCTACTAACAACAACAACATCAACTGTAGGAGCAAGGAGAGAGAGCATCATCAACAACATCAAGGTGATACATCTATAAATCATTGCAAGTTTTCTCCAACAACATCAACAACTGGAACAGTTACTGGAACATCTTCAATATCTTCAACATATTAAGTACTGGAGCATCATCTTCTACAACGTTGAGTCTTCATCTTTGGTCTTCATCTTCTGTAGCACTCGATCGCTCGATCGTCTACAGCAACACTTGATCTCTCAATCAACAAAAACATCTTGATCTTTCGATCAACAACAACATCATCTTGATCTTTCGATCAACAACATCATCTGCAACAATATAACTTGCAACACACATGATCCAATTAAGGGATGATCAATCCCTCTCACTTTAGGACATAAGTCCAAGGATGATACAATCCTATCCTCTCGAAGACAAAATATCTGGATCCGTTATGAACTAATGTTCAGGGATGATGCAATCCCAACCTCACGAAGACAAAGTCTCCGGATCCGTTCTAAACTAATGTTCAGGGATGGTGCAATCCCAACCACAGTGCCAATCCTTTTTCATACTGGATGTGACCTAGATCAAATCTAGGATTTGCCACCACAGAGCCAGTCCTTTTTCATACTGGATGTGGCCTAGATCAAATCTAGGATTTGCCACCACAGAGCCAGTCCTTTTTCATACTGGATGTGGCCTAGATCAAATCTAGGATTTTCCACCACAGAGCCAATCCTTTTTCATACTGGATGTGACCTAGATCAAATCTAGAATTTGCCACCACAGAGCCAATCCTTTTTCATACTAGATGTGACCTAGATCAAATCTAGGATTTACCACCACAGAGCCAGTCCTTTTTCATACTAGATGTGACCTAGATCAAATCTAGGATTTACCAACACAACATCATCATCATCACATTCTCAGAGAAAAGAGTCTACGGATCCCTTTAGGCCATGTGTCCAGGGATGATACAATCCCACTCCAACATCATCATCACATTCTTGGAGACAAGAGTCTATGCATCCCTTTAGGCCATGTGTCTAGGGATGATACAATCCCACTGCAACATCATCATTATTAGCATCAGCACTGCTCCCCCTTTCGAGGAAGGTCCTTTTGAACCACACCAAGCTTGTCACGGAAGTACTCAAACTTCACTCGAGACAGAGGCTTAGTCAACACATCAGAAACTTGCTCATCAGTGCTAACATACTGGAGCTTTACAACTCCCTTCTGTACCATATCCCGTATGTAAAAATAGCGGTTTTCTATGTGCTTTTATTTGTCATGGAATGTTGGGTTCTCCGTCATCTTTATACAACTCTGGTTGTCACATAGAATCATCGTGGTATCCAAATCCAGGTCAAATAGACCTGACATCAACTTTCGGAGCCATATGGATTCACAACTTAGTAGAACAAGATGTTATATACTCTGCTTCAGCTTGTGCTGAGAGAAACATTGGACTGCTTCCTGTTAAACCATGAGATCATGGCGGATCCTAGACAATAACATCCACCTGAGATGCTCTTCCTGTCTGAGACACTTCCGGCCCAATCTGCATCTGTATAGCCATACAATTTGTAGTCATGATCTACAACATATTATAGACCAAAGTCTATCGTACCTTTTAGGTACCTCATCACATGATTTGCAGCTACCAGGTGAACACGTCTAGGCTCAACTAGATACTGACTCGGGGTGTTCATAGCAAAGCATATATTTGGCCCGGTATTCGCCAGATACATCAACGAACCAATCATCTGTCTGTAAAATATAGAAAGCATTGTCCATCATCTTGGATCTCTACTTCACATTTTCCTTGGCTAAGGAAAAATCTCATCTAATCTCAGCCACATATCTAATCACAAGAATCATGACAAGATTCTTTAACTCTGAGATCTACTCCCACTGAAGTGGAGTTTTCTATCTCTGAGTATTGTCCTCCCTCTGTGACTGAACATCATTCACACTCTGCATTGAGTGATCTTCTGCATATCTATCTGTGCCATCTCCCGTCAGATGGGTCTATTGATATGAGCCTCAAGATCACTCGAACTCTATGATGAGTTCCTTCTTGCATCCATCTGAGAGAAGCATGCCATCTGTATATAGAAACCATCTTCAACCTTGTAGCAAAGGTTGAAATCTGCATCACCCGTGGTGATCATCAAGCTTGTCAAATGACTATCGATCTTGGGTACCTGTTGAACCCGTACAAAGCCTTCTTCAATCATGTGATTCTCTTTCAGATCTTGGGAGTTTGCTCGATATGCACTTCTTCTTCAATTACACCATTCAAGAGAACGGTCTTGTCATCCATGGGTGTAATCTATCTTTGGAAGTGTGTCTAGCCATTGGAGCAAACATTTTATCATGATCCTCTCCTTCTTTCTAATAGAATCCTATAGCCACGAGCCTTGCTTTGTATTTCTATAGTATGTTTGATTTGTAAGTCTTCATGTTGAATAGTCATCACTTGTTCTTTGGAACAAGTGTTCATCATCCTTCTTTTGTAGATCATAGCACACGATCTTTCCTACAAATCAAATTCAATTACATGATTAGTAACACTTCATAATTATCAAATCATGTTGACATTTCAATGATAACTTATTATGCATACTGATATGATTCACATAGTTATGCAACTATCTTGACCAATACTTTGGCACAACACTTTTACATATCCTGTATGCATGCAGTGGTTATCTAGATGCCTTCCATCTCTATCAGAACATACTATCAAGAGCGTGCACAACTCCCATCATGTTAGCAAAGAGCTTTCATTCTAGACAAGCAACAATGGAATGTTTGTCCAACTTACCCATCCTATGCATATTAGTAGTATATTGTTCAATGCTATATGAATGCTTACACTATGCATGATATATTTCCTGATTCTAGGAATACAAATATGGATACAACTATTACGAGCAATATCATTAACTATTCAGAGATTCAAGAAGTAATTCAAATAACAACTCAAATACTTATCTTTTATGTTTGTGTGGTTGCCTCCCTCTTGATCTCTATTTTCCCTTTATGATAGCATCATGATTATATGTCTTTGAACTTCTATCCATCCTCATAAGTAGAGCTTCTATGTGATCAAATGCTATGGATGAGTCTTTGTCTTCATGTCATCATGGTCATATATTCTTGATCTAGAACTTGATTGGTTTTTCTTGATATACCTTTCATGTTAACAGACAACATCATCCTCATACAACACCACAAGTGCATTAGTACAATCATAAGTGTCATAACCCTAATAAATGAATGTCTTCTATCATTCACATGCATTCATACTTTTACTAAGGTGATCAGGAAAGTCTAAAATTAATCATGATTGTACTAACCTCAATAATATGAAGACAAACATATCATGAACTTAATCATTAGATAAATGAAACAAATTTTAAAACATACCTGCATCTCCTCAAGTCATACCTGTCGAGATTGCTTGTAGTCTTCTCTATAAGGGTAAAACCCTAATCGTCCAAGGTAGATAACTTGTAAACATATTATATAGATTCATGGTGCTAGGATGAAATAATATCAGTGCCATTTAAACCGCATTTATTGTTTCCCTATGAGTCTCCCAACTTTGCTAGGCTTTCCTCTTACTTGGAAACCCTAATTTTCAATCTCCTTCCTCCCACAACATTTTGATGGAAGATTAATATCTATGATGAATGGATTCCAAATCCATTTTCAAAGTTTCCAATGTTGTGTCATGTGTCTCCAACATTGTATCATGCCATACCTAAAAAACTGAAAACCCTAAGTGAGAACTTCTTCCTCCTCTTCTTTGATTTTCTCCGTTGAGCCATTTTAGATGTACAATATTGTTTCTGGCGTATCTTTGAAATTTTGGATCCTCGAGGTCTGAAAATTCGGCTTGTGGTATCCTGACCTATCATATTTCCAACCCCATAGGTTTGAGCTTCATGGGATTCTCCATCAGAGAGATATGCAACGTTTCCCAACATGACCTTTTTATGGTATGAAACAACATAGCGAACTTGTACGGCGTGCCACATGTCACTGTTTCAACTTCGACCTCTGATACTCGAACCTGTGAAACTAAAGTCCGTTCCCTAACTATCAATTTTTACGGAATTCCATTTGGAGCTTCCTAGCCCGAGATATGACATTTTTTACTAGGTCACCTGTTTAGGGCTGCATTTTGGAAGAGGCGGAAACCCTAACTTGTACGGATCATATATCACAAAGTACAACGAATATGAGGCTGAAACTCGGACACAAGGTACATGAACATGTCATCTTTGTCCTATCCAAGTTTCAGATCCTGAACCTTCGCCAAAAGTGATTTATAATGAAATTTCCACGATGACTAGGTTTTGCTATACAAAGCCCTAGCTTTCAAATTATCGCAAGTGAAACAAGTGTCGTAAATGCCATATATTTCCTTCCTTCAAGCTAGCTCTGATACCATGTTAAGATTAAATATGATAAGATAGATAACATCAGTATTCAATTCAATTTCACAAGAATAGCATATACAGGATCACTGAAAGAATAACAAGCACATCATAAACACAAGAGACACAAATTTATCTTGGGAAACCCTCATGGGGTAGAAAACCCAGCAAAAATTACTCAATATAGATGATCAAAAGTACAAAGACAAAACTCCAAACAAGTGCTCCTTCTCCTTGCAGATCTCTCTCTCTCTCTCTCTCTCCCCCTCCTATGTGAATTACACAAGTGAGTGTGTGTGTGTGTATGAATGAATGAATAAATGAATAAATGAGAGATCCTAGCTCTCTATTTATACATTCACTTCTACTTTAATTTTACAACTTGACATGTCGGCCTCAACTAATTTTACCACTAAATTAGTGCTGACTAGGCTGACTCCTCTAGGGGACTTAAAAACCCCATTACATTTGACTCTAGATGAATCTAATGCCCCAACTTACAAAGGAGGATTTACCTCAATGACTTTACATGACCAAATGTAATAATAACATCTCGAGGGAGGAATAAAACATCTCCAAATAAATTACAATAGAATATTCTTCGAAGTTACAATATTTCAACACTTTTGAGGTCTTTCTTGCCACTAGATTTTATCCCTGGTCCTGCTTCCTTTACTAGAGTATTAGGATTTTTGGATGGGGTTGTTATTACTCTTATGACTGTCTTATTGAAGAGTTCCAATTGGGGTTCCAAGATTGAGATTTTCTATTTACAAGCCTCCTCAATTTCTTGAAGATCAAGGTCCCCCAATTCTGAATCATCCATGTCTTCCAGGGGTTCTTGCATTTCCATTTCTATTGATCCTCCCTCCCCATTAACACTTGGTTTTCCTGGGGGAGTTCCTTGATTTGCAGGTTTAGAAGTTTCTTCTTCCACCAGCTGCTCCTCTAAACAATTGAATTGGTTATTTGTGGGGATGTTTGTGGTAGCAGGAGGGTGAGGGGGCTTCATGTTGTTCTTCCTTCTACTAGTGACTCTTGAAAATCCCTCTACATCTTTTCATTTTGTAGGATCCTGTTGGAGAGTAGCTTTGTTGAGCGGATAATCTCTAAAGAGGTGACCATGTTCATGAAACTTCCTACAACGAAAGGGTATGTGCTCATAATATAGGGTTTGGAACCATTATGTATCTCTGTAATCAAGGCAGATGGATTCCGGGAGGGGCTGAGAAATGTTCATGCAGACACAGATATTGATGTAGGAGATGTAGCAGCCTTGGTGGGTGGCTTCCGATATTTTGACAAAGCGTCCAAGGGTATTGCTGATACCTTCTAGGGTTCCATGTCCATGTTTTCCTGAGGTAAAGGGAGTATAGTTTGATCCGGACGAGGGATTCTTTGAACTCTTCTTTGTCCGGGCTGAATTTTTCGATCCATGGCCTCATGTAGAGACCAACCGAATTGAAGAAGTGAGTCCCTCCCTCAAAGGAAGCTATGCAGTCCTCAGGGTGGTTAAATATAACTATAAAACAACCTTTTGAACCTAACTTTAAATCATAATTCCCTTTGGGGTTCCATTTTTTTGGATCCAGTTGTTAGTGCTTTTTTTGAGATCCATAACCCCATAAAAATTTGTAAATAATTGCATTATCATGCATGAATTGAATATTTTCAAAGAAACGAATGGAGGTGATCTCATACCTTGGGACCGTAGCTGCTTTGGGATGCATGTTCCTGCTTCGTGTTGTTCCTGATGCTATTTGATTCCAGGTGTCTTCGTTTCGTTGGGAGAGATTTTTCCTCATTGGTTCTGTTTGTTGAGGGCCCTAATGGGTTAGTCTTCGTCCCCGGGTTGACTTCTGTGTCCATTTGAACCGCTGTACTATCCATCGTGCCAAGATGGAGGGCCCTAGCAAGGCCATCGAGGAGGTTATCAGACCTTGTGTACTTGAGAAAACCAAGGGTTTGAACTTTGGAGATTGGGCTTTGCACTAAACCCTAGTTCTGGTTCATCTAGTGCTCATCGCCTGCACTTCAGTATCATTCATTCATATCGATCAACTCCATCTATAAGTTAACTGCCAAGGAACTTTCAAATTCATATTCTCTCTTCATTCCTCCCGATGAGTTGTCCACATTTACCATAGCCCCTGGAGGAGATAAATCTAAAGGTTGCACAATCTTTTTGTCTATTTTATATCAACAATCTTTATTCCAGATTCTTCTTTTGTGAGGGTTTTATTCCATACTCTAAATTTTCATATTAAATTCATATATCATAAATTGCACAATATCATTCTACTTTATTTTTAATATAAATGCATATATTCATACCCATGTATTATCCAAGAAATTCAACACATTATAGAATTACCATTCTATAGTAAATTAACTCAGCCAACAATAAGAAAACAATATTGTATTTATATATTTTAAACTGAAGTACAAGTGTAAGGACTTTCTCTTCTAACACTTGAATTGGATTTGAAGAAGTCATTGTAGGAATTTTCCTTGTTCACAATTAGCCTGCAAGAATTGCCTTGGCTCACAACCAATAATTATATTGGGCCCCAAGTTACCCCAAGTATAACACGTGGCCAAGTTCAATCTCCTGTATTACCATAATATCACTTGTCACGAGCACCTTTATTACTGGGTATCTCACTTGTCATGGGCACCTTTATTCTCAGGTATCTCACTTGTCATGAGCATCTTTAGTCCCGATTTCCTCTCCTTCCCCAAGAAATGTCCACATTCCAATTAAAAATATAAGATGAAAGGTTTCGTTACAAAAAATAACAACCCTTTACTTTTACATCATAACATTTGGTTATTACACAACCACAAAATAACTAATTACTTTTAATTTTTTTACATTTTGTTCTTATTTCCAAGAATTCTTATATGTGACATTCTCCCTTCCTTGAATCGTCGATGTCCTCATCATCCTTGACCCCATCCGTATAAAAAAATTTAGTATGAAATATCCTTTTTTCAAAGTAAATATCTTGTATATATATATATATATATATATATATATTTTATTTTTTTCAAATGTTAAAACATCAAACTGGGTTGGCAGGTGTGGGAGGAGTTCTCTTTGAATCCGCTGGAAACAAGATGAAGGAATATGCCTAGGGTATTGGAAGAAACACGAACAATAGTGCAAAATGGCTCACCCTAACAAAAGGTCTGGAGATTGCTAGAGAGGAGAGCATAGCCGATTTAGCGGTGTGCGGTGACTCAATGTTAGTCATTAGGGAGGCTAGGAATCTGATTATGAACAAGAAAAACCCCTCTTTTAAAATCCATAGTCTACTCAAGTATCTTGTCAGTGAATTTGATTCTATTAACTTCTACCATGTCATGAGATCGAACAATCAAGCAACAGACAAGAAGGCAAATGAGGGTGTTAGACTTGATAGAGGTGTACTTGCTAGCAATTTCTCCCTTAGAAACAATGTTTGGATTCCATGAAAAACTCAAATCCCCATTATCTATTCAAGGGGACTTGTTAAGGCCAAAACCACCTTCTAATTTCGCTTTGCATCTTTTTTTAAGCTATGGTTTGAAACTCAACTGGTTTTGCGAGGAAAGGACACTCGCATGATGGCTTCACGTGGAAATCACATGAGACGCATGCTTTCTGTCAGTTCGAAAGGTCGTCTCTGCTCCAGCTACTTCATTCAGCAGGGTAACAGGCAAGTAGCATTCTCAACTCTAGTTTTGCAGCTCCAGTCCCCTAGTTGCAGTGCAAACATGGCAAGTTCAGGTTTTCCTTACCGTATCAGTACCATTCCCATTCTTGGAAGTGCTTCCCTTGATTTTCGTAAGCAATCTCCCTCCTAGCCAAGGTTTATGGATGGTCTTCAACACTAGGAGCAAGCTCAGGGTATAGTGCAAAAAGGTGGAGAAGTAATTCAAAGGAATCGCAAGTATCACTCGTTTGGAGATTTCATCGGTGGGACTTCTAGTCCGAGCATGGAACAAACCCATTGTTATGGTCCACCTAATAAGCATGGTTATGAGGCCTCCATCAACGTCATGAATGACCGATTGGCAATTTTAGAAGCACAGGTTCACGTCCTTCAAATTGAGGTGGCAGAATGGAAGAATATGGTAAACCACTTGTCTAAATTGGAATAAGAAGCAAAGCTAGAGGCTCGCGTGTTGAAAGGGACGCTGGAAGCCAAGACAGTGGCTATGGAGAAAGGAGATTTGCGGGACACGAAACAACTCAGGGTAATTCGAGGCATCACAAAGCAGGTTCAGGAAAATGTCAAAGGCATCCGCGTCGAAAGCATTGAACTGAAGCGTCTTCTGTTGAACAAGTCCAACATGAGTGATGAGCTCTGATGCGTTTTCTGGTAGAATTTTGGTTTGCTAGGCCTATGAAGACCTCCGAATGTATTTTTCTTTTTTTCAGCATCAGTTTGATAAGAACTTTTAGGCAGTTATTCTGTGGTTATATGCCTGCTAGTATGCATGTCTGTTTGTAAGTCTTTATGTCTGTTAGTAAACTCTTTGATAGCATTTTGGACAAGATGTTGGTAGAGTAGTGGCCATCCAACGTTGTTGGTATGCAGGCCTACTCGTACACTTTGTATCCTGATTCACTTCCCTCCTTTTATAAATATAAAATCTCAATCGTTTTTGTTAAAAAAAAATGTTAAAACATCAATATATGATGTCTTAGTTAACATTCAATAAAAGTACTAAAATCTAGGTATAATATTAGATCATAAATACTCACTGTGTAACATGAGATATATATAAATACATAATAATTAGGTGCATATTACAATAAATGCAACAATAAGTATTCCTATTTAAAATGTCTTAACCAAATACTGTACTTTTACTTTTATAACAAAGTACTATTAGATTCGTTGGTGATGATGATGATGGTTAACATCCATTGAGACCAAATTTGGTCTATCGGATCTTAAAAATGAATTATTTCTTTTACTTTAAATTTTTTTTTTATGCTAAAAAAGATTGAAAGAGAGTGTTTCTAACTCACTATAGTTAGAAGTTTATGAAGGTTTGTATTGTAACAAAGGATTTGAAACTACTATCTAATTTGAGTGTATGTAGAGTACTCTTATAGAAAGTGATTTTCATCCTCAACGCTCATAGTCTCATAGAGATTACAAATATTTTTATCTCGCAGTGTTTTGGGAATTGTCCAATGCCCCGTTTCAATATGGAGCTCATGAGAGTTTGTTCTTATCTTTGTACTAGTTAAGACATTGAGATACTTTTGATGCTATACTTCCAATTGAGTTTGTGATGGATATCAATTTTGAGATATTTGTATGAAGTCACTTCCTCCAAGTTGTTATTGTCATACACGAATTTAACATAAGTGACCTTCTTAGATTTGATAATCATAACTTTTGTTTTGTCAGTGTTAACATTCATACCCATATTAGAGCACAAATCCCGAAGAATTCTTAATTGCTTATTAATATGAAAGGGACACCTTGCCATAAGAACGATATCATTAGCATAGGGAAGAAGGATGGTGATTTTTCCTACTAATGTCGTGCTAGTGCAACCTACTTTTCTAAACAACCTTCTAGCTTATCTATGTATATGCCGAAAAGGGTAGGGACAAGGGGGAAACATTGTTTAACTCCAATATTATAATTAATATCTTTTGACCAACCCTTAGTTTTCTTAAACTTGGTAACGACTTTCTCTTATAACCTTATCACAACAACTCTCAACTCAAAATGAATCTTTAGCTCTTATAATCTATTCCATAAGTTATTTCTAGGCACTACATCAAAAGCTTTTCTAAAATCCATAAAGAAAAAAAAATGATAAAACTTAATAGGAATTAAATTTAAACCCATTACTCTTTATAAACCAATCACATAACTCCATATCCTTAATGAATTTATTTTAATATGATCTCAAATTGGATTTTTCTATAACTTTGAGATAGTCTAGAAGTTGGAAAATCAATTCATATTTATGCGATTCAATATTATTCTTAGTAGGATGTATATTTTTAAATGATCAACTTGTATAGAGTGGTCAATGTTGATTTATATATATTGAGTTTGTCATATAATTTACAAGCACTCTCCCCCATTTGAAATTTTATCCATCCTTGGAGAAACTCTAATCTCTACACTTTTACAATAAATTAAGATATCATCTGAAAACACGATTACAAATACATCTATGTAAGGCCAAAACACCTCATTCATTAACAAAGAGTACTAGAGCTCCCCATTGAGATATACTTGGACAAAATTTCCCTTAACTTTAAGTAATTCTTACAATTGTAATTTTTGTTATGTTAATTTAGGTAATGACCGATTTTGCACCGGGTATTAAATTTATGGCATGCTCTAGTTTTCTTTTTGGAGGAAATCCTTCTAATTTCTCAAGTATATCTTTGAACTCTTGGATAATAAAATGTTCCCTAGAATATAGTTCTTTTGTTAGTTCTTCTTGTATTAGAATAGCATAATACAGTTTACATTTCCTCCTAATACTCTTCTTAACTTGAATTGCAAAATTCATATTTATTTCCATATATCTCTTCTCCCCTTTTAGAATTCCAACATTGTTGGAATCTTCATATATTATTACTTGTTCTTCGTGTCATTCTCAATGAATATAAGGAGTTCAATAAATTTGACAACCTAAGAAATTGATGATACCCTCCCTATGCTCTTATACAACTAGATGAAGTATTCAACCCCCTCTACAACAATCTCACAAAAGGTGGATGTCAAGCTTCCATATTTTGTTGTAATTTCCCATATGGTATTAATACTTTTTTTTTTCTTTTTTTCTTTAGCATAATTTTGAAAAAAGTAAGAGAGAGAAACCCAATTTTAATAGTACAACTCCTCCAATACTACTCAATTTTAAGTTGGAATTACTAATGGTGATATTATGTGGATAGCATCATGTATTGTTATGACAGATGACATTAAATTATGTAGCAAATATGTGATATTAGTTAGATATCCATCCATAGACCTAACCTTTGTTTAATATTGGAAACTCCAAACTTTGAGTAGTTCAAAGAGAGTTGGTAACATTGACTTGATAAGTTAATGATTCTAACAAAATCACTATATCATGGTGAAACAATCAATAAACCTAAAACAAAATATATAATGTAATGAGTTCATAAATGAACATTCGCAACCATCATATAATTTAAATTGAATTCAACTCTAACTTTTCATAAAATGAATAATTTTTTTCTAGTTCACTAAGTGAACTCTAGAAAACATTTAACTTCATTAGGTGAACTCTTTCCAACCCTTTTTTATTATATATGTAATCATCCCGCCTATGTTCTTTACAACATAAAATTCATGTCACTTATGCTAATCACAAAACCCCCTAACTATTACATTTACATTTTGATAGAGTATCCTAATGTATTTAGGTTTAATTTTTATTATATGTTATTTTAGTTTCTATTATAGGTTCAAATCATGAGGGGGTTTAGGCTTTAAAAATAGTAATGCACAAAAACAAGCACATACGAGGACCAAGTGTTTTTACCATGGAAACCATGGACAAATACCATGGGCCCGTAAACCACTAACACTAAACCCATTATTGACCAAATCAAGGTTATGCTTAATCACTTTATAATCTAGTCAAAATTAACTTAACACGCTGCAATAACAATGTTAAAGGAAGTCGTGAAATTCTACCCATAATTCATCTCTTTGTTTGTTTAATAATCCACTTAAATTATACAATTAATTCAATGTAACAATCATATAATACAACTATGTTTTATTTTAAAATGATATCTAATTGAATGAGACAATTAATATTATCTCCATCTTAATATCTTCATTAATTAAGTTGTCTCCATGGCACACCTATACTTAATTTACATAATCACAACTTTGGAGTACATGAACAATATGCACAAAACAATTGTGAATAAATAATATGCATGAACATGATCACCTAGGAAAATATTATTGTATTTATATTCTTTTAAAATAAAGGACAAGTACAAGGACTTATCTCTGCTAACATTGGGTTGGATTCTAGAGAGGTCACTACATGAATCTTCCTTGCTTGCAACCAACCCACGGAAATCTGCTTTGCTCGCAACCGAGAATTATATTAAGCCCTAAGTTACCCCATGTATACATCTGGCTAGGCTCCATATAGGGTATCTCACTTCTCATGAGCACCTTTATTCCCGAGTATCTCACTTGGCATGAGCACCTTACTCCCCATTTCCTCCCCTCCCCTAAGCCAATGTCTGAATTCCAATTAAAATAGAAGATGAAGGGTTTAGATACCAAAAAATAACAACCCTTTACTTTGACATCATAGGTATACTTCTTGATTGTGGACAAGTTTCCTTAAAGTGACTTTTTTTATGATAGTGCCAACACCTAGAAGGGGTATTTTCATAATCCAACCTTTCTATGAATTTGTATTTTCCATGTTTCAACAACATTCTATTTGAAAGACCTTTACTAAGGTCGATCTCCATACGAATACAAGTATATGTAAATAAATCTTGATTGGTTTTCTCACTATCATACTTTAAAAATTTGCCCAAAGTATTGCAAATATCATGCAACACTATATGATCTCGCTCTAAAAAACTCTAAAAACCATAGAGTAATAAAGAGCTCTTCTCTTCCCCATAACCAAGGTCCTTTATCGAATATTTTCTTATATTCATCCTAGGAATATGATTGTACTACAAAGAAACCTTTAGAGCACAAAATGATCTCGCAATTTTTGGTCTAATTAAAATATATCCACTAGAGCAGATCTTTTGACTGTGTCTAAAATCCATTAAATCTACATATGATTGCCTCAGATTTACGTGTTAAGAAAAACTCATTTACATCTAAATTCTTGACCTTCAAAGCTAGCACCTCGTCCAATTTCTCATCAATATACGGATTTGGTAGAAGTGGCATTTGCCTTATGAAGAATATATCTTGGATTGAATAAACAAGTAACCCAATAACCCAGTACCTTTCCATGTAACCGCAAGACCAAATATATGGTGATCCTTATAAATGGTGTACATCCTCCAACTAGTTGCCTACAAAGAGTAATAGTTGTAAATCTACAAGATCCCAAAATTGTTTTAAAGTTTAGGCTCAAAGAAAATGAAAAATTATGTGATTTAAATCTTTTGTCAATAAATAAATAGATTTTCCCTCGATATTCCTCACTAAAATTTGATATTCTTGTCCACAACATTTATCCATATTAAAGGAAATGGAGGAGATAAAAAATCACCTATAAATGCTGAGCTACACTCAACAAAAATCAATTTACTCCCAAATAATCATAGGATAAAGGAAATGGAGGAGATCAAAAATCACCTAGAAATGCCGAGCTACACTCAACAAAGATCAATTTACTCCCAAATAATCATAGATTGACACTCATGGTATATTTGAATATAAAGTACCAAATTTGCTTCCAAAAATATCGACAAGTAAAATGAAAAAATTCATGAGTTCTAAAAATCCCTCACACTCCATTCCACAACTGAGGGATACACCATAAGTTGAAGTATCTTAGATACCAAATCATTCAAACTACTGTCCAATGATTCGCAGGAGAAGAAAATGAAAACCAAATCGGTTGATTCCACTTATGCAAAACCATGCAGCCTTCCCCAACCAGCTTTCAAATACCCATTGAATTCCTTTTGAAATTGACAAAAGTAAGCCTCTCCAACTGCCGAATTCTTATCGAAAACCTCAAAAGGGACTTGAGAAAAGTAGTGAAGACTTGAAAAAGAATGAACGAATAATAAATCCAGAAATCGATGGGCCCCTCGCGAGGACTTAAAAAGGAATGAACGAAACAACAAATCCAGAAATCGACGGAGTCACTCAGGAGGAGTCGAATCCGATATATACAAAGGATCAACGCTCAGTAAGGGTTCTCATCCAGGACTGGACATGAATCTTCGGCTCCATAAAACTTCTGCTAGAGGCAGGCCAAAAATCAGGTTGCTAAGAGAGCTGGGTTGTTCGTCTGAACCCATGAATCCTCGTTATGCAGCTGAATCAATCCAAATCCGTGCGCTCATACCATGGCTGGTTAGTTCATATATTGGATTTTTGTGTACGATATTAATGTTCGATGTAGGTATGTTGTCTTTCACAATAATTTTGTTTTTTAAATAGTAATTTTGATTGTAAATAATTTTGTTTTTTAAATAGTAATTTTGGTTGTAAATAACATGTGTGATGTGTGAGAGAGTATATTCTTGTATATTTATTTAAATATATTATATATAAGAAATCTACTCCCATATTTTATTTGTATTGGATTTTTGTATTACCTATTGGTACTCGAATTATGCTACTATGATATAAACACCTATCAAAATGTATATACAAACCAAAAAACAAATCTTTATACATGAGAATGATTTGATATGCACATCTAATAAACCGGCATAGATCCATTTTAAATGCGTCACTGCTTGAGAAACACTCCTTTTAAGATGGATCTATGGTGGCTTTAATATTTTATTTTAAAGGCCAACATAGATTTTTTTAGTTATTTTTAGTTTGGTTTTAATTTTTTATTTTGTGAGCCGACATTAATTTTTTAATTACATTTTATTTTTGGTAGTGTCACGTGTTACATATCCCTCATACTGGGCTGTAGAGCACCTGGCTCCTCTTGGTGTAATAAAATATTATTTATAGCTAGGGGAATCTAGGAGTTGTTGATCCTGAATGAGCTGCCTTGTTTCCTGGATTCTCTTCAAAATAAATTCTAAATTTGTATAAATAAAAATATTATCTATATGATATTTACATAGAAATATGTCAATTCCCTCTAGCTCACTTGGTTAAGGTGTGGGTCTCGTCATCAAGGTGACCCGAGTTCAATTCTCCTTAGGGATGACTTAGTTGGGAGACGACACCCAAAAACCCAGTCAAGTTGAGGTTGGTGCAGTCCAGGCCAGCTGTGATCCTCGGATGATTTTGACGGCTTAGATGCCCTTGGGTTGTTGTCTCTCAGACCACAACCCACTCCCACAAGTCAGGAAGATTCGAGCAAACAAAAAAAAAGATATTTACATAGAAATATTGTTACTTTCTTTGTATGCATCTAGGTCTATCTTGAATGATTACACCTAAGAGATTTGATGCCTCTCAATGTAGATCCAAAGTTAAGATGAATCTATGTTGGTGCCATCTCCAATTAATTTGAAAATATTAATAAAAAATTGAACAAGTAACCATTTATTAATATATTAAACACTTAATACAAAAGCTGTCAAATTAATAAAAAATTGAACAAGTAACCGTTTATTAATATATTAAACACTTAATACAAAAGCTGCTTGTAGGTATTATTGAGATACAAAAGCTGCTTGTGCATTATTGAGGCAAAAAGCCAGAGTAGACCTCTAAGATCACAAGAAAAACATGGGTGCCTTAGAGCTTGAAGGCATTATTGAGGCAATCAGCCAGTGTAGACCTCTAATTAGGTCACAGGAAACTCATGGGTGGCTGATAAATATGGAATTAGGTTTGATCATTAGCTTTGCGAGCTAAAATCAAAATCAAATCAAAACTGCAGATTTAGGAAATGCAATGGTTATAACCGGCTATGGGAGAAAGGACGGATTATACCATTAGAATAAAAAAAAGCTCCACCTGCATAAGCTTACTTTTTATGAGTGAATGAATTGAATGGCCAGATATCCTCTGAGTTCAAAGACAAGTCAAGGAATTTAAAGGAAAGGACCCAATTCAGGGTTACTGTTTGCTGAATTTTTCAAGGCAAGGGATCAGTGCAGAGGTCATCTGTTCTCAGAGGTGTGGTTTGAATGTTGTTGTATTATTTTGAGAAGTTGGTCTCTCATTGACTCTAATGAAACAGGCTTCGTTATAACACCGGCCATTCCCATATGGAGGCATCTAGACCAGGTAGCTTTGTCTGTACTGGCTGTCAAGGCAACCACCAGAGGCTGTTTTTCTGGTGGAACCTTCTGCAGTATATGGAAGGTTACCTCATACCCATCCATCCCAGGCATGCACACATCCAGAAGAACTACTTGGAATGCACTCTCAGGCTGAAATAGCATCTTTAAGCACTGGTAACCTGAGTTTGCTACAGTTGTCTGGCACCCCAGCGTTTCTAGCAGCTTGTTGGTTACTTTACAATTAACATCGTTGTCATCCACAATAAGAACATTTAGATCTTTCAGAGAAGACTTGGAATTTGATTCGTCGGTGTGTGACCTTTGATTACTTGTGGTTGATGTCTGAAGCTGTAATCTAACTAAAAAGGTCACAACAGAACCTACACCTTGGGAAGTCTGTTCACTCCAAATGTTCCCATGCATAAGCTGTAAAAGGAAACATGTTAAGATACCGTAATTAGTTGTTCATGGAGCAATAACCACCTTTCAGACAACACAGATTAGATGCCAACTAATCGATGAGGTAAGACTATCTTAAAGAGTTAAATATTCTAAATATTCTGCTAATAATCCAGTTCATACTAACCAAAACATTAGCAAATAAGTAGAGCATACCTGCACATATTTTCTGCACTTCGCAAATCCAAGGCTGGCTTCATTATATTTTGGGGAATGGCTTGTGTCCTGACCAAAATCTTTTTCCAGTCTTAGGATATCAATACCATCTGCGCCTGAATCACTGCTCTTTATTTCGAACCTCAAATATATAAACCCTTCACAAAATGAGGGCCTCCATGGTGGATTATTGAGGTCCCATATACCTGCACTTTTATCTACCACGCAAACATGGACTGATATTGTTCCCTTCTTGGTGGACTTGATTGTGTTTCCAACTGTATGTAAGAGAATCTCAAGAACGCGTTTCTCATCACCAATTACATTATCAGGCATAGCATCACTCAACTCAAAAACAAAGTGGCGACCCTTGGTTGCATACATGTGCTTTGAAAGATTTTCTGCCTCTTTCAGCATAAGAGGCAGCCGGAAAGGGTGGAGTTCAAGAACCAAGTGGGCATCTTCTAAGTGGGACCAATCCATTGTATCATTAAGAAAAACAGAAAGAAGATTACAGTTTCTTACTAGCATATTTACAATGACTTGTTGTTCACTACTCCCGCTTCTGGCCCGTAAAAGAGATGAGGCAGCAGAAATGGAATGCAAAGGAGTCCTCATTTCATGGTTCATTACCACTCTAAACAAATGGCGGGCTTGACTTGCCATCATTGCATCCTGTCTAGCCCGTTGCAAGGTTTTGTTCTGGTTAGTGAGGCGATCCCTCGTCTGCTGCAATTCTTCCATCATGGCAGCATGCGAGAGTGCGACCGCAAGCTGGTCTGCCACAACCACTACAGTTCGTAATTCATCAGGAGTCCATATTCGCTTATCTTGTGAAGGCAAGATAAGGACCAATATTGCATAGGATGCCTCCAAAAATTGAGGAGCTCCACCTTTGAAATTCGCTTCTGGTTTGAATAAAGGAACCCTAATTGCTGCCATGGACCCATGAAATGAATCATCATCACTACTTGTCTGTCCCAAGGGAGAATTAGGTCTTAAAACAGTCGCCATATTATCACTCTTAATCATCTCTACATCAGGATCAATTTTTGGCACAGTGACACGGGATTGCAAATATCGCTGCTTGTACTCATGAGTCAGCTCCATGTTAACCTCATCTTCTCCAGGCACCCATATTGTACAGTTCTCTAAACCCAATGCCTTGGATAGCTCAATCAGTGTAGTGCTTAAGATAGTATGCCTATCCAGAGATTTTCGAATTTCTCTAGTAACCATATCAATATGCCGCTCTTGTTGCTCTTGTATTTTCATAAGGCTCACCTCTCTATCCAGCTCCATTGCCTTTTTTGTAAGTAAAACTTCTCGCACCTTCACACTTAACAACTTAGGAATCAAAGTTGCTAGAGTTATAGAGGTGGCACAAGCTACAAGTGCTGTTAAGGCCTTGAAGATGGTTAGAACAACTCTGACATGGATGGATTGGGGTCCATATGTCCAAATGGTCATAAAGTGAGTGAACCCACAAAGCAATATGAATGCTGCAAACAGGATCAATATCCATCTGAAAGGGAATACTCTGGAGAAGCTTAAGAAATACAGTAGCTCCAGAGGCATAGAGAAGTAAGCCGCTGCAATAAGAAAATCACTGGCCATCTGGAATTGCAAGATGTTTTCATAAGCAAACCAGCTTTCATCCTCACAATTGCATCCAGATAAGCTGGCCACATACTTCATACTCGTGGCACCAGCCATTTTGAATATACTCTTAGCTCCTGCACGATCACGATCAAAGCATTTGAATGATAGATAAAAAGAGATGGTGGAGATTTCCAATTTATTGAAAACAACCATATTAATCAACAACCTAAAGTTACAGTTGGAAATATGGATTCTTCACAGCCCCAAACACTACAGCTCCAAAACTAGGAAACTGAGCAGAAGTTTTGAACTAAGCAAGAATTCACAAATGGGTATACAGATACGTATAATACTAAATCCAAAAGGGAGATTAGGTGAACATTGATTTTAAAATAAATTCAACAATCTCCTCTCTTCTTAACCAAAACTTTGGCAATGCAATTTGAAGAAACACAGATGGAGAATATCTTCAATAAACATAACTCTTTCAGTTTCACAGAATTCATTACACTTCATCTCAAACCAGGAAACCAGTCATGAACACAGCTGAAACTGAACTGTTTTCATTTTTAGGATGCCGACCAAGATCATAGCCGATAGGCCACATTGCTTATCTTAAAAAATGTTTGTATGTCTGAAATATCAATCAAGACCAGTCTATGCCTATGGGCACTCCACACAAGTAAACAAACTAGCCTGGATTCAATTACCAAGAAACCCTTCAAATAAATTATAAAACCTGCTAACAACTCTGTTAAGGTTAAATCAAAATAAATCTGACTAAATTGAACACAACTTCTGCCAAATTGCATGCAGCTCATGGCCGGCGTTAAGCAAGTTACTGTAATTGACTTTGTTTCCGTCAAATTTGGCCTCTAATTCAAACAAGACTTTAGCCCGCTTCAACATTTGAAAGCGTAGATTTATAAATCCAGTATGCCTTTTGGGAAATCTTTCCAGTCCATTGCATGTGTACATGAGCTAACTGGAATTTTAATGTTTACACCCCAGTCAACCTCTTTGGTGCAGGAATATCCAGTCCATTGCATGTGTACATGAGCTAACTGGAATTTTAATGTTTACACCCCGGTCAACCTCTTTGGTGCAGGAATATCCGAGAAAGATACAAATGCAGCACAAAAAGTGTGACAGAATGAAACAGGACAAAGTCAGAAGGGAAGGACAGGGCAAAGTTGTGAAGGAATACAAACAGAAGGACATGTGTGTAGTTTGAAGAGAGCGGTCTGGAGAAAGTTATGAAGGAATAGCACAGTCATGACAAGTCTGGTTGTGCAGAAACAAACGAAAGGGTAAGTGTGCGGCTTGAAGAGCGTGGTTTCCAGAGAAGAGGAGCACGGCAGAATCATAGACCAGACAAATTCAAGAAGAATGTGAGCAGGAAGGTGCTGTGCATTGAGGTGAAACATGAAGAGAGAGCGTGGGAAAGGCAGGTCACCGTCAGGCCACACGGAAGCAATAGGGAATAAGAGCACAGTTTTGGAAGCACATAGTGAAGTTTGTGGATGTTGCCAGAAAGAAGGATTGCAGTGATGAAGGAAGGATGAAATAGGTTGTGTGGGATAGAATGCAGGATGAACAGCGTGCAGAATAAGTTAACAGGTGCACAGAACTGAAGTGAGACAGGCCGACTTTTGGCACAACCAAAGTATGAAAAGTTACGTAAATAGATAGGATAGAGAGTAGGGTAAAGAGGAGAAGCGGGTTAGATCAGCAGGGAGAAAAGAGAGGAAAGATTGAGAGTCCAGGAGCTCCTGAGAGACCGAGGTTCTGTAATATATAGATTATGTACTCTGCTGTAATATATCGATGAAATCTGATTTGCACCCTTAATATATGTGTGCTTGGCTCTGAATGTATATCTGCATCCTTCAGCATCTGTGTGATGAATTTGTTGCAGTTTACTGCACAGATTTCAAGGAAGTTTGGGACAACATACCAGGACAGCCTGGTATGTTGTCCCAAACTTCCTTGAAATCTGTGCAGTAAACTGCAACAAATTCATCACACAGGTCAACAGGACACAGATGAGCAAAATTGTAAGTGGGTAGTCTCTAGAGATAAAAAAAATTAATCTGTCAGTGTGGACCTCCTCAAATGAAAAATATGTTTGAGAAAAAAAGTTGCAAGTAAAGGTGCCTCTCTAACAAAGAGATTCGAGAGACAAATATTTACAGAAGACCCTGCTGAACTTTTTGAAGAGAATGATAAAAAATAGCTTATAAAGTTCAGTTTATGGCTTACAGTCACTCGGGCAATAACAACATAATAAGCACAAAAGGGCCACTTTGTATTCAAATCAGATTCAATTCTTATGAAGATTATTTATGGGTCATTTCATCCATAAAAAGAGAGGATTTTGCTTTTGTTTCATAAGATTTTACTTCTAAAAAATAGCTTTGAAGTTCACTGATGGCTTACAGTTACTCGGGCTAAAAAAACCGCCGACAACATAAGAAGCACACAAAGGCCACTTCGTATTCGAATCAGACCCAGTTTTTATGAGTAGGCTTTGGAATAAATAGTCTGAAACAACTATAACAGACCATAAAAGCAAATAACGAATTCAAAACACTTACACACATTGGCTATATTCGTCAACCTCATCATAGTCACTGACTCTGCAACCCAATCCATGTTCGAACTCAGGTCTCTTTCTTTATCAAAAGCACACAATAAAACAAGAAATCAGATACTCACCTTGAATCTATGTTGAGCCCATGGAAGAACGAGGGCACCTTGATCGACTGACTGGGCCATTGAATCTGCCCAAAACCGCCTACCACCCAAATTAATAACTGCAACTTGAGGATCAATAGCCGAAAATCTCGCGCGAGTGATTCCCCTCATTCATGACAACCAAAAACACGCATGCCCAGATGCACTGTGCCATTATTTGAAGATCACATCTTCTTGATATGGTTGAAATCTATCTTAATGACGCAATTTTGAACGTAGCAGCATTGATAACCCATACAAACAGACCCAGTTCGGCTTTCAGGCCAAGCATCAATGAAATTCAAATTTCTTCAACAGTTACATAATGGGGACGCGCGCCAAAAGAAAATTTGAAAATGCCGCAAGGAGAGAGAGAGAGTTGGAAATTCTCCAAGGCATGGAGACATGATGAAAATTCATGAATTCTCCAAGGCAGGGAGACATTCATGTGAGTTTACAGACTGTCTATTTCTATTCTAATCACATTTTCAATTTCAGTCCCATAATATAACGAATGCAATGCTCATAATTCTAATTCTATATCTTCTACACATCTTATCTGAGAGAGGATCCCTCTATCTGCTCAGTTTGATTCTTCTATAACTAGGACAGCTAGGCGTGTGATAACTGGCACTCAAATCGCTCCCCGCCGAGTGACGGAAAATTTTCCGACAAGGCACAGTTTCACCCTTTCTCGTTATTTTTTTGGAGTTTCGATGGGGTGGAACTACGATTCCGCCAGTTTTATAACTGGATCTAGGGAACAAATTGCCGGAAAAGCGAGGCTATTTGAGTGCCAGTTATCCCACGCCCCACTGCTACTTAACAATACATAGATCACTGCCATAAATCAATTTAAACAGTACATTTGTCTCATCTTATTGTAATTTAGAAAAATCATAAGTACTAGTGTACCCCAAATTCTAAGACATAAACACCTATCGGTGAAACCACAACCATTTAACTTGTAGTATGTGAATATCAATAGGTCACAAGTTACAAGTTGAGTGTCACTAACAAATCTCCATGTAAACTACCTCTTATCACCAACCTTCTTCTAGATATATATTATATATTATATATAATATATTTTAATTGTTTATTTCGAATTTGAAATAATTACCATAAAATCAATTCTATAGAGTATATTTATCTCATCCTCCTATAATTTTTTTTTCACATGATAGTTAAACCGGCGCTCAATGGAAGGCGAGAACGCCGAATAGGACGGGGTCTCGGGGTCGATCCTGGGTGGGGATGGCCACAGCCGACCGCCCCAGCCACCCGCATCCTCCTATAATTTTGAAAAAACATATTTAGTAATCCACCCTAAATTCTAAAATATTAACACCTATCTATGTAATTAACACATTCCTTATTTCTAATTAAGAAATCAATCCACTTTCCATTCTCTTGGCAATCATCATCCTCTTTGCAATTATCATCAACTGACGATAAACTGATAGCCCAAAGACAAATCCCATTCTACGCACTTGTGTTTTAAACGAATGAATTTTTTGTTATTGGTAGAATTTGAAATCAGGAGTCCACTATAAGTGGACTCCATCAAACAATTTGTTTGAAACTGGGAATGACATATTTAGTACGCGCACACAGTATATGCAAAAAATTTCTACCAACTTTTATAAAGTCAAATGTATGAGTAGTATGTATACCTGATAGAGGTGTCTTAATCTAATTAAGATTGATATGATATATATTAATTTATTTTAGTGTATATATAAATGGATAATAGGTAATGACAATTTTAATTGGATGTCATGAAAAATTGGATATCTATTTTATTTCATTCATAAAAACTATATATACTTTTTCTTAATATACTAATAAAATTAAATCTGTAACAATGAATAAATTTTGTTTCTAACTCTTTTTAAAATATAAATTCATACATTACATCATGTGCGCATGTAAATACAACTCCCGTGAAGTCCGACCTTGTATACTTTCTCACTTAGTTTTTTTAGCTTTTTTATTTTACTATTCATTTAATCACTAACACAGATCACATATAAAGTACGTATATCAAATATAAGTTTTTTTAGCTTTTTTATTTTACTATTCATTTAATCACTAACACAGATCACATATAAAGTACGTATATCAAATATAATATGTATATAAAATATAATACAACAAATAAGATATAATAAATCTCACTAAGTTTATATATAAAATATAATACAACACATATGACGTAATAAGTATTTTATAATAATTACATTATATAATACAAAATTGTCACATTATAAAGCAACACATTTCCATGTTCACCTTTTATAAAAATGTTGCATCTTTTGTTCTAGTTTTTAAAGTGACTTGCAACTCAACTTTGCAATATGTGCAAACTTGTAGTTGTCATATATGTAACCTATCTTTACAAGACTCTACTAGAATCAAATAGAAGAGAACCTTCACAATCTAGCTTTGCATGGAATAGAATGGTTGCAAGCCCCAACCTCGACACTAACCACAATTTGAAGGTGACCCACAACCCAACTTTGCATGACTTATTGAGTCACTACCAACCTATAACCGATCCTTGCAAATGTTGTCCATCAACAACATTGTCATTACCTACAACCTAATATAACCCTTTGTTGTGAATCTATTTACAAATCCTCTTTCAACATTATTTGACCCTATAGCATGACGGTTAGAGTGAGGCACCACACTACCATAAGGAGGAAGGTCCAAGCACTTGAGTTTTGGGAGAAGCTAAGAAATTAAGGCAATGGTGGGAGAAGGCGACTAGATTATTTGAGATTATGAGTTGATCTTAATGTGAAACCTAAGGTTGGCTATTGATTTTAGGAATCTCGATCTCTCTTAGATATTTATATAGAGAATAAATATAATAAAAAAATCAATAAAGGAAATATTTTTAACTAGGATTAATTATTCTTCCCGTGGGTATGCTAATTACAACTTGCAAGGAAAGAAAGTGAACTTAAAATCAAAGATGATGTAATCTAGTTAATCCCTTTCCAACCTAAATGTAAAGAATGAAATACAAGCACTAGGATTTTGTTAGCCATATTTTTTATCAACAAGAATAGAATTGCAAAGTGTTGTAAATCCGTAACAAAACATAATTGATTTTCTTCTAAAATAATCTAATGGTTTAAACCTAAAGTTTAAAATCCTATATGAACTCACCCTCATTATGTAATGCACTCAATATCCATAAGGAAATTAAGGGGATCCCATCACCTAGATTGCATTGGATATATATGATTATAAATATTAATGGGGAACATGGTGACATAGAGTGATTCCAGTTTGACAAAACTTGGTCTGAAGTGTCATGGTTTTAACTCCTTATATGTTGTATCGTTTTTTTTAATAAATTTTTTATATCTATTATGATTGCATAATCTTGTGATTATGAACAACTGATTACATTATGAGGATTATTTCACATCTACTGGTGTCATCACATTTCATTAACATCATGAGTTTCATGCTATAATTTGACAAAGTATATTATGCCAATGACTCAATGAAATCATTAGTTTTGAAGCATAAACAAAAAGGAAAAAAGTTGATTTCTAAGAGATTTTATGTCTTTGTTGTAGACTTGATCTTGATATATTCTTCATTTGAACTTTACCAATACTTGGTTTATAGAGATATTTCAGTAATATGTAAAAGGGGGATGAATCTTCTTTTCCTATTGAACCTACTTATGTAATACACCTTACTCAGCATTGAGTTGGACAGTGGCATGTGATACTTGTTTGGAATAGTTTGTTTGGTCGGTTATAAGGTTTGACTTGGGGTGTTCATCATTTTACATGTGCTATAATCTAGGTTTATTTCTCTTTTTAATTCATGTATGATGATTAAAAGGGTTGTGTTTGAATTTGGGACTTAAGGGTGCACGGGATAAAAAAAATCATAAATATTGTAGCCCAACAACATTTGTATTTGATGGTCCTTGCAACCAATTAATTACTCCACACTTGGCTACTTAAACTTTGTACCATCAATGGAATTTATTGCAGCATGAATTTGGTTGTTAAGGGATATTGTATTTGTTACATTGATATGCATCAAATGGTTCTAATATAACTAAGTCATTCCATGACCTATCTCACCCATTGTAGTGATCCTTAACCTATAAATTGAATCACAACAAATATATAGAACCCTTATACTTCATAATAGCCAAAATATATTCACCGTAAGAATAACAAAATGATATAGAGAAACCCTTAAGGTAGGGTAACACCATCAAATACTTCATAAGGAAGGAATCACTCCACTAACCATGCTTGCTAATATAAAATTCATCACACATACCTCAATATAATGACACTCACATGTATTTATACTTTCTCATGAGTATTCTTAGGGGCTTATACCAAATAAACCCTCGCTATTATATTATTTCCTTAAAACTACCTAGTGGGCCTATTCCATTATTAATAACCACATTACATTAATTATTCTTCCTGTCAAATTCTATATGTGTCACAGGTGGATCTAGATTACTAGAGCAAGCTTCACTTAGAATTTACCAAACATTGACAGGAAAATAGAAGAAATATGAAGAAAATATTAAGTAGAACACAAGAGAAAAACAATCATGTGGATTGATCTTCCATTACATTATCGTTCAACAACATGTGTACAATATATAGATGCTTTCAGGAGGAAAAATCGAGAGACTTAGTGGCAAGTTGAGTAGCTCACATTAATGTTAGGCTTAGTGGAGTAATTCCCCCAATATATGACATTGTGCCAAGTGTAACTCTTGTATTGGGCCATAGTGAGGTCCAATGAACCTATGAGGACCATGAGGAAGTTAGGCAAGTCAATACATGTGGATGGAATCATTATGAGGGAGAATTATGTAGTTTAGGGCTTTAGTAGTGGCCATTAATGAGCAATTTGACAATTTTTAGTGCCTTAGCACCCTTGGTCCAACCTTGTCCCATAAAATAGGGAAGTGGTGCGCCTGCCTCATTAAATGCATTAAATAGGGAGCCTTTAACTCCCCAGAATAAGGAAATGGGGCACACTTGTGGACAAACTTGGCTATAATGACAAACCACTAGTCTAATATGTGGACAAACCCCCTAGATTAGGCACTATGAAGCCAAACCATGGAACAACTTACATTAAACACTTAAACTCTTACTCAAGGATTATTAACCAAGGTCTATATGGGAATTATGTTCCAACACTTCCTTAGGTACACATTACATGATATATTCCCCTTGGGTACCTCCCTAGGTACCCCATATTATTCTCCCCTAGGTATATTACATTCTACCCCCCTTGAAACATGTTTCATCCTTGAAACATGAGTGGTGGTCATATAATAAGATATACTAAGAATAGTAGTCAATTGGTACCAAACACGAGCATCCATAAATCCAAGTGAAATGTGGATACACAATCTAACTACTTCCTTGCCACCTTGATCTTGATTCTAGTTGCTTTGGTTCCATGATGTTTCTCTGCTACTCTTTTGTCTCCATGCATTGCCTTTATTTCTCCATGTGCCTCCATATTGGGTGCCCTTATAGGTCCATGCCTCTCCATAGTAAGTTCGTCGATGATCATGACCTTGCCTTAATGAATGTTATTTATCATGGCACATTGTGGTTGTTGATAGATTGCAAACTTAGGTATTGGTTCTTATTTCTTTGACTTTGAACCTAGTTCCTTGGGGTCATGTAGCTCCTTAACATCTTTTTCCTATTTATCTCCTTCATGGTGAATTTATTCATGTGATTCTATATCTTTTTCTTCTTTTGATTCAACCTCAAACTCTGCATATGCCATGTTTGTAGAAACTTCAACTAATATACCTTCAAGGATTTCTTCATGTTCCCTCTTGTGCCATTCTTGTTTCATACGAGAAATATCCTGCAAGGTAAATTTATTTTTCTTGTACAAAAGCTTCATAAACTTCTTTTGCACTTTAATGTTTACTATACCAACTAAGTCCATCCAAGGATATCCCAAAACAATGTCTACATCATCCATATTGATAACATGAAAATTTGAGTGCAACACATATTTATCCATATTAATCTTCAAATCTTTAAAAATTTGAACATTTTCACCCTCAACATGTGTGCTTTGAATTTATTATGCGGGTACTTGCAACATTTTAGCCAATTGATAAGATTATACTTTCTACTAGGGTTTATAAAGATACTAACACTTTCTTGTTGAATACTTCAATAAACTTGTAATGGAAAGTTTGTACATGAAAATAAACCCTTGGCACTTTCTTTATCATTCTTCACAGTATGATACCACTTGTTTAAAAATACCTTTTCAATTTTTTCATTTGAAAGTTTTTTCATCTTGTCACGATTAAATGAATGCCACCATCTAACAACATCTTCTTTTAAATTATAAGGTAACCAATATCTCCAATTCTCTAGCCACAATCATTTTTCATAACATAAGTACTCTTCAATTATAGTACCATCATCTTATATTGTAAAAAACATTTTGCTTACTATAACTCCAAAAATAGAGCTAGGGTTTTGAAGAAAATCACTTATTTATGAGATGACAAATTCAAAATGAGCATAACTCCATTAATACTTCTCGTAATATCTATCATGACCACAATTATGAAATTCCATGGTCATTCTGTATCAATTGGAGATGATTTGACTGAAATATGGTCACTCTATCAAAAGATATTAGCACTGGAATCTACGCAGCAGTCACCAGAAAAACCCAAAAAACAACCGATTTTAAATCAACAATAACTTCACTTTTCGAACTTCGTTTTGGACGATTTGTTTTTTGAAATTTGATGTCTCGAAGAGAGGAAATCAGATATGTGATTTGTTTCTTCATATTATAAGTTTTAGAAATTGACCTGAATTTTGTCGTCCTCTTTTTTTTATTAAAAATTTTGCCAAAAAGAAAAAAATCTTCCAATTTTTTTGGCCCAAGAAAGTGCTCTAATACCACTTGTATTGATCCTTAACCTAGCCACAAATTGAATCACAACAAAAATATATAACCCTTATTCTTTAGAAATACCCAAAATATATTCACCATAAGAATAACATCAAGATATAGAGAAACCCTTAAGGTACGATAACACTATCACATACTCCTTATGGAAGAAATCACTCCACAAACCATGCTTGCTAAAATATAATTCATCACACATACCTCAATACAATGATACACATGTGTATTTATACTTTCTCATTAGTATTCCTAGAGGCTTATGCCAAATAACCCCTCATTATTATATTATTCCGTAAAACTACCTAGTGTAAGGTCTCGATTTTGACCCCATTTCATTAAAATGTGCATGATGTAATATTGTTATTAAATCGTGGTGAGGAGCTCAAGGCCAAGGCCCTGCCATCGATTTATTGATGCATATGGTTTACGTGCTAGCTAGGCACATTGGAATTTCAAATATCATGTAAATATGCATTTTAATAAAATACCCACAACTAGCTATGCAACGCAACAAGAGATGGGGGCATGATTTTACAAGGAATTGGGAGGGAAATATTCAAACCCTTGAACCAATCAAGTCAAGCCAAGTTTCAATGAGAGAACCCATAAAACCGTCAACTACCCATGTTGTCTTTTGTACCCAATCATTCATTTCTCCCAAGAGTTGGTTGAGGTAGTTAATGCCTTGGGGAATGGGAGGTATGGCTGTCCAAATTCGAGTATGGGCAAGCCACCTTGCATGGAAAAACGTGTTTTTTCTCTTTTGGCAAGAAAAGAGCCATGAACTGCTCCCCAAGTCATTACCCATAAACCAGTTTCTCTCCCTCATGAGTTGGGAGCTGCTTGGGCGTTTTCCAGCCACGTTTTTCTAGTTTTTCTTTGTTCTCTAGTTGGGAAGAGGACGTTTTTGTGTTGCAGAGCTGCTAGAAGAAGAGGGAGCTCGATTTGGGGTTTCAATGAGGCCGTTTTGGCAATTTGAAATGCTCATAACCTGTGGGAGAAATCGGGTTTGCTCCCTGTGGTCGAATCCCCCTTTCCACAGTCCGTTTTGGTGTGCCCACAATTTGGGAAAGACCCATGGCCATCTTGTTTTTAAATCCCATTGTTAAACCTGTGTATCCATGCCCAATGATTGTGCTTTCTTTGTGAGAAAATAGTATGTTGGGGTGTGGGTTATGGGTAACTGTTGCTTTGGTTGTGCACGAGCTTGAATGTCCCCTTTTCCTTGTAAGAATCATGCCTAGCTCGGGGGTGGCAATTGTGTTGAGAGAATTGATGAACACAACTAGCCTATGGTTGGGTGGAACATTGCAGCGACATAGCTAGTTGCTTGGGACAATTGCGAAATGAAGATAAGTATCTGATGTGTATTTACTTCTGCAATGTTTAATTTGAGGATTATTTTGATATTCTGGATGAGTATGAATTGTGTGTGGATGATGTTTTAATTCCGTTGTGCATGCTTGCTTGATTTGCATCTGCACACTTTTGTTTTTAATTGTATGAATCTAATGAATGGGCCGAGTTTATGTAAAAGCCCAGATATTGGTATCATGTTCCCTTCCTTGCATTGGGTCCATGGGAGGGGACTTGACACCTAGTGGCCCTATTCCATTATTTATGGCCACATTTGTAATTAATTATTTCCCCTTAGGTACACATTACATGACATATTCCCCTTAGGTACCTCCCTAGGTAGCCCATATTATCCTCCCCTAGGTATATTTTCATTCAATCATTTGATTTCATTACAAGTCCAAAAGCTTGGCCCTAACATGTTTTTGGTAATTACACAGTAATCATACTTTGGTAACTAACTTCAATTCATATTTATACCATCTTGTTGTTACTTCCTTCTGCTATTTGGAAGAAGTTTTTTCTAGATATGATTGGGTTTGGAGTTTGGATTAGATTCTCACACAATGTTTTGAGGTAGAATTTTTTCATGAACTCGCATTGGTTTGAGTGGCTACTTGTTTTAATGGACTTTGTTTATGCACTACAATTGTAACAAGTTTTTACATTGTACTTTGTAATACTCTCTCGTTCACTAGGTTACTTTGACCATATTTACTTCTCATACTTTTCCAAGTCAACGCTCTTCGTATGACACTTTGAGCTTCTATTTGTGGAAAAGTATATTATGGATTTTTTAAGAGAGTTGTAGCTTAGTTGGCATTTCATCAACCCTTGTTGATGATTAGCACATTGTTGAAACCCTATTTGCAACTTCCCTTGTTTGCATCCATTAGTCATACCTCTTGACACACATAAATTGTTGCTTTAATTGTTACTCGGATACGATATCCATGTTGAACCTTAGCTATTGAAATGTCCTTATTATGCATGGCTAATGATGCATTATCATGAATTTTTCCATAGTTTTCTCTCTTTATTACTTGTGGTAAAAGTTTTCCTCACAATATACAGATGTATTTTGACTTGGGCAATTAACCTACCCTTGCTTGTACTTAATTTTATTCAAGGGTTTCCTTACTATGAGGTGTTTTGAACTTAGAATTGAACCCTAGCCTATGTGACCTATTTTATTTATCCAACTCTATACTTGGCATATTCATGGTTTTCTTTACTTGCCATGAGCATAAAATACTCAATTCTAGTATGTATTCAGAAGAGTTGGACTATTCCAAATCCCTTCACTTGGCATTTGATACTACATAAACTAACCCGATTTCTTGAGCACCATTTATGATTTTGTGTAATTGTATGTGAACTTGGAAAATAAATGAGTTTAGAGGTATCATTATAGTTCTTATTCGACACAAGGATGTTGGTTTTTGCTAAGATAATGGCTCAATGATTAAAGTTGCATCCACTTTCATTCACCATACCCTCAATTTGCTCAACTTATCTTGTTGGCATAGTTGTTTTGGTTCATACATGCATATGCATTTATATTATAACTTTGTAATAAGTTTCCTTATTTTGTTCTAAATTTTGTAATATTCATTTGATGATGAGTAATAAAGTGGTATTTGTCGAAATCAATGTTTCTTTGACTTGTTTCACCATATCATTTGTTGTTGTTAAAATTTGATATTGCCTTTCCATATTATATATCATAGGTCTGCTTACATCATCTACGCTTGACCCTAATTCTATAACAAACTCATGTAATTGTTTCACCATATCATTTGTTGTTGTTAAAATTTGATATTGCCTTTCCATATTATATATCATAGGTCTGCTTACATCATTTACGCTTGACCCTAATTCTATAACAAACTCATGTAATTTGATTCATTTTATGATATCTACTTGATTCAAATTGTTCATAGACTTGGATTGGTTGATCTTATATCATGTTTTTTTCACGTTTTTTTTATTAATAACAATACGACTCCATTATCCCCAACCTCTTTTATAGAAATGACCATGACTTGTCAAATTACCATAGCTTGCATGCTAAAAATATCTTTATCTCTCTCCTCACTTTCATCCCTACATACCTAACAACATTCTACAATTTGAATGCAAGTTATATGTAATTGTGAAATACATTGTTCTTGTTTTCTACCATAATTTAATTAATGTTTTGTTTTTCATAAGCTTAATGAAAATGGAGTTACAATATTAATTATTGGCTTATAGATGCATGTTGTTGATTGTTTAATAGATGATTTTCTAGAGGTGAGGATCTCATGGCCAAAGAAGAGGCAAGGGAAACATGGTTTTTAATATATGAATAGGTGGTTAGACAAATAAAATTTGATTCTCTATTCATTTCAATGCCGACTCTAATGAGATTTCGAATTCAACTCAGATTGTCCATTTATATTTGGGATATGATACCAATGTACAAACTCCTTTATTTCCATTCCCACAAAATATACAACCACATCCAAACATTTTTCAGATTCATCATGTTTTCATTGATGTTGTTGATGCATGGAATTCTAACCTTGTAGCTCCTTTTGCAAGAAATGATAGATGAGGAATTAATCCAAATACAAATCTCCCTCCTTAGATAGATTTAGGGAAAGATCGATTATTTGATTCCAATTCAAACTTTACACATCCCCCCCTTAAGATGTTATAAGCCCACCTTTGTGCTTGAATTTTCCTCTACTAAGTTAAAACCTACCAAAGACAAATAAATGATGGATATCAAAAATCCATCCATGCTTCCTCAAGTGTCCCCACTCTCCCATTTGAGGCATTGTTGTAAACCCTTTTGTTATTAATCGAATTGAGGTTCACCAATAGCAATTCATGTACTATACCTCTTCTTACTCTCATTGTGTACCTCTTGCAACACCACCTTTTTGGAGAGAAATAATCCTGGTTATATCCTTTGAGGAAATGCATCCTTAGGTGTATGTCTAGTACTTAAAACTCACTCCCTAGAGTATTCAAGCATATCAATCTTACCGATTTGGCCATACTTATTTGGGGTCATGCATGTGATCTACATGTTTGAGTAGATGATTGTGATGTAATTGAATGCACAAAAAAGGTGAACATTTGCTTTCTTAAATAGCAGATATGCACACTAGACATTACTAATTTTGATGCATGTGTGCGAGAGAGATATAATAAACAATTGTGCTTGACATGGATCATTTTGGTTTGTGGTTGATATGAACAATGATCTTGGTTATGATGCAAGGTTATTTATGCACTTTAATGGTTGTATTTTACGTAATATCACATGAAAATTTTATTATGGCTCAGTAATTGGTTTATTTGGAAGAACATTCATGATTAGTTTTATGAATTAATGACATGGTGATATAAGGAAACATGAGGAATGATGAATTAAACTATTCAATAGAATCATAAGGTGACACAAGCTTTAGGAAATCATGACCCATGGAAGATAATGGTACACTTAACAAATCTAGTAGTAGGTGATGGGTCCCATCCATTTGTTTTTACCTTATGTCATATGCTTAAGCACATGTCATTCTTAAAGTACTAGGTTCGAATGCAAAATCATATCATTGGATTGCTTGGGACAGAGTAACACTACCAAAATGTTGGGGCAGCCTTGGTATTATACAGCTGGGATCCTTTGGAAAAGCCTTGGCGGAAAAGAACATATGGAGGCTCTTGACCTGTGTTTATATATGGACTAAGATCATAGTATCACAATATATTAAACCTTTTTCGGTGGAGGATTGGTTCAGAAGTGGGGGAAATCGACCTAGGGTTTCTTCTATGATGTGGAAGGTTGCTTTGAGTGCTTTCCACCTCATTGCCGATGGGCTCCAGTGGTTGATTGGTGATGGGAATAGTGTCTGGATTGACATCGACCCATGGATCGGATGCAATAGTTTCTATCCTCTCACAGATCATATGATTTTGCAGCTACATGATCGTGGGATTTTCTTCATATCATGCATCGCTAATCCAGCCTCTACGACTATTCACAAACATGGTTGGTATGATGCTGCTTTTTGAGTTTTCAAAATGAAGAAAAGGATATATGGGATAGATACATTCAAGGACTTTGGGATATGCCAATTCACATCAGACACTCTCCTGATTTGATTAAATGGTTTCCAAATAAAGTAGGCAGGGTTTATGCTCCTAAGATCGGTTATCTGATGTTGTTCTCCAATAGACAACTCCTTGCACATCGATGGTGGTTCGTCTCATTGTGGAATATCTCATGCCCCTCAAGACAAAACTCTTTTGCTGGGCCACATTGAATGAACGCATCCCTGTTTGGGATCGGCTACACCGACATTTTCTCGAAGGACCGGGCCAATGTTCACTATGTAAGACCCAATTGGAGGATAGTTTGCACCTTCTCATCAATTGTTCCTATATCCAAAGCATTTGACAACATATTAATTTGATTGCCAGTTTTCATCGCCAATGGAATGGTAGTTCTGTCTCTGAAGCACTGGAATTGTGGATTGATCTCCCATATATGCTAATACTTACCCTGATCTTCCTTATATCGTGATACGGCACACATGGAAAGCACGGAATTTATCTATCTTTGAAGATATTCTCATCCCTCCCGAGGTTTATGCTATTCGTAGTTTGGCTATTGCACAGTCGTATTCACAGGTATTAGTTTTACAGAAACCACAGGACGTTATGGTGGAGGTGATCGATCAAAATGCCCCTTGGGGATATTTTGACAGTGTGACACCAGGTTCGCCTACTTGCGGAGGTGCAGGTGGCACCATTTACTTCAATTCTCACAAATGGTTTAAGTGTGGCATTAAAATTCCTTCTACGGGCTGACTTTTCTAAGGATATCCAATGAATGAAAGCTTTTGGGGATTCTTCCCTCATCATTCAATGGATGAAGAACCGGTGGAGGCCTCATAACCTGTTATTGATTCCTATCTATGAGGAGGTCAATTAGATGGTCTCCCTTTTTCAAAGACTATCCTTCCAACACATCTATAGGGTTAGGGATTTTGAGGCTGATCGATTATAAAAAATTGGTCTGCTACTCGATGACGACTTATGGCAGACATGGGAACAAGAACATGAGCACATTACCTATGTAGGCCCTGGTCCTATCACTTTTTGATTTATGGTATGACTGTTTATTATGGATGTATATGCATTGATCATTTTGGTATGACTGATGCATTGATCTTCATTACAATCTCATTTTTGTATGATGATACATATTATCTGTTATTTTATAATATAATATTTGATTGATAATCAATATCATGAAATCATTTCTGGTCATTTAAAATATATTTACTTATATAAAACGAACACGCTCTTTTTTTCATGAAAAAAAATATCATTCTTAAAATGACTTTACTTTTCCTAACATTTTTTCACATTCTATTTATTACGATTATTATTTTGAAAATATTTTATTACCATTATTATTTTAAAATATTTTATTTGTTTATAACTACTCATTACCATCTAAACATTATAAAGTTAGAAATCTAAACATTATAAAGTTAGAAATTGGAAAGCCTAAAGACAAGACGAAGAGATGTATGCCAAAGATCCGCTAATTATAAATAATCATTGTGTTGTTCATTCCATATTATGGATTGTAAAGGATTTAAGAGTGCCGATGACAAGCACTGAATATTAAATAATTTGAAAAAATAGTATGTTTAATGGATATGATTTTTTATTTTAAAGTTGAGAACTAAGTTCCAACTCATACCTTGTTTAACCAATTGGCTTGTTTGTATATTGCTTCGAAAACATCACAACAAGATTTTACCTAAGATTGGACCTAACTTTTTGCAAGAATGTTATCGGTTGTTATTTCATGAATGTATTTAAATGTAAAATTTATATAAATGATTATGAATATTTTAGTTATTTTTAAAAATTTATTATTAATCTTAATTTATGTTTTTTTTTTTTTAAATTTGGTTTTATTAAGCATCGAAAGGGATCAAATCTATCATAAATTTGGCTTTATAAGAGTTGAAAGGGATCAAATTTAAGGTACAAATTCCTTTTATAATCTTAAATTTCAAGAAAAGTTTGCATCTAAAGGAATTTGATCCCTCTTAACTTGATCGTACTTAAGAAAACTGGAACTCATCATTCATCATAATTTTGTTGGAAATGATAGCAAACCACTTGCCAATCTAAAAACGACTAGTAATTACTAGTGAATTGTAAAATGCTTCTCAACTTAATAAACTACATTGAAAAATTATTCACAAAATTAATCAAACATTAAAATAATAATTATAAAAATATAAATTATAATAAAATAAATCAATATAAATTTCTTTTAATTTCAAAACTTCCAAACATAAAAAAATACTTTAGTTTCGTAATGATAAAAAAAAAAAAAATCACATTCATTATAAAATTCTAGAATAATAAAAATTTATTTTAGTAAGAAAGTGTGATGTGATCCAATTTCAATTATTAATGAATTATTGGAAAACAACTTCATTTTATTATTTTAAAACCTCTTTATATGTATTAAATTGATAAAATTCAGAAAAATATAATGGAGATGATCAATATCTTGGCAGCCACGTACACGAAAGTAAAGGAATATTGGTATTTGGTAGGTAATGGGCCAATGATGGGAGTTATCTCTATCTACTTGTTTTTCCCCATTACCATTGTAGCCGAACTTATTCTCTGTGAAACTGCGTACCGAGCTTTATTCAAGATTCTATTTCTTCTTGAAATAAGATAATTAATATTGGTATGGGAATTATCGAATTCCATGAATTTTACTGTTCTCTATGAATTCCATTAATTCTGTTAAATATATAGGATTTTATGATATACATATTGAAATATTATATAAATTTGGTTTAGAATGTAGTTAATTTAAATTTGGAGTTTTTTTAGTTTATATGTGCTACATCAGCTTTTTTAGTTTATATGTGCTACATCAGCATTTGAGAAGTGACACATCTCATTTAATTGAACTATACAAAAGCAACTTTTGATACAATAATTATGAATATTTTGATTATTCTCTTAAACTTATTATTAATTCTTTATTTATGTTTTTTATTTGATTTTAAATTCCTATAAATATATATTTTTAAATTATAAAATACAAAAATATAATAATTCTAATGCTTCCTTTATTTTTATTTTTAAATTTATTAATTTTATTTATGTAATTCATTTTTCTTCTTTCTTGTATAATTTAAAAAAATACATTAAAAGTTTATAATGATAAATCATTACAAAACTAAACATGAGAAAATTCTTAAAAGATAATCACTATAAGTTTAATTAAAAGATATCCTTTCTTACTTTTCCCTCAAATTATCCTCATGAAGGTGTAGAGATGTTGATTGTTTAGTTACTTTTTTACAATAAACATGTTTTTCCATTTTCACTTTGATGATAAACCAATTTGGTAAAGGATAACCTAAGATTTATTGATTTCCTAAGTGGATGTAAAACTAAATGATAAAAATAAAGAGAATGGAAGAAAGCTATTTAGACTAAGGTTAGGAGCAAACAATATACATCTAAATAAGGGTTAGAGGTCTATGTCATAGACAGAGAATTTTTTAAGGATCCATACTTATTTGGAAGTGTAAAAATCTTCGTGATTTTTACTAATTCTTAAAAGTTCAACTATAAATATTTCACAATATTTTTGTAAAATATGCAAATTTACAAGGATTTTATTAGCTTTTAGAATGATCTTCCCATTTTTAAATAAAATAATTTTATTCTATAGAAATTGGGTGAAGTGCTTTTGGAAATCATGCAAATGGGCAAATTGTTTTTGGAAAAAAAGGGAAAATAACCAGATGAAAAACTTTATCCCCTAATAATTTTCTTGGTCAATCTATTTGCAACCGACTAAATATCCCCTACAAAACAAACTTGTACACCTAGCTTCAATAATATGCAATGAAATAAACACATGAAGCAATAAAAAATGCACAAAATCTCTATCTAACTAATGCAATTATGAAGACCCCTAATGCCATCAATTAGAAAGTAAATTCCACATCTAAGACTATGGATAGTGTTGAAGATGCCACAGAGTGACAAAACAATCGAGCAAGAGAAAGACCTATTAGGAAGCTCCAAGTGGCTATAAGGTTGAGGAGTCAATATATCCAAATAGTTCAAGAGTGTGAGTCAGAGATAAGAGTGCTATTGCAAATCCAATGGGATAATGGTATATAAGAGAAGAATGTTGGGAAGCTTTAACAATGATATATGGAGCTATATAATCAATTTGGGAACACCCTAAGTGCATGTGTGAATATTAGGCTAGTCATTGGACAAGTCAAATTTTTGGTACAAATCATACCATAGGTTTTGACCATCATACTATAGTTATTATGATTGTATTATAGCTCATTTTGAGAAAAACTCTAGTACATGGACTATGGCACATGTGTGGAATAAGTTTCAATATGGTACATGAGAGTCATGGTACACTTATCATGTCCATACAAAGTAGGTGTAGGGAATTTTTATCAAGTAAACCACATGAAAATCATACCCAAGAGGATTTATGCTAGTCAAAGACTCAAAATGAAGCCTTCCCAACTAACTAGGACCAAATAAAATGCATGAATCCCAAGGAATGATCAAGTTTTTTGGAGAGTGACCAAGTTGAGAACCTGGAGAGTTTAATGAAGTAAAACATGTGACCATAGGTTAATGAAATGGGCATAAAGGCAATGTGAACCTTGTCTACACTCTAGACATCAAGCGGACAAAACATGTTCATGTTCCTAGGATTGGTAAGGAAGTACAAGTTGGATTTAATAATATTAAACCAACTCAAATGGGTTGTCACAAAGACAAGTGGAAATCCATTTTCATCATCCATGAGAGATTCATGTGTGGTTTATGCACTATGGAAAATCCCCACAACCACATCCACATATATACTTGTATGAAGTGAAAAATCCATGTACACTACATATTCCTCACATAGAAAGATCCTCTATCCATGAAGAGGAATAGGAATGAGTTGCCATGAAAGTGAGTCAAATGTGAAAAATAAATAGAATTCACAAAAAAAAGGATGCAACAATTATCAAACACAATGATGCATGGAAATGAGAAGGTGGCCATTGGTAAGTATGGGATTAACCAATGCCTTGACATAAGGAGGGAAAGATTTGATGTAGCAAGGTCTAGCCTCATGACTACCATGGAGGCCCTCAGACCAAAACATTGAAACACAAGTGTAGAACCACAAGAACCACATTTTGGAACCACAATAACAAGCACAAAGACAAACGAAAAAGAAAGGAAACAAGCAACAAATGTATGAATTGCAATAGGTGTTAGGAAGAGAAAAGAAAGAAGCAAGTCTAACTATCATGCAAGTAGGAAATAACTAGACATTGAAAGTAGAGTATGGAAAGAAAATGCTGAAATGAGAAAGGATAAAAGTGAGAAGTAATACTTAATCACAACTAATATCATGTGGCAACGTGTTGTGGGCATGCTAAGAGTAGGAGGAAAAATTCCAGGGTATGTTATAAGTTTCACATGAGCTATGCAAAAGAACGTGCTTCAAATGGAATGAAATGTCAGCAACAGAAAATAAGGGAAAGAAGAATGAGAAATACACTTACCTATGTGCCAATAATGACAATGAAATATTGGAAAGGAATGTTGTGCACAATGTACATGAAGAGTGAGAGAGATAATCCAAGATGAATCATGTACTTGTAATACAATATTTAGAATATTTCTCTAAGTGGGGAAAGAGAGATTCCCACTCCCAAGAGGATAGAGGAGAAAGTGAACTCAACAAGAGGAAGAAGAAGAAGGGGGAAAGCTTGTCTCGAGAGGATCATGGGTGAAGAATAGGTTGGTGCCACTAATGAGAACTGATTGAAGAAAATAAATTTCCTCGAGGTGGAGAAATGGAATATAAATAGAGAATCATAGATATAAATAGGGTTAAGTAGGAGACATTGTAACTCTTGAAATTAATGATAATTAGGGGACACTCTATCTCTTGATCACCTTATCTCATGATAAGGATATAAAATATAGGGGAAAAAATGATCTCTTGTTAAACATAAGTAAAAAGTCAATTTTTTTTCAAAAAGAGAGGATACACTACCTATTGGTAGGGATAAACAAATCATCGACACTGATAGGAGCTAGAAAAATTGATGTAGGAGGTAGGAAACAATATTAGTGAGGGATAATGAAGACAAGCCACCTCATCCCTCATCCAAGATAAGGATGAAACCCTCTCCCAGTAAATGTGGATTGACACCCTACCCACTAGTACATCCCAAGACAACAATAATGCAAGTGAAGGCAAGGTAGGAAATATGAGACAATACTAGAGAGGGTTGGTGAAGGAAATAAAACTTGGCTCAAGGAGGGGTAAGGGTAGGGTAGGGGAGAGCCTAGCATTTGAATAACCTATATCTCATGAGAATAAAACTAGTAAGAGTGAATATATGTGGGAAACCTTTATCTCTCATTAGAGATAAGGAGGATGTGATTTCTATCTTAAGGCAAAGGGACAACCTACCCATAGATAGGGATGAAGTTGACAATGACATGAAAAATAGTTAGTGAAGGAAATTCAAGAGACAAGTGAAAAAATGAGCAATAGATAGTGAAGGAAAATAAACTTATCCCTTGTCTCGAATTAGGGAAAAACCCTTCATGTCATAAATAGTAGAACTTTTTTTATCTACACTAAGAGAAAAACAAGGGATTTAAGTCATTGATAATGCTAAGTAATCCAACAAAGGATGAAAAGGAGGTGATAGATAAAATAGAAGAGAAAAGAGACACGAGAAAAAATAAATTATATGGGATACATGAGACATAAGGAACGAGAGAAGAGGGATGCATAATAAATTGTGTGTTCTTTGACTTTTAGTCCAAACTAGAAAATCCACCTCTAAGCCTAGATGCTTCCCAAATATCAGCTCTAGAATTTTCAGCCTTAGGACACCTCTAAATTAAAGTATGGAATAACATTGGAAAGATCAAAATAATTCACTTCTAAGAGTCCCAAACTTCATGGAAATTCAAGGAGAAAATATACCAAACATTGAGGGAAGTTTTATCCCCTTCTAGGGAAACTTATCAGGCAATAACCATATCTAAAAATGTATTTTTACAGCAATATAAAAATAGTAAAATCAACCCCTTTTATTATTCATTATATTCTAACAATTTTTCCCTTTACTTGTGTCATATCAACAAGACATAACTAGTCGTGAACATCAATGCATAAAGAACATATATATTTGAAATTCAAATCTAGAAATTGCACAATATATGGACAGATGGAAACTTCATATATATTCTCAATATGAAGTACACATACATAGTACCATAGTATTCTATCAAGGCTAGTACAAAACTCCAACTATCTAAAAATACCTAGCTAGGGTAAATAATCAAACTCTAGATCAACCAAGAAGATACAAGTGCAAGATTCTTTTCGACAAAAATTCCAAGGCAATAAATCCTCCTCATTTATTCTTCACCAAACCAACCTAGGGTTTTATAAAAAAACATAAGCTGTAATATCCAAGAGTAAACCCTAATCCTATAACTCCAATATGTTCCAAGAAACTCTAGAAAACCAAGAAACCATAGTTCCCAGAGAGAGAGAGAGAGAGAGAGAGAGGGTAGTGCACACTCCTATCATAGTCACATATATACACACGAGAGAGAGAGAGAGAGAGAGAGAGAGAGAGAGAGAGAGAGAGAGAGAGAGAGAGAGGCTAGTGCACACTCCTATCCTAGTCACACATATACACACGAGTGAATAAGAATGAATGTGTTCTGGAAATATTCCCTCCTTGTTCCTCTATTTATATGAGAGGTAAGGGAGGCCAATAGTAATTTGTGGGAAAAATCCCTTGCAAGCAATCAGCATGAACCTTGTAGTAATCACACCTGAGACAACCACTCTAAAGTACATATGTCATGATCAAAGGTGATGATATAAACGATAAGATCTCTAATATGATTTAGGTACACAAGGTAAGTCCACATGCATTTATCAGAAGCCTCCACAAACTCCATTGACCCTCCTAAGCAATGTACTCCACTCTGATAAATACCCCCTACAAGAACACTATCGAATCCCTATGCATCATTGAACCATCTCTAATCCTCTAAACATGAATCCAAGCTACCAAATGTGATCTAGGATATAATAGCTCCTCCATGTTGAAAAATTCTCCTCATCTAAAGTAGAGTGCTCTCCAGGTAAGTGGTCCTCCATGTGGTCATTTGAAGAGAATCCAATAGTCATTAAAGCTAATTCTAATTCCTAAGGGATGAACACCAATCCCTCACCATCCTGAGGTCAATCATGCACTAAGAAAACTATCTCAACTGTGCATATAAATCACATATAATCTCTCATATTGTGATCCATATCAAACCATATAGGGGATGAACATACACAATTTACCCCAAATCTCATGAAGCAACCCCAAACATGGTGTAAACACTTTCAAAGTAACACAAAATTCTAGCATGAGGTAAATGTGCTAAATTTGAAATATATTATCACAACTATAGGAGGTGTCATCCAAGGAAAATACCTCATGCAAAGAATGGGAGGTATTGGGATAAAGGCACACTTATATATCCCAATTGGGGTTGGACTATCTTGATTCATTCCCTAACTTGAGACAATAACCCAGAGGGAATAATCCAGTGGCTTAGGTGACTAAAGGGTAAGCATTGAGAACCACATAAAGTGTGAAGTATGGGGAAAGCATAAAACACAAGATAAAGGATTAAAAGAAACCATGTCATTGTTGAATACTCAAATTGGATAGGGACCAATCTTATTAACCGGGAATCTTAGATATCTCCCCAAAGCCTTGAATCATTATTGCTAAGATTTAATCCACTCCAAATTTTGAAGGTTTAAACATGAATGATATGAAAAGAATTACTATTAACTTTATTTACTATAAATACCATATAAAATCTAGGGAAAGACAATCAAATGTGTTTAGCAAAGGGAGATAGAAAGTGGGGAGACAAGATGAATAGGGGAAAGGAAACAAAGGAAAGTAGGGATCCCTTTATATTTCAATGGGAATCCAAAGGAAATCAAAGGAGCATGCAATAAGAATGGGCCATAGAATTTCTAAGGAATGGGATAAACCTACCTGGGAAAGGGAGTGCACGGTGGGGCCTCCTTGATGGAAGGGAGAATGAAGGAAATGAATCTACCTAAGTAGAGAAAGGGGATGAAGAAACGAATAAATTCAAAAGTATTAGGTGAGACCATGAAAGATAGGTATCCATGGATAATGAAATCAATTACAAAGAAGGTGGGTATAAGGGAGGTGGGGACACCATAGGAACATGATAATAAAAATAGGAGGTAAAACAAAGGTAGAATAAATTGAAGGAGTAGGAGAAATTCACATAGGGGGTTCAAATGAAGTAGGAATAAAGGATAGAGGGATCTCAATAGGAATCAAATGAATATCTCATAGAATTTCCTACAAGGGAAGAGGCTATAAAGAAAGAACACTCCAACTAAGGGGATCTGAAGGAGCCCAATGAAGAGAAGGAGAACAGATAGGATGAAGAGAAGGACAAGAGATAGGCAAGGGAAATATTGGTGGCCAAACAATCTTAGTAGTTAAAGTGTACCAGAGAAGGTTATGTCTCTAAGTTTGAGATGAAAAGGTGGAGGATACACATACCACCTAAATGAAACACTTAGGGATGTTAGGAGAGATATGGAAGTCAACGGGAAAATCACCCCAATCTTGATTATGGAGAAGTGGATGAAAGGATTCATGATTAGAGGAAAAAGTGACAAGTCTTTAATCTTATGCAATGATGAATGAGAGCTATGTTATGTTAATGTTTACATTGGTTGATGCGAATATGTTGTAGAAGTGATGCTAATCTGAATAAGTATGTTGAATGTGTTGTTCCGAATGTTTATTGAAATTTGCGAATGATAAGTTAATGGTATGCTGTGAATGTTATAATCTCTGGTTAGTGCGAAGGTAATATGTGCATATCCTCTACACAACTGTGGAAACTTGGTTCCAGCAACCCCCTTATCCATTTTGAGTGAAACTGCACTTGCTCCGCAAGTGTTGCTGGGAAGGGTTACACCTTTCCAGGCCGGTGTATAAGGGAGATTGGGTTGATAGTTTGTTGGCGACAGTACGAAGTGAACCCCTGTCGATAGACACTATGTCAACAAATGGTTCCATTGTCGGGACTTGAAGGAAGAAGAAAAGAGGATATGCTGTGGCATCCGACAAAACCAGAGATCCAAGAGTGGTTTGACAAGAAGGCGGAGGAATTCGAAGAAAGCGAGAAGCGAGATCCTAAACAGATAGCGACCAGTTGGTTAGAGAGATACATCTGCTCGGAAATCCACGAAATATTCTTCTGTGAATTCCCGATGTTGTTGCAAGAGTGGCTAGCACAGCTGACGTTCCGAAAGAATCACTGTCAGAAGACTGAACCTGACTGTTGGACCCCAGAGTTGGTGCGACAGCTGAAGCAAGTCGACAACAAAGTATCACGAGCTGTTGATTTTTGGGTAGATAGTATCCTCGAAGGATATGTAACTGAGTTCGCAATAGATATCATCAAGTCGTACAGTGACGCCGAAAGGAACTTCTTCAGGGGAATATTTTTGTCATCATTAAAATTGTGGATTAAAATGCTTGTTTGCGAAAAAGGGATATTGAGGATGTCTTCTAACGAGTAGAAGAATCGGTGTGCGAGGGTGAAGGTATCGTGTAAATGCGAGTCTGACGGAAAGATGTGGTAGATGGACATGAGTGATGACGAGTTTCAAAGGGAAGTTGACGAAGAGTGTGGTACCTTGAGGAGTGGAGCAATATTCCGGCGTCTTGAGAAGAAGAGGAGGACCGAGAGAGAGTCTCTTGAGAGGACTGGAATAGAGAACTATGAAACAGGACCACAAGGGAGGAAGCGACCTTATTGCAAAGGAGACTTCGCCCAAGCTACCCCAAAGGCAGAAGGAGGCCAGATCATAAGTTACCACGTACCTTCGACCCCTCACACTACTCTAAATTTTATAAAAAGAAATCCAAACTACTCGCGGAGTTTCCCTACATGCAGCGGCAAGAGTAGTGCTTCAGTAAATAATAGTACTACAAATGTTAGGATGGAGGACGAGGCAAAGATGCCCACCTTTCAGGGGAACGAGACCAAGGATCCCGAACAATATTGGTTTATATGCGAAGCAGTCTGGACCGTGAAGCAGGTTCAGGACGATGCTATAAAGATGGGATAACTAGCGATGACCCTTAGGGGTCGAGCATTAGACTGGTACATGAAGTTTGTAAAGGTTCCAGTGGGAACAATAGCCAAAACACTGGCGTAGGTCAGAACGACGATGATTGACGAATTTAAAAAACCAAAATCTAAGTCACAATATGTCACTGAGCTTAAGGAGATTAAGCAATTCTCTAATGAGTCAGTGTGGGAATTCGATCAACGATACAAGACGCTGATAGCGAAAGTGAGCTTTCCGATAAATGAGCTGCAACATAAAGAATGGTTCATCATAGGACTAGTATCGCATATTCAAGGGCCGCTGATGCAACAAAAAGTTGCAACATAGGCAGAAGCATTAGAGATCGCGATGAAGCTAGAGGCTTCACTAATCGGCGAAGTAGGAATGGGAATGGACAGATTTTAGGGACAGTTGGCCAATTTAACATTGCAACTGGAGGATATCAAGAAGGGCAATGAAACCCGCGGAGATGTATGGTGCACCAGATGTAGAACTGAGGGACACCATAAGGACAATTGCCCAGAATTCCATGAGTATTTGCAGTCGGGGGCACCAAACCCCCTTCGTCAAGGAGGCATGCCATGGTGTACTGTCTGTCAGACCAGAGGGCATCGACCGAAGGAATGCGTATATCTGCAAAAGATGGTATCAAAGCCAGTGAAATTATACTGCAAGTTTTGTCAATCGGTTGGACACGTTGAGAAGGACTGCAGAGCCTATGACCTACTGCAAGATCAAACAACTAACACGTATTTTATGAAGGGAGAAGAGCCGCCGGTGGTGCAGCAAAAATCGCAGTATAGTCAGCCGCAGTTTAACCAACTGCAGTAATACGACCGGGGGAAATACGGGCAGCCGTAGTATGGGCACTCGCAGTATCCACCACCACCCTATGGCCAATCGCAGTATGGGCATCAACAGTATCAACAACCGCAGTATCAACAATATGGACTGCCACGCGGAGGTTTCGTGGGAGGATTCCATGGAGGCCGAGGTGCCAGTATGGGACGTGGAGGAGCTGCTGGATGAGGAAGAGGTCCAATCATCTATTAAAATTGCAGACAGTAGGGGCACTACCAAAGAGACTGTCCAAATCCGGCGCCGCAGTGTACATACTGCAGTGCTATAGATCATAGTGTAGAGGACTGCCCCCAGCTCATTGCGAAATGGAAAACTAAGAATCCACCTAGAACTAGAACCAAAATAATCAGAATGCGCCATCAACTGTGCAGAGGATATCGATAGAAGCTAGGAGTAGCCATGCGACGGTTGGAATAGTGACAAGAGGAGGGGCGGTGATAGGTGGCGATAGGTCACACACCAATGTTAGACCAACACAAACACAGCGGAAGAAGGTCACCTTTGATGTGAAAGATGAAAGGGATGCCTTCTTAAAAGCACAGGAGGCAATGAGGAATATGAGGAAGCTACCTCTTGAGGAAGAAATCTATGACATGCCACCGTTGTTCCACTCAACAAAGTCACGAAGGAAGGAAAACACTCTAAAATCCTTCTTGGAAAGTTGCCTAGATTTGGAAAAGGACCCAGACGCACTGGAAGAGATAGCTAGTCTACTGCAACGACAAGGAGGTACACAACTGGAATAGAGAGTTAATCGCATACATAAAAGAAAGACAGGTAGGGAGATGCGGATGTCAGCACAGATCGAAGAATTTGATGTCGAATCCATCATTCTGGATTTGGGTTTGGACATAAATATCCTGACTAAACAGACATGGGAGACAATGGGAAAGCCACGGATGACCTGGTCACTAGTACAGCTGCGACTGGCGAACTAGAGCAAGGTCACCTTGCTCGGTCGGGTATGTCAACTTCTGGTTGAAATTGAAGGGCTCAGAACGTATGCGGATTTCGATGTCATTGAGATTGTGGATAACACCAGTCCCTATCCAGTACTGCTGGGGATAGACTGGGCTATGGAGAATCAAGCAATTATCAACTTTAAGAAAAGGATAATGTCATTCAAGAATCAGGAAATAAGGGTCATCGCACCACTGGACCCTGCGGAAGGGCTGCGCTATACGGAGCCAGCCAGAGACGAGTTTTCGGAAGGGTGGGACAATTTGTATAACATCTCTAAGGATTATGTTAATCCCACCACGAATGGAGAATTATGATGGTGCAGTGACATCTCAGCATCCTTCGATTCAGACGAGGCCCTGGAGAATTGGCAGAACTAGTTGCATGAAGTGTCCTTTCGAAGATACGCACGGATAACACAGTCCCTGCGAAGGGTGGCCACATAGGAGTATGTGTTACCTACCTATGAGGGATCATCCAACTTGGGAACATTTCTCACAGAATTTGAGGAAAAAATGGCAGAACCACAACGTCTACTGGCCTTGGAGGAAGCCCTGAAGGCTACTCCTGCACGATGGTGGGAGGCACATAAATCAAACATCACATCTTGGCCAATATGTCGACGCCTCATTAAGGTTTGGTTCGGTGAAGCTGCGGAGGACGAACATATGCAATATGACGGACGAGGAGACCCGAAGGTGCATATGAATTCCTGTCAACGTTAATGGGGATTGAGAGAACGACGGGAGTGGGTACATGCATTCGTACACATGTTGGATGAGGTATCGCGGAGCTGGTATGTCGCAGCAGAACTGTGACGTGGGACGACATCTTGGGAACAGCTTACCATTGGCTTTAGCCAATTGTTCTCATCCTCAGACGAAAATCCCTTAATCCACATCGCACCACAGGTGATCCGCGGAAATATATTTGAAGCAGTATCGATCGACCAACCAATGGCACTCCAATGGACTGCGACACCAAAAATGATGATGGAGTGTTACAACATCATCAGAGAGCCCAAAGATGATGACCCCAGGGCTACATACGTACCAGAATCATAGGGCAGTCGCAATGAGGTGGCACCGGATATACCATCGCAAAAATTTCAGCAACCATTGAAGATCAAGAAGGTGAACATTGGGTCGGAGGAAAACCCCAAGTTCGCACGCATTGGCGACTACTGGGATGAGTCGACCATTACGAAGATGATTGACCCTACCACCCAAGTTTCAGAATTTGTTTCCAACAAAATTTCCAGAGGCGAAGGGAATTTCTGGAGAATTAGGGGAAATAAAGATCCTCTTGAAAGCTGATTCGAAGCCATTCAAGCAGCGGCCACATCAACCGGAACCAACCGCGATAGGCAGAATGATCAAAGCAAAACCACTGACAAATGACATCGAGAAGTACACAACAGCGACATAGCGAAACCAACAAAAATTGGCCACCATAGAGACGCCAACGATACAACGTATTGACACAACAACATTTGCTGTGTCAGTGTAAAAAAAAAAAGAATAATAATAATAATAATAATAATAATAATAATAATAAAAAAGCTTTCGACACATTATAACCAAGTTGGAAGCTTCCACGACGCATGAAGGTCTAAACCAGCAATAAAGACCATAAATGCTGCAGTTACACCACACGGGATAACGACAAAAAACGAGAACACCAATAGTTAATACCAACGCACGCGATGGATTTGGCACACCCCGACTAGATTTGTTAATCATGACCTACGATTGGATGGAGTCTACCGACCAATGTTATAAATCTCAAAGGAGCTGAGGGGGAAACACAATAGTATCTAAAGAGCCGAATGGAAGTGTATGTCTCCAACACCACACTGAAAGACCACAGCCCACACCAGTTGTGCAAGAGCAGCCAGAAGTTATGTCTACAGTCCCATACAAGAAAAAGAGGAGCGTGACTCGACCTCTCGACACTGGTCGGGAGAAAAAGAAGGGCACCTAGGCATCCGTAAGGCTTACGACTGACGCTGCAGGCCCCTCAGCCGCTGAAGCTGTGCAAGATGGATACGATGGCCCCATGTTATCACTGTATGTTCCACCATGTCGGGCGGGGGTGCCCACGCTGCGGATCAACAAGAACGAAAAATACTCCATCGCGGTCGCACCGGTACCACCAGGAGTTACTGAAAGTGGGGATATTATAGCCAAATTGCAGAGGTTACAATACACTGACCATGACCTATCCAAGTTTAAAGAATATGCGGAGGCTTACGAGGACGTCCCCCATGCAGGAGGCTCGACTATAAAGGAACCTAAGAAGCGGGCATTAGGATTGGCACACTTAGGGTTGCTCGGTATCACCCTCCTACCACATTTTGGGCGCCTGGAACAGGTCAACGCATGCGTCAAGCAACTCCTCGCGTGCTTCCATGAGAGATCCCTCTGGCTCCAAGAAAGAATCCCAGTCACCATTGGCCTAATTTCCAGAATCACCGGCCTGCCTCAAGAGGGAATAGACCCTTCATAGTTTTTCGAGGGTAAGGACAATGACAAGAAATTAGTTGAACAATTGTCCGCAAAATATGGCGTAGAGAAATATTCTAGAGGCTACCTGATCAACACAATTAACAACCAAGCAGTCAGAGTAGCGGTGAAGATACTTGCGGTTAAAACAACACGGAAAAACTGACCACTACAATGTAATTCCGGTGTCATCGCAGCTGCGGAATGGTGCGCCAAAGGGGAACAGATGAACTGGGCTCAGTTCTTGCTCCACGAATTGACTGAGGATGTGTATGATGCACAGGAACATGGGAAACCATTCACATATTCATGGCTACTCCTCCTCATTTCCTTAAAAGCATGGAGGGAACCAGATGACTATCAGGGGGTGGATCTCATGGAACCACGAGTATGTGTTGTAGCGCGATACCAAAACTTATGGGCGACCACTGACAAGGAACGACAAAAGAAAAATGTCATACAGTTTTATATATGGATCGAAAGGATGCGGATGGACGCACAGATGATATCGCAGATCACACTACAAGCTGTGACAAAGTATCACCCCATCTCCCAAATATCCGTCGAAGAACACACGATTTACCTCCGGGCCCGAGCAGATCCGACCAAGCAGTGGTTGAGGACACAATACAAGCTCATTAAGGGCGATCTCGATAGCATCATCGCCAAATGGCCAGAGATATGGAAGGTTCCTGCAGATCTGAAGGACATAGAAAAGGGGTAGGCGGTAGGACGACAAGACCCGACCAAGAAAGACATAGCTTCCGCCAATCAGAAGGAGCGCGCAGAACAGGAGGACCAGACGATAGAGTCTGGCCACGACGGGGCGTCCACAACCAACACCCTAACAGATTTAGAACTAGACCTCCAACAGGAAGAATGGAGGACGAAGAAGAGAATGGACCGTGCTGGTAGCAGTGCATAGGAAGGGCTCACTGCACAATAGGCCAACAAATTTATGGATAGCATTACGCAGATCATGGAGAGTAACCGTCGAAAGGTTACGCAATATTCAACAGAGAACTTTCAGTACATTGGGGAGCTGTTAAACACTGTGGAGAATACAATAATCAATAGAAGGGTACCACATGGAGACATCAAGCAAGACCTACCGACTCCCAGAGTCGAGGTAGAAGTGGGAACCCAGCAACACATTGTCCAAATCGAAACCCACGCCTTTGGAACAGGAGATGATACCTTGGACCTCGAGATTCAGAAGGCCGACTTGGAACTGGTCGATTTCAACTTACTCCCAATGTTGACATTACATCGAGTCCAAGAGGCAACAAGCACAGAAATCCACGATCGCGAGGTTGCTGTGCACAACAAGATGGTCGAATACAAGAAGCAACTGCAGCACAATGAGATGGAGGCATAGTACCTTCGAGATAAACGCGTCGCAGTACTGGCTGCGAAAGTACAAGCTATCGAGGAGAAGGCTCGATTAGAGGAAGCCCTGGATGGGAAAGAGAAGGTCATCAAGGAGAAGACTATCACACTCACTGGGAAGGAAAAGGTTGTAGAGGAATGGACGAGGTTAGAAAGAGAACTTGCAAAGGCATACGAAACAAGAGCGCTAGATCCGGATGTTGACCCGGAAGCCCAGGCTGTTATGTTAGGAGTCGCCATTAATGAGCTCAGAAAGGAAAATGCGGAGCTCTAGACTCGAGTAACACCCAAGACACCAACAACAAAAGTTTAGAGTCGGCATACAACGATAGAGGAAGCAATGGTAGAGATTCAGGAAATGGAATAGGCAGCACAGCAAGTGGCAGTAAGTCTTACAGAATTCTGGGATCGGTCATTCGAGGATGACCAATTAGCTGCACTGAAGAGAATTCTCCATGAAGCAGAAAAGCAATTTGAAACTTTTAACGGATTGTTCAAAACGATGCCCACAATGATGCGAATGGCAAAGGCCGTGGAACTGCAAAGTATGAAGTAGCAGGCTAAAAAATCCCACGAAAGGAAGCAACGACGAGCTGCACATTTGGACAAGCTTCAAACAAAGGCCAAATCCTTCATAGCAAGAGTAGTGCTAGTGATGAAATAGGTATAGGAGCAATTGCAGGAGGTACGGAAGAAAGTATGCGACCACCCAACGGAGCAGCAGGTGATAGAGAGTGTGCAGCTCTAAGCATTAGTAAAAGAGATAGTTGACCAGATTTGGACCACCTACGATGACTTCCAACAGCAGTACAACAAACCAGTAATGTCCAGCTGAGGTGGCTCGAGACGAGCCACAAGTTTGTGTTGGGGTCCTATTGGCACGGGATAGATCCGCGGGAAGTGCGGAAGCCGACAGGTGCGAAAGGGTCATTCCGCGGAAGAAGGACCCTTCGCGACATTCATGGAAGCATAAGAATTGTTAGATTATTTGAGTCGGTCATGTGGACCATTTTGTAATAATATAAAAAGCATATAAATAGAGTAGGATTGTAATCCTAAGGGCATCGAATTTTGGGATGATCATCCTATCTTTTGGGTTCGTTTTGTATCCACGATATGATGTCTTGACAGTTTCTGCGAGGTTTATTCTGCAGGTTTGGTGAATGAATGGAGATGTTCGGTTATGGTGTAATCTCTGTCTTTAATCTTATGCAATGATGAATGAGATCTATGTTATGTAAATGTTTACATTGGTTGATGCGAATATGTTGTAGAAGTGATGCTAATCTGAATAAGTACGTTGAATGTGTTGTTCCGAATTTTTATTGAAATCTGCGAGTGATAAGTTAATGGTATGCTGTGAATGTTATAATCTCTGGTTAGTGCGAAGGTAATATGTGCATATCCTCTACACAACTGCGAAAACTTGGTTCCAGCATCCCCCTTATCCATCTCGGGTGAGACTACACTTGCGCCGCAAGTGTTGCTGGGAAGGGTTACACCTTTTCGGGCCGATGTATAAGGGAGTTTGGGTTGATAGTTTGTTGGCGACAGTACGAAGTAAACCCCTGTCGATAGACACTGCGTCAACACCACCTGAATGAAACACTTAGGGATGTTAGGAGAGATATGGAAGTCAACGGGAAAATCACCCCAATCTTGATTATGGAGAAGTGGCTGAAAGGATTCATGATTAGAGGAAAAAGTGACAAGATGAGATGAGGCTTCTTGTATTGGGTAAGAAGTATTAGATTGATATGGAATTTATTGTCTTAAGGGAGATGTTCCATATTGAGATGTCAAAATTTGAATAGGTTAAAAAATACCAATGTTCTAGTGGGAAGTCTTATAATTCCTCCTTTAAATAAAATGGCATTACAACTACAATAAAAGGCTATAGTGTCACATCACAATGCAATCTTCTAGAAAAAACATCAAGTTTTCACGATGTAATAGGGCATATTGCCTTTTGCATTGAATTTACATCTATTTTGTGTCTCTTCTCTCAATGTGTTCTCTTTCAAGTGTCATTTTTGTCTCTCTATTTTAGATTTGTGTTACTTGTATGCATTGAATTTGTATTGTGATTGCATACAAATGATTAAAAAGCAAATACTCAATGTTGTTGGTGCATCCTTTTTGCATCAAAAATGTGTTTTTTGTTTATGTCCTTTTGGTATTTGTGCATCATATATGCATCATTATGAGTCATGATACCAACTTTTAGGACATAGTTTGAATTATTATCATCATATCAATGTCAAAATATGAAACTTTTGCTCCACATTTGTATCTTTCGAGTGCCATATCGCTTTATTTGCATCATTCTAGTGCCATTTTGGCAACATAATTATCTATTCACCATTGTTATTGTGTTATATTGAAATCATTGTGTCATATTAGTGTCACAATGACAACATTTTAACATCACGATTACAATGATTTAGTGTCAAATTAAATATTATTAATAACTTTTTTTTGTAAGCTAGTACTCATGGAGTTTCTAACTGATAACCTTATAGAAGGAGTGCCTTAAAAGTACACCCATTCGCAATCTATTATACACCCCGTGGGATTAATAAATTTATTGTTTTAAGTATTATTTATTGAATTATTAATTATAGTTACTTAGTTGATTGTTTTTATTATTTTTATTATTATTGATTTTTAATTATTTTTACTAATTTATTTATATTTAATTTTCTTATTTGTAATTATTACTTTTATAATATTCAAATTAATATTGATCAGATAAATGAGTAGTTTAAGTATATGATAGCATACTAATAATGAGAGAATAAACCATGTATCCATAAGCACAATTTTAATTTTTTTTAACAAAAACAATTATATTTGTATTGAAAAAGGCTGAAAGAATTCAACAATGTGTTACAAAAAGATACTGATAGAGTTCAACAGTGTAATATAAGAATTCTACAAATAAACATTGACATATACAGTATTCCAAAAGGATCTATAAGCCTCCCAAAATTCTAAATACCCTAGACAACTGTAGATTTTCACATACTATCCTAGTAGAAAAACAGAAAAGATGAGCATATGATGAACAAACAAATTGCTAGAATCACTGGTTGTTCTCTACTCAAAGAAGTCATCTTAATATTCATCACTATCCAAATTCTTGTATTCATTTCCTATAACTTCCTCATCCATATCAACCTCTACATCATATGAATCGACCTCCATATGTCCTGCAGATCCGTTCTCTGTATCATTCTCTTCTTCCTTTTCTGAACCATCATCATAATTACCCTCATATTCACATTCCTATTCTATAACAGTTATATTTACAAAAAATATTTTCTTCATCACTACGTTTCCACAATTTACTCCATCATTTTCATAACCCTCTTTTATTGACTGGAGAACAAAAATTCCATCACCATTGCGAGCCACACAATTCTCATGTATTTTGGAAAAAACACCCACCAATATGGTCTTCATGTTTAGATACTAAAGCCATGTTTGTAACTTTGTCTTCACAATTCTTGACCTCTACTTGTAAAATATTAAAATGAATTTCCATATTTCCATTTAGCTCATGGTAGATCTACTCTATTTGGTCCAGACGGTTATCCAACACTAGGGTATGAGCAAGCATCTGATGAACTGCTTCAAACATGCCTTCCATTTTGTCCTTCATCCACTTGAGATGAGTTTTAAAGTCATTTATACTAGCAGTAGCAGAATTCACTTGGTCTACTAGAATCTCAACCTTCTTCTCTAGGTCCATATTTAAAAGGATTTCTATATAACCGAATGTTCTGGAAAGCCCAATAATTTGAAGTTAGAGTTTACTCTTTTAACAAACACAATAACAAAACTAGAAAAGGGCGACCCAAAAAATTCCCTTATGTCAAAGCAAATAATTATTGATGTATATGTAACTTCGGAATGTATTTCACATATATGTATATTGTATTCCTATAGAGATGTTATTATTCCTCTACACAGAAGTGTTTGTATTCCTATATAGATGTTATTATTCCTCTATATGGAAGTGTTGTCATTTATATTGTAAGTGTTGTAACTTATACCTGATGGGTTATTAGACCACCTTGTTGGGGTAGGCCCTGTAGAAGTCATGTGGGTCAAAGGGTTATTAGACCACCCTATTGGGGGTTGGCCCAATCAACATTGTGTTATGTGGTTAAGTTGAGGTCGACCTAGTAAAGGTTATTAGGAAAGTCAAGTCAAGTATAAATAGAGTGCGGGAGGAACTCTATTTGATCATTCTATTCTCTCACACACTCTTTGGAGAGAGGCGCACTTGTGGAGGAGGAGAAGTTGCTGCTAGGAGATGTCTATCTCTTATGATTGGGTTGTATCATTGCTCTATCTATCTCTGAGTAAGTTATTGGGGTTTTTCACCTTTATGGTTCTTTATGGTTTTCCCCAAGTAAACTCTGTGTCTCTTGTGTGCTTGCATTATTGTGTCCATGATTGATATGCTGTACATGTTGTTCTCTCAGTTAAGATCCTAGATCAGATTGAAGTAAATTCTGAAAAATTAACATGGTATTAGAGCTAGCCTAAAAGAAGGCATGGTATGGCATGTATGACACTTGTTGCACTTGCGATGCTTGGGATTGATATAACAAAAACCAGTCATCGTAGAACTTTTTCTATAAATCCATTTTGGAAAATTTTTCGGATCTAAAACTTCTCCAGGTCGAAGATAAGATCCCCATGTACCTTGTGTCCAAAGGAAAACTTCTAATTCATTGTACTTTGTGTTTTATGACCTGTACAATATAAGGTTTCTGCCTCTTCCAGATCTCAGTCAAAAACAGGTGACCTTGGAAAAAAGATCATAACTTGGGCTAGGAAGCTCCAAATGAAATTTCGTAAAAAGTGACAAGTAGTGCACAGACTGAAATTTCTCAGGTAACTTTTTCAGAGGCCGAAACTGAACCAGTGACACGTGGCATGCCTTACAAGTTTGCTCTCCTATTTTATCCCATAAACAGGTCACGTTGTGACACTTGGCATAAATATCTCTCAGAGAATCCATTTGAGGTTATACCTATGGGGTTGGAAAGATGACAGGTCGGGATACCACAGAAAAAGTTTTCAGACCCTGTGGATCGAAAAGTTCAGAGTTACACCAGAAACAATTAGGTACATATTTATGTCAAAACATAATTATTTTTGAGCACTTTCATTCATGGCTTCCAGAATTTAGGGTTTTGGAGAAAGTTGGAATTTTTGCAATCAGAGACCACGACTGAATGATACTCATCAAAATCAAAATTTAGAGACCAAGATCAGAATTTTTGGTTGGGAAGAAGGCCGGGCTTGATCAGACCCTAGTTCGGGACTTTGATGAGAAAAGTGGAAAATTAGGGCTTCTGCAAAAATGGGAATTTTTGAAATCTGTGACTATGGCTGGAAGCTCCTCAGAAAAATAGAAGCTTAGAGATTTGGGTCGAACCTTTTGATTGGGAAGAAGGGTAGGCTTTATCAAACCCTAGTTCGGGGTCATGTCCAATGAATCCAGAAGTTTCAAAGGCAAATTTGAGGGGTGAAACTTTCCAGTTTTCAAATTATGAGTATACCATCTTGATAAGCTCATTAAGGCGCATAATTCTATCCTTTCGGAAGTTTGAAATTCAAAGTTTGAATTTTTAGGGTTTCTCTGGAAAACCCTAATCCAGCTCCAGATCCAGTTCCCGCAAATCAAGTGGATTGGGTTAATCCTAGAAGAGAATGGATTGGTCACCTGCATAAGTGAAGAAGTTCCCATTTCAGAGGGAGATGAGGCTAAGGCCTTACATAAGAATATTACAAGCAATCTTGATAGGTATGACTCATCCAGGTATGTTTCAAGATTTGTTCATGATTAAGTTTATGGTATGTTTGTTTTCATGTTATTATGGTTAGTACAATTTTGATTAAATTTAGACTTGTCGTATCACCTTAATAAAATTATGAATGCATGATAGAAGAAATTCATTGATTAGGGTGTTGACACTTATGATTGTACTAATGCATTATGGTGTTGTATGAGGTTTATGTTGTGCGCTAACATGAAAGGTACACCAATAAAGACAAATCATGTTCTAGTTCAAGAACATATGATCATGATGACATGAAAACAAAGATTCATCCATTGTCATGGATCACTTAGAAGATCTATTTACGAGGTATGTATAACTTGGTTCTATAATGGTTAACCTATGAGATATGCAGGTTACTAGCACAAGTCATTGACGAGAACAAGAAGACATCATGTGGGTATGTTAGACATAACTAGCTAACATACCAATCTAGGTATGTTTTTCCTATATTAAGTTAGAATCCTACCTTGTGTTAGGATCCCTTATATAAGTATACTTGGTATGATTGGTTATGTTTATTCATAAAGTTAGAAATGTAAGTAATCAAGGGTTTATGCATTTTATGTCTCTTATCTTGATTGATGATTTAACTAACCAGAAGAGTCCTATGATCAAATAAGAATATGCATGAGTAAAAGAAGACTTCCCTGAAACCTTGAATACTAATGTTTATTATCTGTGTTTGAAATGATCATGACTATACATGGTTAAGATTATTGTGTTTTGATAGTATTAAGATTATACTAATGAATGTGTGATTATGTATGAGACCTCGAGGATAACACAATGATGATACTAATAAGCATGCATAGTGATGGATATAAGTTCAAGGACAGGTAATCTAGGAAGCAAAGATCAAGAGGGAGCACACTCCAGTTTTTCCTGCAAGGAAGCAAAGATCAAGAAGGAGCACACTTCAGTATTTTCTGCAAGGATGCAGATATTCAGAGGGAGTTGACCACTTCTCACAATCCACATCAGAATGGAGTTGCAGAAAAGAAGCAAAGACCGAGAGGGAGTCAACCCAACAAACAAACAAAGATAAGTATTTGAATTATCATTCCTTGCATATTATATTGTTTAAATAATACTGTTCAATAATGTATATACTCATGTTCCTAGAATTAGGTTGTGTATTATACATATTAGAATAGTTGCATTGATGAACAGTATACTACTAATATACATGGGTAAGTGGCCTATGGCAATGTACAACATTCCATTGCTACTTATCTAGAATGAAACCTCTTTGTTGACATGTTGGGAGTTGTGCACACTCTTAACAATGTTCTGGTAGAGATTGGAAGGCATCTAGAAAGTTACAGAATATGGATAAATGTTGTATTGAAGCATTGGTTAAGATAATTGCATGAATGTATGACATATTTCTTTATGTGTAGGAATTTGTTCTGAAAAATATGAGATGTTTTATAATCATGCAATTTAACTTGTTGTGTAGGAAAGATCGTATACCATCACCTACAAAAGAAGGACTACAACATTTGTTCAGCAACAAAGTTATCTATTGAAAATATTGAAGATATTGAAGTTCCCAGGATCTGGGAAGAATGCCATGATCGAGGAGTACCAGTCGATTATGAAGATGTTTGGGATGCAGTCCCAAGACCTGAAGGGGAGTCTGTAGTGACTTCCAAGATGATCTACAAGATCAAGCATGTTGCAGGTGGTAGCATAGAGACTTTTTCTCCTGTAGCCATATACACTTCCATTAGATCCGTACTTGCTCTGGTTGTAGTGATGAAATGGAAGATACACTAGATGGATTTCAAGACAACTTTCTTGAATGGTGTAGTTGAAGAAGAAGTGTATGTGGAGCAGCCACTTGGTTCTGAGACACATTATAGGGAGTCATATATATGCAGAACTTGGTATGGTAAGATAGATAGCTTTCTATCCAGTTTGGGCTTTACCAAGAGTAAAGCGGATTCCAACCTTTAGTACAAGGTTGAGGAAGGAAATCCTGTGATTCTACTCCTGTATGTAGATGACCTGTTTGTAACAAGAGATGAAAGATTGATTGCCGATACAAAGAGGAAGCTTGCTTCCGAGTTCGATATGAAGGACTTGGGAATGATGCACTATTTCCTAGGTATGGAGGTTTGGCAGAGTACAGATGGGATCTTCCTTGGACAAGGGAAGTATACTGTAGATATCCTGAAGAGGTTCGGGATGATGGATTTCAAGGGCATGGCCACACCTATGGCATCAAACCTGAAGCTTCTGTGTGATGCTTCATCTGAGCCGGTTGATAGCACTATGTATCGTTAGATGATTGGGTCCTTGATGTACCTGATGAACACGAGACTAGATATTTTCTTTGCGGTGAACACATTGAGCCAGTTCCTGACGGATCCAAGGAGTTTTCACCTGGTTGTTGTAAAGCATATTCTGAGGTACCTGAAGGGTACAGTTGATTATGGGCTCAAGTATGATGCGAATCAAAAGTTTAACCTGTAGGGTTATGTTGATTCAGATTGGGTAGGTAGTGCCGCAGATAGGAAGAGCACTTCTTGGTGCTGCTTCAGTATGGGATCAGGTGTGATCTCTTGGTTTAGAAGGAAGCAGTCCTGTGTAGCACTGAGTACAGCTGAAGCAGAGTATGTTACAGCTTGTTCGGCTAGTTGTGAGGCAGTATGGCTAAGAAAGCTATTGTCTAAGCTATTTGATCTACCATTGGAGGCTACTGGTATCTCCTGTGACAACCGGAGTTGTGTGAAGCTGTCTGAGAACCCGGTGTTCCACGACAGGTCGAAACACATAGAGATCAAATATCACTATATCAGGGATATGGTGCAGAGGGGAGCATGGCAGCTCATGTATGTTGCGACATATGAGCAGATTGGAGATGTGTTGACGAAGCCACTAGCCAGAGTGAAGTTCGAGTACTTCATAGAGAGGCTTGGTGTTCTTCGGATCGACGAAACTTCAAGGAAGAAGTGATGGAGACATTTGCTGTAGCCATTCCTAGCATGGTGGAATGGGGATCCTTCACATGGCTGTGGATGTAAGCGCTAGATGATGAGCATCATGATGATGTTCTAGTTTCTGCTCTATATGATCAGTTGGATCATTTATGTATGTATGCATCATGTTGGATGCTTGGACCATGTATATGTATATGTATTAGGTGGATACATTGTATGATCAGGTAGATCATGTATGTTGATATGTATCAGATAGATACATTGTGTGGATCATGTATCTATGTATGTATCAGGTGGATACACTGTGTATGGTGATATGTATCAGGTAGATACTTGGTATGCATCAGGTATATGCATTGTATGATCAGGATGATCGTGGATGACGAGATTCTCCAGATGACATGCATCAGGACGATGCAGAGATGATGATCAAGACGATCATGTGTACATCAGGATGATGTATGGTGAGTATCAGGATGATACTCTATGGCCGTGGAACATGTTGTGTAGATGAGCATGTCTGGGAGATCCTATAGGTCGGAGTTGTGTACCCGTAATAGCCTGGGATGCTCTTTCGAGACATTGCTTTGGGAGGACATATAATAGTGCCTTGGGAGATCCTTCAGGTCAAAGTTGTGTACCTGTAACATATTGGGATGCTCTTTCGAGGTTTTGTCCTATGGCATGTAATTTGGTCCTGGGATATCTGGACATAATGAAAAAGGCCTCAGATGCTTCAGCCAGGTTTTTCCATGACCACATGTAATTTGCTCCTGGGAGATCTGGACAGGATGAAAAAGGCCTCAGATGCTTCAGCCAGGTTTTGTGGTGGACCACATGTAATTTGCTCCTGGGAGATCTGGATAGGATGAAAAAGTCCTCAAATGCTTCAGCCAGGTTTTGTGGTGAGATCACATGTAATGTGCTTCTGGAAGATCCGACAGGTAGAGCTGCGTGCTCGTAACATCCTGGGATGCTTCAGCCAGGTTTTGTGATGGGTCACATGTAATGTGCTCCTGGGAGATCCGATAGGTAGATCTGTGTGCTCGTGACAGCCTGGGATGCTACTGCCAGGTTTTGTGACGCACGTAATAAGTCCTAAGGATTCCACAGTATGGCCAGTGATGATGAAGACCTGCAGGTGGTGGGCCTACATCCATTATGAAAAAGGAATGGCTCTGTAGAACTTCCTATGACGAGTAGATTCAGAGATTGATTGAGATAGAAACATCAGTGACGATGACGATGATTCGAGGACAATGATTCGATGACGATGATCTATAGAAGAAGACTTGTGCTAGAAGACCTGTGTCGAGAAATACCTTCCTAGTTAAGAGGGAGTGTTGATATATATGTAACTTCGGAATGTATTTCACATATATGTATATTGTATTCCTATAGAGATGTTATTATTCCTCTATACATAAGTGTTTGTATTCCTATAGAGATGTTATTATTCCTCTATACGGAAGTGTCATCATTTATATTGTAAGTGTTGTAACTTATACTTGATGGGTTATTAGACCACCTTGTTGGGGTCGGCCCTGTAGAAGTCATGTGGGTCAAAGGGTTATTAGACCACCGTATTGGGGGTCGGCCCAGTCAGGATTGTGTTATGTGGTTAAGTTGAGGCCGACCTAGTAAAGGTTATTAGGCAAGTCAAGTCAAGTATAAATAGAGTGCGGGAGGCACTCTACTTGATCATTCTATTCTCTCACACACTCTTTGGAGAGAGGTGCACTTGTGGAGGAGGAGAAGCTACTGCTAGGAGATGTCTATCTCTTATGCTTGGGTTGTATCATTGCTCTATCTATCTCTGAGGAAGTTATTGGGGTTTTTCACCTTTATGGTTTTCCCCAAGTAAACTCCGTGTCTCTTGTGTGCTTGCATTATTGTGTCCATGATTGATATGCTGTACATGTTCTCTCAGTTAAGATCCTAGATCAGATTGAAGTAAATTCTGAAAAATTAACAATAATATCCCCAACAAAATTTGACCCAAGCTCAAGAATTTCCAAATGCAAATTCAATCCAGTGTCCCAAACCTCCCAATTGAATGCAAGAGCATAGTCGAGACAAAATACCTGAAATGGAAGAGATACTGGAGTAGAATACCTTACTCCTCAAGCTAAGGAGAAGGCTGAAGAAACTGCATTCCCTGCCACCATTCCAAACAAGAAATTCTGAAACGCTGCATCGGAGGTAACCTTCAAGAATGAGTTCTTATCAGAGAGGTAATACATTAACACAGGGACACCATACGTAGAGGAATAAAGAGTGTCGAAACCAAGGATCCAACCCTCAATGCAATTACTACCTCCATAAATGCGATCACCCCCATCATGAGGAAAGGACACCTCCCCATTTACACTGTCCAAGAAACAAGTGTCATGGAGGCATAAAGGGGTTTCCCACTTAATGAAGCATTTAAATGGCATAGAAGTATTTTGAACCTTAAGGAATCTAATAGGTCTGAGTTGATACTCCATTTAATATTATCCCTCCTTGAGGTATAAGGGAAGATCTATTTGCAAATTTGTTTGCTAGATGATTCAAGGATCGATTAACATGAAAAAAATTTATTGACTGAAACTGTGGGAGGATACCCAAGATACGATTATGAAGATGACCAACTAGAGGGTATGCAATGAGTTGACGATTCCTTGTCTGAGACAAAATAATAATGGAGTCCCCAATCACAACAAGAGGATGAAATTATTCTTCTAAAGCTAATTTTAGTCTTAGGAATAGAGCATAACGTTCCGCTTGATTATTTGTACCTATTCCTAATCCCCAAGCAAAGTTTTACAGTATATTTCTACCAGGGTCAAATATCACCCCACCTGCACCTTCCTCCCCAAGATTACCTTTTGAAGATCCATTTAAGGAAATAACAAAGGATAAAGTATTTTGCTGCCACTTTTGAAATTCTTCCATGTTGAAATATTGTAACTTCTAAGAATATTATATTTGTATTTTATTATTCCGGAGATGTTCCATTCCTTCGAGGAGACCCTATTGTATATCTGGAGATGTTTCTTCCTCCGAGAGATTGTGGTAACTAGGGTTATTAGATCTCCCATGTGAGGTCGGCCCCAAGTTAGCTGGTTAGGGTTTATTAGACTCTCTTAGGAGAGGTCGGCCCCATTAGGGTGAAAAGTCAGTTAGAACATGAGTATAAATAGAGGAGGTGTGTCCCTCATTTATCTCATTCATTCACTCACTTGTGATTGGTGCATAGGAGAGAGAGAGGTATGCATAGGAGGAGAAGGAGCTCTTGTTGAGGACTACATCTTGTATTGGGTTGATTATCTATATTGAGGAAAGCTTTGCTGGGTTTTCTACCCCATGAGGGTTTCCTAGGGTAAATCTTTGTCTATCTTGTGATTGTGTTTCTTTCAGTGATCTTGCTTGTGAAATTAGGCTAAAATTAACATGGTATCAGAGCTAGCCTGAATAGGACATCTTTCACAAGGTGAAAATACCTCTCTCTCCTGCTCTGGTGAAAATTAGGGTTTCTGCAAAAGTTGGAATTTTTGGAATCTGATTGCATGGATGGATATCCCTCCTCAAAATCGAACTTTTGAGCCCTAGATCGAACTTTTTGAGTGGGTAGAACTCCGGGAAAGTAAAAACCTAGTTTGGGTTTTGGACCAGAAAATTAGAAAAACCAGAAAAACCAGTAAACCAGGAAAAGTGCGCACCTGTGCACCAGTGAACTGGAAAAGCTGCGAACCTATGCACCAGTAAACCAGAAAAGTGAAGACCAGAAAACCATAAATTCTGTTGCAGATCCAGAAAGTGAAAAGTTGAAGTTTCCAGAAGCAGAGCACACCAGTAATCTCAATTCAATCAAGCTCATCTCCTGGTAAGTACTATTCTATATTTTGAACCTTCAATCTTTGTGTTCTCCTGGATAAGATGGCTCCAAGCACTAAGCTTGAAAACAAGCTAGAGGGTATAGAGAATTTTCGAGCATGGAAATATAGGATTGGTCTCATTCTTGAAGAGAATGATCTTGCCCAATATATCAAAGATGAGGTTGCAGAACCTGAAGAAGATGAAGCCAAATAGAAGCATAGGAAGGACTTGATTAGGGAAAAGAGAATCATTGCTGATTCTATCAAAGACCACTTGATTTCCCAAGTGGCATCCAAGAAGACTCCAAAGGAAATGTATGATGCCCTAGGCAGGATGTATGAAGGAAGGAACATCAACATAAAGATGAATTTGAGAACTCAATTGAAGAGTACAAAAATGAGTAAAGGAAAATCTATTCAAGATTACTTCACAAGGGTCTCCCAGTTCAAGGAACAACTAGAAGCCATTGGAGACACTCTTAATGAAGATGAACTAGTCATGACCGCTCGCAATGGTCTCTCTAGACCTTGGGATTCATTCATCCAAACTATGTGTGCAAGAAAAGAAAGTATGAAGTTTGATGTGGTATGGGAGGATTGCATTCAAGAAGAAGCTAGGGTTGCCAATAAAGAAGCCTTGCTCAAAGAAGATGACCAAGCCTTGTCCACCAACACCAAAAGAAGAAGGAGTCATTTCAACTCCAAGAAGAATGGTCACAAGGAATCTAATCCTCCTTCTAGATTTAAAAAGAGAGGAGGAGTAAGTTCAGAAAGAGACCTCTCCTCAGTTCAATGTTATAGTTGTCACAAACTAGGACACATTGCTAGAAATTGTCCTTCAAAGAAGAAGAAGAAGAATCTTCACAAAAGACATCAAGCACACCTGGTAGAAGATGATATTGAAGAAGAGGAAGAGGAAAGGCCTCAAAGAAAAGAACTAAAATAGAAAAAGAATATGTGGAAGAATATGTTCTATTCTCTGCACTCTCTGGGGCTGTAACACCTGGAGAAGATACATGGCTCATTGATAGTGGTGCTTCAAAGCACATGACAGGACAAAAGAAGACTCTCTCAAGACTTGAAGAGAAGGCCTCTCCACAGAAGGTATCTCTAGGAGATGACTATCATATCCCATCAAAGGGATTGGTGAAGCAAGCTACAAGCTTGATTATGAAACTCCATTAAAGATGAAGGAAATCCTTTATGTACCGGGTTTAAAGAAGAACTTACTTTCTATCTCAGCTTTAGATAAGAAGGGTTATAGGGTTGCATTCATAGATGGACAAGTACTCATGTGGTCCAAAGGAAAATCAATTGAGGATGCAATTGTTATTGGTGAAGAGGAAGGAGGTCTATACAAACTCAAGGGTCATCCTGAAATTTCCCTTATTCATGAAGCCACTAGCCCATGTGAGCTATGGCATAGGAGACTTGCTCACATTAACTACAAAGCACTACCTCATGTGAGAAAGGTAGTCATAGGACTTCCAGATCTAAAGATTGACCATAATGGCACATGCAAAGGATGTGCAAAAGGGAAGAATATCAAGAATCCATTTCCAAAGAGTGAAACAAAGACTAAGAGTACTTTGGAATTGATTCATTCAGATGTATGTGGACCAATTCCATCCACATACTTGAGTGGGTATTAATATTACCTCACATTCATTGATGACTACTCAAGGAAGACTTGGATATATTTTCTGAAGGGAAAAGATGAAGTCTTTGGAAAATTCAAGGAATTCAAATCCTTGATAGAAAACCATTTAGAAAAGAAGATTAAGATACTCAGGACAGATAATGGTGGAGAATATACTTCAAAATATTTTGAAGTATTTTGTAAAGAAGCTGGAATCAAGAGGGAGCTAACCACTCCCTATAATCCCCAACAAAATGGTGTTGTGGAGAGAAAGAATAGAACCATTATGGAAGCAGTAAAAACAATGATACATTATCAAGATCTACCTATGTATTTATGGGTTGAAGCAGCCAAGACAACAGTCTATGTGCAGAATAGACTATCTCATAGTGCTCTTGATTTCAAGACCCCAGAAGAAGTGTTCATAGGAAAGAAGCCTGAGGTAAGTCACCTCAAGATATTTGGATGCCCAGTATACATTCACATTCCAAAAGAAAAGAGGACCAAGCTAGATCCTTCTGGGAAGAAAGGAATATTTGTTGGATATTGTGAAGCATCCAAAGCATTCAGAATATACATCCCAAGATTCCATCATATGGAAATAAGTAGGGATGTAACATTTGATGAAGAGGCAACTCTCAAGAGATCTAGGAAGTGCCACTATGAAGAATTATATGAGGAAGATGCACCTTCCAGAACTACAGAAGCTACACCCACCCCTGAAGAGACAACACCTAAAGACGATGACATTATGGAACCACAAGAACCCCCTGTCATGAACATATCAAGGAAGAGAAAACTAGCATGGGAGAGAGACATTATACTAGGAGCAGAAAAGTATGGAGCTCCTAAAGGCTCTACTAGGGTGAGTAAGAGACCAAAGACATTCTCCAACTATGTGGCCTTGATGTGTGATCTTGTAGATCAAGAACCCACTAGTTATGAAGAAGCATCTCATAAGAACGAGTGAGTAGAGGCAATGACGGAGGAATACCAATCTATAATGAAGAATGATGTTTGGGATATAGTTCCCAAACCAAAGGACAAGAGTGTGGTATCCTCCAAATGGATATACAAGATAAAGCATGCCGCGGATGGAAGCATTGAAAAGTATAAGGCAAGGTTTGTAGCCAGAGGATTCTCTCAGAAAGAGGGAATTGACTATGAAGAAACATTTGCACTAGTTGCAAGGTACACTTCCATTAGGACCATCATGGCACTTGCATCCATGATGAAGTGGGAATTACACCAGATGGATGTGAAGACAGCCTTCCTGAATGGTGTGATCGAGGAGGAAGTGTACATAGAACAACCACAAGGATTTGAGGTTGAAGATAGAAGAACCCATGTATGCAAACTGAAGAAGGCTTTGTATGGGTTGAAGCAAGCTCCCAGATCTTGGTATGGAAGAATTGACAGTTTCTTGACAAGCTTGGGCTTTACCAAGAGTAAAGCTGATCCTAATCTTTATCTCAAAGTTATGGATGATGAACCTATCATATTGTTGCTATATGTGGATGATCTATTCCTAACTGGAAATGAAAAATAGATTATCGAGTGCAAGAAGAAGCTCTCTTCAGAATTTGAGATGAAAGATCTCGAATTGATGCACTACTTCCTAGGTCTGGAAGTATGGCAGGGCCCAAGAGGAATCTTTCTCAACCAGGGAAAGTATGTTGTGGAAATATTGAAGAGATTTGACATGTTGGAATGTAAATCCATGGCTACTCCCATGGATTCCAACTTGAAGTTATTAGCTGATGACTCATCAGAGTTAGTGGATATGATTTTGTATAGACATATTATTGGGTCATTGATGTTTTGACAAATACCAGACCAGATATATGCTTTTCCGTGAACACCTTGAGTCAGTATCTAGTGGAACCTAGATGAGTTCATCCAATAGCTGCAAAGCATGTGATGAGGTACCTAAAGGGTACGATAGACTTTGGTCTATATTATCTTGGATATCATGACTTCAGATTATATGGCTACACAGATGCTGATTAGGCAGGAAGTGCTTCAGATAGAAAGAGCACATTGGGAGGATGTTATTGTCTGGGATCTGCCATGATCTCATGGTTTAGCGGGAAGCAGTCTAATGTGGCTCTCAGCACGGCTAAAGCGGAATATATTGCTGCTTGCTCTTCTAGTTGTGAAGTGGTATGGATTCGAAAAATGTTATCAGGATTATTTGACTCAGAGATGGACCCCACTGTGATCCTGTGTGACAACCAGAGTTGTATCAAGATGACAGAGAATCCAGTGTTCCATGATAAGTCAAATCACATAGAAATCCGATATTTTTATATACGGGATATGGTGCAGAAAGGAGCTATCAAGCTCGAGTATGTGAGCACTGACGAACAAGTTGATGATATATTGACCAAACCTTTGTCTCAAGTAAAGTTTGAGTATTCCCGAGACAAGCTTGGTGTAGTTCAGAAGGAACCTCCTCGAAAGGGGGAGTGATGTGGTCGCTGATGATGAGATCGCCTGCATCGACAGTAAGGTCGATGATATGGATACCTGTAGTGGTGATACCGACACTGTGGTCAAGGATGTGGATACCTGTATTGGTGATACAGACGATGAGGTCGATGAATGGTCCTTAGACTTGATCTAAGATAACAAGTGGATTGTATCATCCTTGGACATATGTCCTAAAAGAGATCCGTAGACATATGTATTCGAGAAAGTAGTCCCTAGTGGACGTGGTGGGGATTGCATCATCCAGGAACCCTTGGTTCAAAATGTACGTGATAGGACTGCATCGTCCCTGAATGTTTAGTTCAAAATGTACGTGATAGGACTGCATCATCCCTGAACGCTTAGTTCAAAATGTACGTGATAGGATTGCATTGTCCCTGAACGTTTAGTTCAAAATGTACATGATAGGACTGCATCGTCCCTGGACAGTTGGTTCAAAATGTACGTGATAAATCCTAGATTTGATCTAGGTCACATCCAGTATGAAAAAGGACTAGTTCTGTGGTGGTAAATCCTAGATCTGATCTAGGTCACATCCTGGATTGACTCTGTGGTGATAAATCCTAGATTTGATCTAGGTCACATCTAGTATGAAAAAGGACTAGTTCTGTGGTGATAAATCCTAGATCTGATCTAGGTCACATCCTGGATTGGATCTGTGGTGATAAATCCTAGATTTGATCTAGGTCACATCCAGTATAAAAAAGGACTAGCTCTGTGGTGGTAAATCCTAGATCTGATCTAGGTCACATCCTGGATTGGCTCTGTGGTGATAAATCCTAGATTTAATCTAGGTCACATCCGGTATGAAAAAGGACTGGCACTATGGTTGGGATTGTATCGTCCCTAGACATGAGAGGTGTCTTAGATTGAGAGGGATTGATCATCCCGTAAGTAGATCAGGATTGTATCATCCTTGGACTTATGTCTTAAAGAGAGTGGGATTGATCATCCTGTAATTGGATCATATGTGTTGCATAGTATGCTGCTATGATGTTGTCGATCGAGATGATCCAGATGATGTCGATTGAGATGATCCAGATGATGCTGTCGATCGAGATGATCCAGATGTTGCTGTTGATTGAGTTGATCCAAATGATGATGATGATTGAGATGATCGTGATGATGTTTCCGTAGCTATTTGAGTGCTGCAGAAGATGAAGACTCAGTATTGAAGATGTTGGTGTTCTAGTATTGAATATCTTGAAGATGTTCCAGTAACTTTTGAGTTACTGATGATGTATGAAGAAAGCTTCCAATGATTTATAGATGTATCATGTATCATGTAGTTGATGACTCCTTGCTCCTGTAGATATTGTTATAATATCTTTCTCGTTAAGGGGGAGTGTCGAAATATTATAACTTCTAAGAATATTATATTTGTATTTTATTATTCTGAAGATGTTCCATTCCTCCGAGGATACCCTATTGTATATCCGGAGACGTTTATTCCTCCGAGAGATTGTGGTAACTAGGGTTATTAGATCTCCCATGTGAGGTCGGCCTTGAGTGTTGATGTATATGTAACTTCGGAATGTATTTCACCCATGTATTTCATATATGTAGTTTGTACTCCTATAGAGATGGTATTATTCCTCTATACGGAAGTGTTTGTATTCCTATAGAGATGTTATTATTCCTCTATACGGAAGTGTCATCATTTATATTGTAAGTGTCGTAACTTATACTTGATGGGTTATTAGACCACCTTGTTGGGGTCGACCCTGTATACGTCATGTGGGTCAAAGGGTTATTAGACCACCCTATTGGGGGTCGGCCATGTGGGTCAAAGGGTTATTAGACCACCCTAGTGGGGGTCAGCCCAGTCAGCATTATGTTAAGTGGTTAAGTTGAGGCTGACCTAGTTGAGTAAAGGTCAAGTCAAGTTAGTGTATAAATAGAGAGTGTGTCTCTCTCATTTTACACATTCTATTCTCTCAATCACACTTTGGAGAGTGGCGCACTTGTGGAGGAGGAGGCTCTGCTGCTAGGAGAAGACTATCTCTTGTATTCTGGTTGTATCATTGCTCTATCTATCTCCGAGGAAGTTATTGGGGTTTTTCACCTTTATTGTTTTCCCCAAGTAAACTGTGTGTCTCTTGTGTGCTTGCATTATTGTGTCCATGATTGATATGCTGTAGATTTGCTGTACATGTTGTTCTCTCAGTTAAGATCCTAGATCAGATTGAAGTAAATTCTGAAAATTTAACATGGTATCAGAGCTAGCCTGAAAGAAGGCATGATATGGCATGTATGACACTTGTTGCACTTACGATGCTAGGGCTCGATATAGCAAAAACCAGTCATCGTAGCACTTTCACTATAAATCCATTTTGGTGAAGTTTTCAGATCTGAAACTTTTACAGGTCGAATATCAGATCCCCATGTACCTTGTATCCAAAGGACAACCTCTAATTCGTTGTACTTTTTTATTTATGATCTGTACAATATAGGGTTTCTGCCTCTTCCAGATCTGAGTCAAAATCAGGTGACCTTGGGAAAAAGATCATAACTTGGGCTAGGAAGATCCAAATGAAATTTATTAAAAAGTGACAGGTAGTACACAGACTTTACTATCTCAAAAAAACTGTTCAGAGGCCGAAGTTGAACCAATGACACGTGGCACACCGTACAAGTTCGCTCTCCTGTTTTATCCCATAAAAAGGTCACGTTACGACATTTGGCATAACTCTCTCTCAGAGAATCCAATTGAGGTCAGACCTGTCGGGATGGAAAGATGATAGGTCAGGATATCTCAAGAAAATTTTTCAGACCCTGTGTATTGAAAAGTTCAGAGTTACACTAAAAACAATCAGGTACATATTTCTGTCAAAACAGAATTATTTTTTAGCACCTTCATTCATGGATTCCGGAATTTAGGGCTTCGGGTAAAGTTGGAATTTTTGTAATAGAATACCACGGCTGAATGATACTCATCAAAATCGAAATTTAGAGACCAAGATCAGAATTTTTGGTTGGGCAGAAGGTCGGTTTTGATCAGACCCTAGTTCGGGACTTTGATCAGAAAAGTGGAAAATTAGGGCTTCTGTAAAAATGGGAATTTTTGAAATTTGTGACCACGACTAGAAGCTCCTCAGAAAAATAGAAGCTTAGAGCTTTGGATCAAACCTTTTGATTGGGCAGAAGAGTGGGCTTCATCAAACCCCAGTTCAGGGTCACATCCAGTGAATCCAGAATTTTCAAAGGCAAAATTGAGGAGTGAAACTTTGCAGTTTTCAAATTTTGAATATACCAGCTTGATCAGCTCATCAAGGCGCATATTTCTATCCTTTCAGAAGTTTGAATTTTTGGGGTTTCTCTGACAAACCCTAATCTAGCTCCAGGTCCAGTTCATGCAAATCAAGTGGATTGGGTTAATCCTAGAAGAAGATGGATTGGTCACCTGCATAAGTGAAGAAGTTCCTGTTTCAGAGGGATATGAGGCTAAGGCCTTACATAAGAAGATTACAAGCGATCTCGACAGGTATGACTCATCGAGGTATGTTTCGATATTTGTTCATGATTAAGTTTATGGTATGTTTGTCTTCATGTTATTACGGTTAGTACAATCTTGATTTTAGATTTGTCGTATCACCTTACCAAAATTATGAATGCATGATAGAAGATATTCATTGGTTAGGGTGTTGACACTTATGATTGTACTAATGCATTATGGTGTTGTATGAGGTTTATGTTGTCTGCTAACATAAAAGGTACACCAAGAAAGACAAATCATGTTCTACTTCAAGAACATATGATCATGGTGACATGAAGACAAAGATTCATCCATTGTCATGGATCACATAGAAGATCTACTTTCGAGGTATGTATAACTTGGTTCTACAATGGTTAACCTATGAGACATGCATGTTGCTAGCACAAGTCACTGAAGAGAACCATAAGACATTATGTAGGTATGTTAGACATAACTAGCTAGCATGCTAATCCAGGTATGTTTTTCCTATATCAAGCTAGAATCCTACCTTGTGTTAGGATCTTATACTGTTGTGTTGTTGATAATGATTATTCATGAAGTCATAGGTTTGAATAGTCATGGTTTAATGCATATTATATCTCTTATCTTGATTGATGATTTAACTAACCAGAAGAGTCCTATGATCAAATAAGAATATGTATGAGTAAAAGAAGACTTCCCTGAAACCTTGAATACCAATGTTTATTATCGGTGAATGATCATGACTATACATGTTTAAGATTATTGTGTTTTGATAGTATTAAGATTATACTAATAAATGTGTGATTATGTATGAGACCTCAAGGATAACACAATGATGATACTAATAAGCATGCATAGTGATTAAGGATGGATGTAAGTTCAAGGACATGTAATCCAGGAAGCAAAGATCAAGAGGGAGCACACTCCAGTTGTTCCTGGAAGAATGAAAAGGAGCATACTCCGGTAGTTTCTGCAAGGATGTAGATATCAAAGGGGAGTTGACCATCCTTCTGCATTCCACAACAGAAAGGTGTAGAAGAATCTACTTCCGCAGCTCTTGCAAGGAAGCAATGAATCAGAGGGAGTCCACCCAACAAACAAACAAAGATAAGTATTTTAATTACCATTCCTTACATACTTGTTTGTTTAAATAATATTATTCAATGATGTATATTCTTATGTTCCTAGATTTAGGATGTGTATTATGCATATTAGAATGATTGCATTAATGAACAGCTTACTACTAATATGCATTTGATGGGTAAGTGGCCTATGGCATTGTACAAATTTCCATTGCTACTTATCTAAAATGAAACCTCTTTGCTGACATGTTAGGAGTTGTGCACACTCTTAACAATGTTCTGGTATAGATTGGAATGCATCTAGAAAGTTACGGAATATGGATAAATGTTGTATTGAAGCATTGGCTAAGATAATTGCATGACTGTATGACATATTTATTTATGTGTAAGAATTTGTTCTGAAAACTATGCGATGTTTTCTAATCATGCAATTTAACTTGTTGTGTAGGAAAGATCGTATACCATCACCTACAAAAGAAGGACTACAACATTTGTTCAGCAACAAAATTATCTATTGAAGATATTGAAGTTCCCAGGATATGGGAAGAATACCATGATCCGTCGATCATGAAGAACGATGTTTGGGATGCGGTCCCAAGAGCTGAAGGGAAGTCTGTTGTGACTTCCAAATGGAACTATCAGATCAAGCATGCTGCAGATGGAAGCATAGAGAAATATAAAAGTGATGAAATAGAAGATACACCAGATGGATTTCAAGACAACTTTCTTGAATGGTGTAGTCATATATGTGTGCAAAACTTGGGGATGATGCACTATTTGTTTCTGGTATGAAGGTGTGGCAGAGTGCAGATGGAATCTTCCTTGGACAAGGGAAGTATGTAGTAGAGATACTGAAGAGGTTCGGGATGATGGACTACAAGGCTATAACCACAACTATGGAATCGAACCTGAAGCTTCTGTGTGATGCTCCATCTGATCCGGTTGATTATGGGCTCAAGTATGATGCGAATCAAAAGTTTAACTTGCAGGCTTATGTTGATTCATATTGGGCATGCAGTGCTACATATAGGAAGAGCACATTTGGGTGCTGCTTCAGTATGGGATCAGGTGTGATCTCTTGGTTTAGCAGGAAGCAGTCCTGCATAGCATTGAGTACAACCGAAGTAGAGTATGTTGCGATGGATGAGCAGGTTGCAGATGTATTGACCAAGCCGTTGGCCAGAGTGCAGGTTGAGTACTTCAAAGAGAGGCTTGGTGCACTTCAGATCAAGGTTCCTTCCAAAGGGAAGTGATGAGTTTGGAAGATGCAGATGCACATGAGCTTTTCTGACATGGTTGATATGTTCTCCCTTGGTCGCGATGTAATTGCTGAGCCATTTTTCACATGGTGGTAGATGTGTTCTCCCATGGTGAAAAAGTAAGGGTTGGAGCCTTCCCCAAATGGTGGTAGATGTGTTCTCCCATGTCGGTGGTGTAAGTGCTGGATGATGTGCATCTAGGTTGTGCTTCGTGGACGATGAGATGATCTGAAGAGGATGATGCTATGATGATTAGGAGGATCATGGATGATGAGCATCGGGACGATGCTCCAGTTACTACTCTGTATATGTATATATGCATCATGTTGGATGCTTGTTATGATCAGTTGGATCATTTATATATATGCATCATGTTGGATGCTGGATATGATCAGTTGAATCATTTATGTATGTATGCATCATGTTGGATGCTGGATATGATCAGTTGGATCATTTGTATGTATTTTGTATATGCATCATGTTGGATGCTTGGACCATGTATCTGTATATGTATCAGGTGGATACTGAGATGATGTATGGTGAGTATCAGGATGATACTTTGTGGCCGTGGATCAGCTTGTGCAGATGAGCATGTCAAGGAGATCCTATAGGTCAGAGTTGTGTACCCGTAACAACCTGGGATGCTCTTTCGAGACATTGCTCTGGGAGGACATGTAATGGTTGCCCTGGGAGATCTTCAGGTCGGAGTTGTGTACTTGTAACATCCTGAGATGCTCTTGCGAGGTTTTGTCCTATGGCATGTAATTTGATCCTAGGAGATCTGGACAGGATGAAAAAGGCCTCAGATTCTTCAACCAGGTTTTGCCATGACCATATGTAATTTTCTCTTGGGAGATCTGGATAGGATGAAAAAGGCCTCAGATGCTTTAGCCAAGTTTTGTGGTGAGATCACATGTAATGTGATCCTGGGAGATCCGACAGGTAGAGCTGTGTGCTTGTACCAGCCTGGGATGCTTCAGCCAGGTTTTATGATGGGTCACATGTAATGTGCTCCTGGGAGATCCGACAGGTAGAGCTGTGTGCTCGTAATAGCCTGGGATGCTGCAGCCAGGTTTTATGACGCACGTAATAAGTCCCGAGGATTCCACAGTATGGCCAGTGATGATAAAGACCTGCAGGTGGTGGGCCTACATCCAGTATGAAAAAGGACTGGCTCTGTAGAACTTCCTTCGACGAGTAGATTCAAAGATTGATTGAGATAGAAGCAACAATGACGATGATTATGACTCGATGACGATTATCCAGTGACGATGATCCAGAGAAGATGACTTGTGCTAGAATACCTATGTCGAGAAATACCTTCCTAGTTAAGAGGGAGTGTTGATGTATATGTAACTTCAGAATGTATTTCACCCATGTATTTCATATATGTATTTTGTACTCCTATAGAGATGGTATTATTCCTCTATACATAAGTGTTTGTATTCCTATAGAGATGTTATTATTCCTCTATACGGAAGTGTCGTCATTTATATTGTAAGTGTCGTAACTTATACTTGATGGGTTATTAGACCACCTTGTTGGGGTCGGCCCAGTATAAGTCATGTGGGTCAAAGGGTTATTAGACCACCCTATTGGGGGTCGGCCATGTGGGTCAAAGTGTTATTAGACCACCCTAGTGGGGGTCGGCCCAGTCAGCATTATGTTAAGTGGTTAAGTTGAGGATGACCTAGTTGAGTAAAGGTCAAGTCAAGTTAGTGTATAAATAGAGAGTGTGTCTCTCTCATTTTACACATTCTATTCTCTCACTCACACTTTGGAGAGTGGCGCACTTGTGGAGGAGGAGGCTCTGCTGCTAGGAGAATATTATCTCTTGTATTCTGGTTGTATCATTGCTCTATCTATCTCTGAGGAAGTTATTGGGGTTTTTCACCTTTATGGTTTTCCCCAAGTAAACTGTGTGTCTCTTGTGTGCTTGCATTATTGTGTCCATGATTGATATGCTGTAGATTTGCTGTACATGTTGTTCTCTTAGTTAAGATCCTAGATCAGATTGAAGTAAATTCTGAAAATTTAACACTGAGTTAGCTAGTTAGGGGTTATTAGACTCTCTTAGGATAGGTCGGCCCCATTAGGGTGAAAAGTCAGTTAGAACATGAGTATAAATAGAGGAGGTGTGTTCCTCATTTATCTCATTCATTCACTCACTTGTGATTGGCGCATAGGAGAGAGAGAGGTCTGCATAGGAGGAGAAGGAGCTCTTGTTGAGGACTACCTCTTGTATTTGGTTGATTATCTATATTGAGGAAAGATTTGTTGGGTTTTCTACCCCATGAGGGTTTCCCAGGGTAAATATTTGTCTATCTTGTGATTGTGTTTCTTTGAGTGATATTGCTTGTGAAATTAGGCTAAACTTAACATTCCATACTCATCTCAAGTTGCCATGCATGCTTGAACTCTTTTTTCCCTAATTTTAAAGCAGAAGAATACTTGAGGTTTATGAAGGTTTTTACCCATTTTTATTCAGTACTGTTCCAAGGATCGAAAAACTTACTCAAAATGATATTATGCTAAAGCGATTCACGCAAGAGAGATCTGGATGTTATTGCAGAGTCTTCTGCTTTGATTATTTTGTCTTGAAAAATACCATATTTTCTTGCTTCCCACACTTTCTAGCAAACATAGTTTGGGAGGGAGGCCCATATTCTTGACAAAACAAGATTCCCTTTAAGAGAGCCTGGGAAGAGAGAATGCCAACTGATGAAAAAACCATTCCAATTACCTGGGAGAAAAAAAAATTAACGAAATATTTCAACAAGAAATTTCATACCTTTTTAGTGTATTAACAGTGAAAAGCCAAATGTGCGATATTTTATTTATGTTCTCTGCACAAAACCCAATGGGAAGGGCTTGCAATATTTCTCTTTTTCAAATTCTCTGAAGTTAATATTTTACCTTGAACCATAATCCAACATAATATATTGATTTTAGGTAAGCCATCCTAATGCCAAATTTTTTCCCAAAGTCTTGAGAAGGGTTGATGCTAACATTCTTGAAAGAGGAGATAATATCCTTCTTTCACAGTGTAATTCCCTTTTTTTCCCCATCCTCTTGAGTCCTTTGAGCTTAAAATTATCAGGGCTGCTCCATGGATATTTTTATAAAGGATACTAAGAGGACCAATCAAGTGTTCTAGAGCATCCAAATTTTTCCAATAATCTAGTTTCCTGCTGAATCCCATTCAAAAGATCTTTCATTTTTCTTATTCCCTTATAGCTGATCCATCTTATTAACTCTGAGAGTTCTAAATTTTGTGAAAGAGGTGGAGCATCAAGAATATAGTCCTTACAAAGGTCAATATATTTACCATTTCCGGGGATCCAATACAAACCTTCCTGTATTATTCTTCCAGAAGCTTTACACAATCGCCAAAGATTTGATCCCTCTTTGTCCCAAGAGCAAATATCCAATCATCTAAGCCTAGATTGAGATAGGTACTTTTTTCCGAATTATGTATTTCCACCATGATTTTTCCCCTAGAGACCAGATTCCAAACTAGCTTAGCTCCCACTGCATGATTCATAATCTGAGGATCGTGAATTCCCAATCCTCCAAAACATTTTGGAGCTTTTACAAAATCCCATTTTGACCAAATGAAATTTTTTGTTGTTGGATTTACCTCCTTTCCATAAGAATTTCCGTGAATATTGATCTAATTTTTGCATAATTCCTCTTGGAACCAATAAAGAAGAACATTGAAATAAGGGAAGATAGGAGAGAATCAACTTGATTAAAACAACTTTTCCAGTCGGATTCAACCAATGCAGTCCCCAACTTTGCATTATGTCTTTTATTTTTTGAAGAATTGGCTCCCATTCCGCATTCTTGATTCGATTTAGAGCAATAGGAATTCCTAAATATTAAAAAGACATCCAACTTGAACTAGCAACAAATCCTAGAGTATGAGAAATGCGGTGCAAGAGATTAGGATAAGTATTCCATTCATAGATCTCACATTTCCCATTATTCATCTCAACTCCTGAGGCATATAAATACTGATAATGAACTCGTTTGAACCTTATAGCATTGGTGAATGATGCACCAACTATGAGGATAGTAGCATCAACAAATTGTGCATTATTTACTGATTTGATTCCTCATGATATTCAAATACCATTTAGCCTCCATTCATATCTTTCTTTAACTAATTTTCGACCCAAAGCTTCTGCCATTAAAATTTATAAAAAGGGGACATGGGATGACCCTGTCATAGTCCATGACAATCTTGAAAGAAGCAAGTTGGTCATCCATTAACCAAAGGAGAGATCCATGGGTGAGAGATACAAGATTTTATCCATTTTACAAAGGTAGGAGAGAAGCCAAACCTTTCCAATACTTAAAAAATAAATATATGCCAAACTCTGTCAAAAGCGTTAGCCATATCCAAATTGATAGCCATTCCCTACTCTTTTCTACCAAAACTAGAATGAATTGCCTCTTGTATCAGAACAATGTTATCTACTATCTATCTTTTCTTGACAAAACCACCTTATCCTTCTGAAATCAACCTGGAAAAAATAGGTTTGATCCTATTCGCTAAATTTTTTGTCAAAATTTTATAAGAGGAATTACATAAAGAGATAGGCCTCTGGCGAGAAAAAGAAGAGGGGCGAACTTCTTTGGGGATCAAATTCAAAAATAAATAATTTGTGGCACCTCCAATTTTATCTTTCCCTTTTGTCCAATTAAGTATTTTGCATAGATCCGTCTTTAGTATCAACCAACAAGCTTTATAAAAGTGTATTGTAAAACCATTAGGACCAAGATATTTATCAACCCCTAGCCCACAGACCGCTGCTAGAACCTCTGCTTCATTGATGTACTTGTTCAATTGTTAATTTTCTTCCACATAAATAATGGATGGAATATAGTCCAACAATTCATCTTTAGAGATCCTATACTTCATTCCCGGTTCAATGTATAGCTCTTTAAAGTGGCTTACCACTTCCTGTTTGATTTCAGTATGTTTTGAAAGTCTTAGACCCTCACTAGAAAGAATTTCATTGATAACATTTTTATGATTTCGCATCTTTGTCCTATCCCCATATTTTAACCACAGAGCTTGAGATTTTAACCTCCAAGTCTCTTCTTCTTGATGGAAAGATTCAATCAATTTTTCACTGATTTGTTTTTCACGTAGAAGGACATCTAAAGTTATCTCGATTTGATCCATCTATTCCTAAAGGGATTCCAACTCCTTTTAATAGTTTATTCTTGTTGAGCTTGGAGAATTATGATTGTATTTAGTCCAATTTTTTAAGGCAAACTTCGTAGCCTGAAGATTTGATTCAAAAACAAAGGAGGGGGATCCATAAACAGGGATCTTCCAAGTTGTATAAATGATATGAAGAGCCTCCTAATGAGATAGCCACAAGGTATTGGGCCTTGATTCTCAAAGGGTATTGGGCCTTGATGATCTGAAGTTGCATAAGGAAGAATATAAGAACTCAAAGAAAACTTAGACAGAAAGGAACTGTGCACTAAAAACCGATCCACACGAGCTGCTATTGGCCTCAGAACAATTTTCCTATTAGACCAGGTATAGAGACCTCTCTTTGGATTAATTTCAACTAGGTCCAAATCACTTATTAAATCTTCTATATATTCTCCATAAGGATATCTGACCATTGAACCCCCATCTTTTTTCTTTAAAAGAAATCGTAGCATTAAAATCTCTGGAAATCAAACTATAGTTATTACCTCCAAGAGAGATCAAGGATATCCATAATTATTGCTTAAGATTGGGAATGATAGGACCATATACATTACATATGTTGAGATTTTATTTATGCTCCTTTGTTCCCAGTTCAACCATAATCCAATGTTGCCCCTCCTTTTGATTGATTATATTAAATTTTCCACTGTCCCAAATCAAGGCTAATCCTCCAAAAGTTCCCAAAGAGATTTTTTCCATGCCAACACCATTCTTCCAAAGGGATTGAAAAATATGAATTACTTTGATGGAATCCATTTTAGTCTCCTGGATTATCAGAATAGAAAGATGATCTTTATAGATCATTTTGCTTCACTGATTCAATTTTTTGTTTTCCTCCTAAAACTCTACAATTCCATGAGACTATTTTCATTATTTTTTGGATTGTAAGCCATATTTATTTTCAGCATCTCCTTTTTTCCTTTCCTATTAGAAGAAAATCCTTTCAAAATAGAATCCAAGGAAGCTTGTTTTCCTAGTTGTTTTTCTTTGTCTGCTTCGTCTTCCCTCATTGTTTTTTTGGATCTTCTTCGTACTTTTCTGTTTATTTTTCTGTCCTCCTCTATTTCCTCAAAAGATTCTCCTTGAGTATACATAGAAGGCTGTCCTGACTCATCATCCGAACCACCTTGAGGATCGTTGGCTTGATGAGAGTTAATTTCAATTACGGGACAATCTTGTAGTCATGTATTACATCTTTCTGATCCAAGTTCTTCTAGAATGGGAGAGGGGCTCATATGATTTCTAACAATTGCAACTGGCTCTTCTTGAACCTCAGATTCGGCCTGGGTTAGCATTAGATAAGTCCTGCAACTTATTGGACGTCTCTGGAGGTGTTGGAACCACCGAGATTACCTGTGCCTTTCTTTTATTTTGCCCCTTCTTCTATTCTTTATTAGCTACCTTCTATGTTTCCTTACCTTGATTTTTTGGATAGTTTCTGGAAAAATGACCATATTCATGGCACTTATTACACTTAAATGGAAACTGATCATAATCCACTTTTTGCTCATGATTACAACTATCCATTACAAGATTTACCACCTTTGGAAGACCCTTCTCCATATCTACTTCAACACAAATTCTAGGACAAGAGAACATTGGAGATTTAGGCTCAGCTTTATCAATGTATTGGCCAAGGGTGTTCCCAATGGAGGCTAAAAATTCATCAGACCAACAATGTAATGGTAGATGGGGTAGCTTTACCTAGACTGGAACTACAAAGGGTACATCTTTCTCTGGATCAAATGATAAATTCCAACTATTTAGATACATACCTATAGGTCCCATGAAATAGGTCCCATTATGGAAAATCAAATCCTGATCAACTTTAAATTCAAAAAGAAATACATAGTATCCTTTCCCGTTGAAATAAAACTACATTTTGCTAGTTAAAAGGGGTTGCCAATTTTTTTATTATCCATATCTCCATTTCCCTTGGAGACGGCCAGAGACCTGCAAACAAGCCAACCAAACCTCTCTCAGACAACCTGATAGCTTCCTTCTTTGCTGAGTTGCAGGAGATCTTGATTTCAGGGGAGTCAGTTCTCTTCACAAAGCGTGCAGTGGGTTGCGAGGAATTATTTTCCTTCAATCCAATGGCTAGAAAATGAAATACCTCGTCCAGGCTTGGGTCCGATTCCGAATCAAGGGGATCCATAATACAGGGCCGATAGCGCTATATACTTTCCAAGTTGCAGAGCAATTGCTTCTCCCCAAGCGACAAAGTGTTACACAATTTTAAAATTTTACCATAGTAACATTCAATCAATTTCATACCATGGAAGCCAATATGCATGCATCATCCATATATGTATGTATGTATGTATATGTGTATATTCTAAGATTTTGAATTAATAATGTAAAATAACCATAATTTTTTTTATCGATACAAATAATTGGTACATCCATATGAGAGAAATGCCAACTTTGTATATAACATTGTATGAAAAATATGTACACAAATAAGGAAAATAAATGAATATGATATCAAAAGTTGATTAAACTACTTTTAATGTCCTAGATTCATATTTTAAACTTTCATTCTCACTTTATACTAATACCAGCATAGATCCATCTTAAACCCGTATCTATCAAGCACCGAGAGGGATCCAATTTCTTGAGGTGTATTTCTTTTTTTAAACTTAAACTCAAGAAATTTGATCTCTCTTGATTGATAGATCCGGGTTTAAGTTTTAAGTTTTTATTTTATAAACGCACATCTATTTTTTAATTAATTTTCATAATATTTTATTTTATGAACCAACATGGATTTTTTGTAAATACTTTCCATAATTTTTTATTTTATGAGCCGACATGAATTTTTTTAAGTATTTTGTTACATCACAAACGTTACGTCACACACATTACAACATCTCCCCCATACTGGGCTGTAGAGCACCTCGTTTCACTCGATGCAATAATAAAAGAAAAGTTAATTAAGCTACTTTTAATGTCCTAGATTCATATTTTAAACTTTCATTCTCACTCTATACTAATATAATAAAAGAGTACATGTTCAATAAAATAAGACAGTCCTGATCTGTATAATTCTTGCAAGAATTCGACCGTGAGTGATCTGGCCCTTAGAGCTCTCACTTTCTTGGTAGATCGAGCAGCCTAGGACCTATGGACCTCCTGGCTTAGTCGTTGGCCACTGGCCACACCCCTCTCACCCTCAGTGTACATGGTTCTCACGCTGGCGTTCAAGGTTTCAGCTCAGTTAGTATTGGCCCATTCTAGGGCGTGCCTCATGGCCTCGGGATCTGAGAGCCTCCCTCCTGAGCTCATTGATTTATTAAAACTCATTTCTACTCAAGGAAAAAAGCCGATCTCATCCACCCAGAAAAAGTTCATTAGGAAATTAATCCCCACTGTTGCTCTACTGGTGGATCTCCCTTGCAAGACAGCCCTGAATCTGGCGGAACGGGCTCTAATCGGTCAGTTCACGGGCTTATGGCCCTCCCCCAAGACCACCGAAAATTGGGTTCAGAAAAAATGGAGACCTTTGATCGTCGAGGATGTCAAATCCTTCTTTCTTGGCAAGGGATATTTCGCATTCGTCTTCGAATGCAAGAGGGATCATGAGCTAATCTTCAGAAATGGCCCATACTTCATGGGGCTGCAAGGACTGTATATGAATAGATGGAATCCGAATTTTGACCCAACTGTGGATATTCCCTCAACTGTTCCTGTTTGGGTGAGGCTTCCCCACCTTCCTCTCCATTGTTGGAACACTCAATCCCTGGAAGCAATTGGGAATGCCCTAGGCAAATACATCGATAAAGCCGACCGTAAAGATCAATATTCATGTGCAAGAATATGCGTCGAAGTGGATCTGGAACACGGCCTCCCGGAAGCTATAAACCTCAAAGTAGCAGAATGGATGCACATCCAAGAACTCGATTACGAGCAGATTCCCTTCAAATGCAAGTTCTGCCATGAATATGGTCACTTCGCAAGATCATGCAAAAATAAGCCGGTGGAAACAGAGTTGAACGGGAAAAAAGAGAAATGGACAACCATCCAAAAAAACAATAGAGCAGGCACAAAATCTCATACAAAAAGTCAAAATCTGCAGAAAATAGATCAACAACATCAAGATCTGACAACCCTGATCAATGGGAACAACTTCAAAGCCCTGGAGTCAGATGAGATACAGGAAATACTTGAGGTTGAAGAAGAAGGAGAAATTCGAGAACAACATGAAACCCATGCAGCTTAGCAAGACCTCTAAATTCCTTCGATCCCCTCGGCCCAGAATACTCCCAGCCCCACTAGTTCTACTATGATGGAAGAAACCCCCTCCTATGCCGAGATCACAAAAGAAAGAAACCCAATCTCTCCCTCCTCTTCAGAAGAACCCTTCGACAAATCCAACGAAAAATTGGGTCGAAAATCCATCAAAGAACCGAGGGAAGAAGAAGCAGAGAGAGAGAAAGTTCAAGGGTCCCAAGCAACAATAGACATGATTTTCAGCAGAAATACTAGAACCAGGAATGCAGGAAAGAAATATGGGGACCTTTCATGAGGAACTCCCTCCTCCATATTCAACCCTAAATGATGAAGCTGGTCTCCTGGAACTGCAGAGGGCTGGGAAATCCACACAAGGTAGAAGCAGTCAAAGATCTACAAAAAATTGGCATGCCTGATATTCTACTTCTCTAGGAGACAAAACTCGATGATAAGACAGTTTTAACTATTGGAAAAGATCAGTGGAAGCATAACATGGGTTATGCAGTAAGTACCGGAGGAGCGTAGGAGGCTTGGAAACCTTATGGTCCTTGGAAAAATTCCAACTTCACGATCAATTCGCTACGCAACATTGGATTTATACCGATCTCACCCATCTGCAGAGCAATAAGCAGATCGGTCTGATTAATATTTATGTGCCGAATCTTCATTCTAAGAAAAAAGATTGTTGGAGACTACTAGAAGATTTTTTGGATGTGTATAATCCTCAAAACATCATCTTAGCAGGTGATCTGAACATTACCTTATCCAGAGCTGAAAAGAGAGGAGGCCTTCGTGGGAATGACTATTTCAAACTGTAGGTAGAAGATATTATCCACAACAGGGATCTCATTGATATTAAGCCTAAGAAAGGGAAGTACAGAAGGTCCAACAAACGACTCGGTAAAGGGAATATCATGGCCAGGCTGGATAGATTCCTCGTCCAAAGCAACCTCCTGACAGATAGACAAATCATCTCCTCTAGCATACTAGCCAACCTTGCCTCTGATCATAAACCTATCCAACTCCACTTTAAAGAAGTGGAGGAACTCGGTCCCATTCCATTTAGGTTCAATCCACAGTGGTTGGACCATTCAAGTTTCTGGTCTATTCTGAAAAAGTCATGGAGAATCCCCATTATAGGCTCTCCATGCCATGTATGGGAACAAAAATTAAAAAACACAAAGAAAGCTCTTAAAGTTTGGGCAAAATCCCATTGCCCATCCCCAACCGAATCTAGAAAGAGCGCTGTTGGAGTCTTAGAAGAAATTCAATGTGCTATGGAAGACCAACACATTGATGCCAAATCGATGCATGAGGAAACAATTCAACAGAGCAAAGTTTACCAAGATTTCAGGAAGGAGGAAGAGTATTGGCGGCTGAAGTCAAGAAGTACGTGGCTAAAGTCAGGGGACAAAAATACCAGATATTTCCACAATCAATTTAAAAAAAGACAGACAGGCAATCACATCGATGAGATCAAATTGGAGGATGGCTCGATTTACAAAGGTAATAAAGAGATTAAAATCGTTGCCCATGCACACTATTCTGCGTTATTTGCTGAGGAAGATAGGGTCGAAGGTGAAAAAGAGCGATCTCTGCTGGAACATATCCAGAGTAGCATCACGACTGAGGAGAATATGAATATTTTGGAGCCATTTACTAGGAAAGAAGTGGTGAATACAATTAGCTCATTTGACTCTGATAAGGCCCCGGGCCCCGACGGCTTCTCCATACATTTTTATCAAGCTTGCTGGGATTGCATCAAATTTTTTTTTATGAGAATGGTAAAGAATTTCCATTCAAAGGCAAAGCTAGGTGGAGGCACTAATAGCACATTTATGTCCCTCATACCTAAAGATACAAACCTGAGCTCCTTTAGTAGATTTAGACCAATTTCCTTATGTAACGCCTCGTACAAGATCATTGCCAAGACGCTGGCGTCCCAGATGAAGCCCTTACTCAGCAAGATCATCTCAGAGAATCAAGGTGGCTTTCTGGAAGGGAGACAAATTTTGGACAACGTCATTCTCGTTCAAGAAGCTATCCATTCAAGCAAAGAAAGAAAGGAAAAACGCATGTTAATCAAGCTAGACATGGCCAATGCATTTGACCGGGTCAAGCACTTCTTCCTATTCAATATTATGTCTAGTTTTGGTTTCCATGAAACCTTCATCCGATGGATAGCAGCTTGCATTAGCAATCCATGGATTTCCCCTTTAATTAATGGACGCCCCGCAGACTTATTCCAAGCATCCAGGGGCATTAGGAAAGGATGCCCTCTCTCTCATTTCCTGTACACTATCATGGCTGAATCCATCAGTTGAAAGTTAAATCATGATCTGATCAGTGGCACCCTCCCCAGCCTTCAAGTTACCTTGGACTCCCACCCTCTCAATCACACATTGTTTGTAGATGATTCTTGATTCCTTGGAGGAGCCTCATCCTTCATAGCACGCAAATTCAAATAGAATATGAACAGGTATTGCAAGGCCTCGGGAGGAATGATCAACCTCCAGAAAAGTGTTGTATATAGTTGGAATACAAACAATGCAGTGGATTCAAAAATCAGTAGATTACTTGGCATTAAGGTTTATAATCACTGGGAAAAATTCACTTATTTCGGGATACCCATCACTTAAGGAAGTTCTAAGGCTGGAACGTGGGAAGATACGATCAACACAATTAAAAGGAAAATAATTAGGTGGGGAGGACACTGGCTAAGTAAGGCTGGGAAGCTGACCCTTGTGAAGTCGGTTATTTCCGCCACGCCTATATACCAGTGTTCTATTCTCCTAGCGCCAAAAGGAACAACAAACCAGATTAGTAAATTAATGAGATATTTCCTTTGGTTAGGAGGGAAAAACAATGGGGAAAATAAAAAAAAAATTCACTTAGTGAATTGGGAGACGATTAAGAAGTCAAAAGATGCGGGAGGACTGCAAATTCGGGATCCTCGCCATGCAAAATTGGCATTGGGTGGAAAGATATTATGGCAGATTATACACAACAAGCGGAATAGAATTAGCCAAGCGTTCAGGAAGAAATATCTTAATGGAGACAATCTAAGGTGTTTAGATCAAAAACCTACCTCCAAAGGCTCAAACACTTGGTCCCTATGTAAAGAGGCCTGGGATTTCTTCACAAATGAATTATACTGGGTACCAGGAAATGGTAAGAAAATAGACATCTTCAAAGATAGAATTATGGAAAATGAAGCAATGCAAAATAACCGTGAATTAAAAAATATTGCAGATTGGCTGGCCCAACAAGGAATCGCAACTCTAAATGAATTCAGTTCCTGGGACAGTCATGGAAATTGGGTAGTTGGAAAAAGTTAGCAATCCCTGCAAATCTTGAGGCAACCAACGACATTCTTATTAAAAATCTTAAAGGATGTGCCCCTCTGCATTTATTGGCCAAGGATGATCGAGGATGGGGGCCTACAGGCTCGTATACAGCTACCCATGGGTACAAAGCTCTGCAATAGAAAGATGAAGCAAGAAATGGCACATGGAAAATGGTTTGGGACACATTCGGCCTCCCGAAAATCAACTTCTTTACCTGGACCTTAATTCACTGTAAAATTCTCACCGGTGAAAATTTAAGTAAGAGAGGTATACATGGGCCTTTTAGGTGCACTCTCTGCCAGAGCAATATTGAAACTTGTAATCATCTGTTTCTGGATTACCCCTATGCTAAGAACGTCTGGAATTATATGCTCAAGGACCTCAATATCACTATGCCCATCTTCACTACCACCACTCAGCTCTTCAAAGATTGGAACTCTTTCTATCCCGCTTCCATGTCCAAGGATAAGCTCTGGTATCATATTTGGATCTCCATTCCAAAATTTGCTTGCTGGAAAATTTGGATTGCCAGAAATCAGGCAATCTTTCAAGAAAAGTTTTGTAAACCCATACACACAGCAAGCCATGCTAAAGGATTACTGCTCGACTGTCTCAATCACTCTAAGTTTAGGCCTGATTCAACCCTTAGCAAGGTGGAATTGGATTGGATAGGAAATAACAGACCGCATCCCAGGTATGTGCCCCTTTAGAGACTCATTCCAGCCTGGAAAATCAGGCTCACAGTTAAAGACTTCCAAGTTTGGAGGACAAATCAGGAGTTGGACAACCTTCATTTTGACGGTGCCTCCAAGAACAATCCTAGCGTTGCAGGAGCAGGTGGAGTCTTGTGGAATAGAAATTGGAACATAAGGTTGAAGTATAGGTGGGGCCTGGGAAATAGCTCCAACAATCTTGCTGAAGCTTTAGCCTTGTTGAAAGGCTGCCAGATAGCTAGAGTTCATAATATAGATAAGCTTCAAGTGTTTGGGGATTCTTTGATCATCATCCACGCCCTCAACACTAACACCAATAGCAACAATCTTCCTCTCAGTTGCATTATCCAGCGAATTCGTCATATTTCGAGCACCTTCACCATTTTCAGGTCTTATCATATTTTAAGACTCTTAAACACAGAGGCAGACATAGAAGCTAATGCTGCTACTAGTCATCAACAAGGCATGCTCAAGCTCTCAAATTTGGATGATGAATTCCAGCATATTCCTTAAGTGTGGATTTATTATAAGCATAAATTCACCTGTTTGCTCGTTTAGGTTATTTAATTGGAACAATCTTCATTTTCTGCCCTTCATCCTCCACTACAAAGCTTTTTTATAATGCTTAGCCATGAAGATTTTCTGAGAAATCTGGAAGAATAAAACTCGTAGGATTTGGAGGAAGCATCTTCACGCTGAGATGGAAGAAGTGATAAAGCTCAACTTTAAATGCTATCTGAAATTCTTTGAAGTTATTAAACAACGGATTCGCATCATTTCTTTAGAGGATGAAGCCGTCTGAGCTCCGTTGTAAGTTAAGTGAAGTTTTTGGTAATTATCAGCAGAGCAGAAGTCTCCCTGGAGTAGAATTATGGCTCTTTTTATTTTTAATTTCAGAAGGTAGAAAGAACGCTCTACAACACCTCGAGTGGTTATGATTTAAGTTAATCAAACTCTTAATTTTTTAATTAATCCTTCAATAGAAACCCCAGTTCAGAGTCATGGATTGTTCAGTAAAAGCTGAGATCCCTCAGCACAGTAACAGTTTGTCTTATTCAACATAAGCAATCACAGAAGGACTCTATGATTCCCTCGAATCTCTCAAGGAATTATTCAGCACAACCTCCAATAACCTCTTTTAGTAGCATCATCAACTTTTAAGGATTCATTCATTCTTTTCATTTGCAATAATCTTTCTCAGAATGAGAAGGAAGGCATTTTTAACATTCATTCTTTTGTCAACGATGGTCTCCACATAATTTGTGAAGCTAGAAATGATAAAAGCCAATTTGGCCTCCATGTAATTTGCCAATTTGAGTAAAAACCATGGCTTTTTTTTTTTTTTTTTAATATTCAAATATACGTTCTTGTTAAAAAAAAAAAGATAAAACAATTGCTAATAAATATAATAAAAAACATGAAATAAACAATTGTCATTACCATGAGTCACCATCCTAATCAATATGAAAAAATATAATATATTTCGATTCACGAATAAATAATTTTAACCATATATAAGGTTTTAAAATAAAAATCCTAATCAATATGGAAGGATATAATATATTTCGATTAATAAATAAATAATTTTAACCATATACAAGGTTTTAAAAAATAAACAAATAATTACAATGGGCATGCAACATATATCTTCTACCATCATTCATAACCCTTTCTCGTGACATACTTTAGTTCTACATCAGTGGACTCATGACTATGGAACACATATCTTCCACCATCTTTCATAACCCTTTCTAATGGTATACTTTAGTTCTACATTAAAGTGGACTCATGCCTATAGTCATTTATCTCTATGCAATAAAAGTAAATCAGATTTAATAATAACATATAATAAAATAACTTATTAGCATATGAGATTAAATTGATAAGCTTACATGAGCTCTTTAATCATGGACCTTTAGATGGACCCAAGATTGTGAGTTAATTTTATCATATAATTTTACGCCTATACATAATAAATATAAGATTATTTAAGTTTATTAAGTTTTTTTTTATAAATGATTACAAAAGTATGTCAATGGTACTATAAGATTACATTCGAGAAAGATAACAAATTTAAAACATATCAAAATAAATAACGACATTAAATAACGACAAGAATATCAATATATTCTTTATTACCTTTGTGGACTTATGTTGTGGTGTGTCAGGGTGCCCTCGTCATGCTTTATTCTTTTCAACGAGTCTCTAAGCCTCTTTGATTTTTTTTAAAAATAAAACTCTCTTAATATCAAATGTTTTTTTTAACGGATTTTGCCTCTCTTAGTGAGGATAGCAATGTTCCTACTAAACATGTTAAAAACCATAGAAAATTAAGTCATCTATTAATGATGATACATAATGAAATATAAGGTCCTAATTCATATATATTTCACATTATATGGTATCTTCTCCTCATGATAGTTTTAGGGAATTTATGAAGGGCCCATTTATCACAAAATCATACAATTGAGAATTTTCTATGTAGATATTTTAAATCTCATTTCTTACTAGTGTTGATGTATATGTAACTTCGGAATGTATTTCACATATATGTATATTGTATTCCTATAGAGATGTTATTATTCCTCTATACGGAAGTGTCGTCATTTATATTGTAAGTGTCGTAACTTATACTTGATGGGTTATTAGACCACCTTGTTGGGGCCGGCCCTGTATAAGTCATGTGGGTCAAAGGGTTATTAGACCACCCTATTGGGGGTCGGCCATGTGGGTCAAAGGGTTATTAGACCACCCTAGTGGGGGTCGGCCCAATCAGCATTATGTTAAGTGGTCAAGTTGAGGCCGACCTAGTTGAGTAAAGGTCAAGTCAAGTTAGTGTATAAATAGAGAGTGTGTCTCTCTCATTTTACACATTCTATTCTCTCACTCACACTTTGGAGAGTGGTGCACTTGTGGAGGAGGAGGCTCTACTTCTAGGAGAAGACTATCTCTTGTATTCTGGTTGTATCATTGCTCTATCTATCTCTGAGGAAGTTATTGGGGTTTTTCACCTTTATGGTTTTCCCCAAGTAAACTCTGTGTCTCTTATGTGCTTGCATTATTGTGTCCATGATTGATATGCTGTAGATTTGCTGTACATGTTGTTCTCTCAGTTAAGGTCCTAGATCAGATTGAAGTAAATTCTGAAAATTTAACATGGTATCAGAGCTAGCCTGAAAGAAGGCATGATATGGCATGTATGACACTTGTTGCACTTACGATGCTAGGGCTTGATATAGAAAAAAACAAGTCATCGTAGCACTTTCACTATAAATCCATTTTGGAGAAGTTTTCGGATTTGAAACGTTTACAGGTCAAACATTAGATCCCCATGTACCTTGTGTCCAAAGGAAAACCTCTAATTCGTTGTACTTTGTGATTTATGATCTGTACAATATAGTTTTTTCTGCCTCTTCTAGATCTGAGTCAAAATCAGGTGACCTTGGGAAAAAGATCATAACTTAGGCTAGGAAGCTCCACATGAAATTTCCTAAAAAGTGACAGGTAGTACATAGACTGTACTATTGCAGTACAATTTTTCAGAGGCCTAAGTTGAACCAGTGACACGTGGCACGCCGTACAAGTTCGCTCTCCTGTATTATCTCATAAATAGGTCACGTTGCGACACTTGGCATAAATCTCTCTCAGAGAATCCAATTGAGGTCAGACTTGTCGAATGGAAAGATAACAGGTCGGGCTATCTCAGGAAAATTTTTCAGAGGCCTAAGTTGAACCAGTGACACGTGGATGGCCGTACAAGTTCGCTCTCCTGTATTATCCCATAAACAGGGCACGTTGCGACACTTGGCATAACTCTCTCTCAGAGAATCCAATTGAGGTCAGACCTATCGGGATGGAAAGACAACAGGTCGGGCTATCTCAGGAAAAATTTTCAGATCCTGTGGATCAAAAAGTTCGGAGTTACACCAGAAACAATCAGGTACATATTTCTGTCAAAAAAGAATTATTTTTTAGCACCTTCATTCATGGCTTCCGAAATTTAGGGCTTCAGAGAAAGTTGAAATTTTTGTAATAGGAGACCACGGATAGATGCTACTCATCAAAATCGAAATTTAGAGACCAAGATCATATTTTTTGGTTGGGCAGAAGGTCGGGTTTGATCAAACCCCAATTCGGGACTTTGATCGGAAAGATGGAAAATTAGGGCTTCTGCAAAAATTGGAATTTTGAAAATCTGTGACCACGGATGGAAGCGCCTCAGAAAAATCAAAGCTTAGAGCTTTAAATCAAATCTTTTGGTTGGGTGAAGCTCCGGGAAACTCAAACCCTAATTCAGGGTCCTCCCTAGTGAATCCAGAAATCTAAAAGGCAATTTCGAGGGGTGAAACTTTGCAGTTTTCAAATTCTAAATATACCAACTTGATCAGCTCATCAAGGCGCATATTTCTATCCTTTCGGAAGTTTGAAATTCAAAGTTTGAATTTTTGGGGTTTCTTTGAGAAACCCTAATCCAGCTCCAGGTCCAGTACTTGCAAATCAAGTGGATTGGGTTAATCCGAGAAGAAGATGGATTGGTCACCTGCATAAGTGAAGAAGCTCATGTTTCAGAGGGAGATGAGGCTAAGGCCTTCCATAAGAAGATTACAAGCAATCTTGACAGGTATGGCTTGCAGGTATGTTTCATGGTTAAGTTTATCATATGTTTGTCTTCATTTCATTACAGTACAATCTTGATTAATTACTAGACTTGTCGTATCACCTTAATAGAAGATATTCATTGATTAAGGTATTGACACTTATGAATGTACTAATGCATTGTGATGTTGTATGAGGTTTATGTTGTTTGCTAACATAAAAGGTACACCAAGAAAGACAAATCATGTTCTACTTCAAGAACATATGATCATGGTGACGTGAAGACAAAGATTCATCCATTGTCATGGATCACTTAGAAGATCTACTTACGAGGTATGTATAACTTGGTTCTACAATGGATAACTTATGAGACATGCAGGTTACTAGCACAAGTCATTGAAGAGAACTAGAAGACATTATGCGGGTATGTTAGACATAACTAGCTAGCATGCTAATCCAGGTATGTTTTTCCTATATCAAGCTAGAATCCTACCTTGTGTTAGGATCTTATACTGTTGTGTTGTTGATAATGATTATTCATGAAGTCATAGGTTTGAATAGTCATGGTTGTATGCATATTATGTTTCTTACCATAATTGATGATATGACTAACCAGAAGAATCATGAAGGTATAGGTTTGAGTAATCGCGGGTTTATGCATTGATGATTTAACCATTCAAAGAGTCCTATGATCAAATAAGAATATGCATGAGTAAAAGAAGACTTCCCTGAAACCTTGAATACTAATGTTTATTATCTATGAATGATCATGACTATACATGTTTAAGATTATTGTGTTTTGATAGTATTAAGATTATACTAATAAATGTGTGATTGTGTATGAGACCTCAAGGATAACACAATGATGATACTAATAAGCATGCATAGTGATTAAGGATGGATGTAAGTTCAAGGACAGGTAATCCAGGAAGCAAAGATCAAGAGGGAGCACACTCCAGTTGTTCCTGTAAGAAAGAAAATGAGCACACTTCAGTAGTTTCTGCAAGGATGTAGATATTCAGAGGGAGTTGACCACTTCTCACAATCCACATCAGAATGGAGTTGCAAAGATTCAGAGGGAGTCCACCCAACGACCAAACAAAGATAAGTATTTGAATTGTCATTTCTTACATAATGTTATTCAATGATATATATGCTTATGTTCCTAGAATTAGGTTGTGTATTATGCATATTAGAATAGTTGAATTGATGAACAGTATACTACTAATATACATGGGTAAGTGGCCTATGGCACTGTACAACATTCCATTGCTACTTATCTAGAATGAAACCTCTTTGCTGACATGTTAGGAGTTGTGCACACTCTTAACAATGTTCTGGTAGAGATTGGAAGGCATCTAGAAAGTTACGAAATATGGATAAATGTTGTATTGAAGCATTGGCTAAGATAATTGCATGACTGTATGACATATTTCTTTATGTAAGAATCTGTTCTGAAAACTATGAGATGTTTTCTAATCATGCAATTTAACTTGTTGTGTATAAAAGATCGTATACCATCACCTACAAAAGAAGGACTACAACATTTTTTCAGCAACAAAGTTATCTATTGAAAATATTGAAGATATTGAAGTTCTTAGGATCTGGGAAGAATGCCATGATCGAGGAGTACCAGTCGATCATGAAGATGTTTGGGATGCAGTACCAAGACCTGAAGGGGAGTCTGTAGTGACTTCCAAGAGGATCTACAAGATCAAGCATGCTGCAGTGATGAAGAGGAAGATACACTTTCTTGAATGGTGTAGTTGAAGAAGAAGTGTATGTGGTGCAGCCACTTGGTTCTGAGACACATGACAGGGAGTCATATATGTGCAGAACTTGGTATGGTAGGATAGACAACTTTCTATCCAGTTTGGGATTTACCAATAATGAAGCGGATTCCAACCTTTACTACAAGGTTGAGGAAGGCAATCCAGTGATACTACTATGTGGATGATCTGTTTGTAAACATGTGAGGATAGATTGATTGCTGACATGCAGCGGAAGCTTGCTGCTGAGTTCGAGTTGAAGAACTTGGGGATGATGCACTATTTGTTTTTGGCATGTATCGTCAGATGATTGGGTCCTTGATGTACCTGACGAACACGAGACCAGATATTTTCTTTGCGGTGAACACATTGAGCTAGTTCCTGACGGATCCGAGGAGTGTTCACCTGGTTGTTGTAAAGCATATTTTGAGGTACCTGAAGGGTATAGTTGATTATGGGCTCAAGTATGATGCGAATCAACAGTTTAACTTGCAGGGTTATGTTGATTCAGATTGGGCAGGAAGTGCTGCAAATAGGGATCAGGTGTGATCTCTTGGTTTAGCAGGAAGTAGTCCTGCGTAGCACTAAGTACAGCCGAAGCAGAGTATGTTGCGACGGATGAGCAGGTTGCAGATGTATTGACCAAGCCGTTGGCCAGAGTGTAGTTTGAGTACTTCAGAGAGAGGCTTGGTGCACTTTAGATCGAGGTTCCTTCCAAAAGGAAGTGATGAGTCCGGAAGATGCAGATGCACATGAGCTTTTCTGACATGGTTGATGTGTTCTCCCTTGGTTGTGATGTAATTGCTGAGCCATTTTTCACATGGTGGTAGATGTGTTCTCCCATGGTGAAAAAGTAAGGGCTGGAGCCTTCCCCGAATGGTGGTAGATGTGTTCTCCCATGTCGGTGGTGTAAGTGTTGGATGATGTGCATCTGGGCTGTGCTTCATGGACAATGAGATGATTTGAAGAGGACGATGCTATGATGATCAGGAGGATCATGGACGATGAGCATCAAGACTATGCTCCAGTTACTACGCTGTATATGTATATGCATCATGTTGGATGCTTGTTATGATCAGTTGGATCATTGCATCATGTTGGATGCTTGTTATGATCAGTTGGATCATTTATGTATATATGCATCATGTTGGATGCTGGATATGATCAGTTGGATCATTTATGTATGTACGCATCATGTTGGATGCTGATGGATACATTGTGTGGATCATGTATCTTTGTATGATCAGATAGATCATGTATGTTGATGGATACATTATGTGGAGCATGTATCTTTGTATGATCAGGTAGATCATGTATGCTGATGGATACATTGTGTGGATCATGTATCTATGTATGTATCAGGTAGATACATTGTATATGTTGATATGTATCAGGTAGATACTTGGTATGCATCAGGTGGATGCATTGTATGATCAGGATGATCGTGGATGACGAGCTTCTCTAGATGACATGCATCAGGACGATGCAGTGATGATGATTAGGATGATCATGTGTACATCAGGATTATGTATGGTGAGTATTAGGATGATACTTTGTGGTCGTGGATCAGGTTGTGCAGATGAGCATGTATGGGAGATCCTATAGGTCAGAGTTGTGTACCCATAATAGCCTGGGATTCTCTTTCAAGACATTGCTCTGGGAGGACATGTAATTTGTGCCCTGGGAGATATTCAGGTCGGAGTTGTGTACCCATAACATCCTGAGATGCTCTTGCGGGGTTTTGTCCTATGGCAAGTAATTTGCTCCTGGGAGATCTAGACAGGATGAAAAAGGCCTCAGATGCTTCAACCAGGTTTTGCCATGACCACATGTAATTTGTTCCTGGGAGATCTGGATAGGATGAAAAAGGCCTCAGATGCTTCAACCAGGTTTTGTGGTGGACCACATGTAATGTGCTCCTGGGAGATCCGACAGGTAGAGCTGTGTGCTCGTAACAGCCTGGGATGCTTCAGCTAGGTTTTGTGGTGAGATCACATGTAATGTGCTCCTGGGAGATCCGACAGGTAGAGCTGTGTGCTTGTAATAGCCTGGGATGCTTCAGCCAATTTTTGTGATGGGTCACATGTAATGTGCTTTTGGGAGATCCGGCAGGTAGAGTTGTGTGCTCGTAATAGCCTGGGATGTTGCAGCCAAGTTTTGTGACGCACGTAATAAGTCCTGAGGATTCCACAGTATGGCCAGTGATGACGAAGACCTGCAGGTGGTGGGCCTACATCCAGTATGAAAAAGGACTGGCTCTGTAGAACTTCCTATGACAAGTAAATTCAGAGATTGATTGAGATAGCAGCAGCATTGATGATGATGATGACTCGATGATGATTATCCAGTGACGATGATCCAGAGAAGATTACTTGTGCTAGAAGACCTGTGTCGAGAAATACCTTCCTAGTTAAGAGGGAGTATTGATGTATATGTAACTTCAGAATGTATTTCACATATATGTATATTGTATTCCTATAGAGATGTTATTATTCCTCTATATGGAAGTGGTTGTATTCCTATAGAGATGTTATTATTCCTCTATACAGAAGTGTCGTCATTTATATTGTAAGTGTCGTAACTTATACTTGATGGGTTGTCAGACCACCTTGTTGGGGTCGGCCCTGTATAAGTCATGTGGGTCAAAGGGTTATTAGACCACCCTATTGGAGGTCGGCCATGTGGGTCAAAGGGTTATTAGACCACCCTAGTGGGGGTCAACCTAGTCAGCATTATGTTAAGTGGTTAAGTTGAGGCCGACCTAGTTGAGTAAAGGTCAAGTCAAGTTAGTGTATAAATAGAGAGTGTGTCTCTCTCATTTTACACATTCTATTCTCTCACTCACACTTTGGAGAGTGGTGCACTTGTGGAGGAGGAGGCTCTGCTGCTAGGAGAAGACTATCTCTTGTATTCTGGTTGTATCATTGCTCTATCTATCTCTGAGGAAGTTATTGGGGTTTTTCACCTTTATGGTTTTCCCCAAGTAAACTCTGTGTCTCTTGTGTGCTTGCATTATTGTGTCCATGATTGATATGCTGTAGATTTGCTGTACATGTTGTTCTCTCAGTTAAGGTCCTAGATCAGATTGAAGTAAATTATGAAAATTTAACAACTAGAAATACTTATTTTTCCCATTTTTTGTGGAATTATTTCAATCATTCCCTCGTGATTATGTAAATTTTTATTTATTTTGGACAATTGTATCATTGCCAAATTTTAAAGTCTCTCCTAACTTGCATTTCATCATAATTGAATGCATTTTCTATATATTCCATTAGTGAAATAGACATTTGTCTTTATTCATCCTCATCTCTATGTTATATTCTCAAACATTAATATATACGCCATCAAACATACAAGACTTGCCAACAAAAATGTAGTATATTGGATTCAATTACATTCTATATTTCTCTAAAAAATGTCGGATAAATTGCATAATATAAAACATGCTTTGATTTACTCCAACTAAGACCTCTAGAACTTTCTATGTCGGATAAATTGCAACATGTAAAACATGCTTTGATCTACTCAAACTAAGACCTTTGGAAATTTCTCCCTTCTTCATTGAAATGAGTAATCCATATCTAGGTGTCCTCTCTCTTGTTTGTTATAGCCTATAGAAATTATGTAAGTTTTTTTAACAAGATTTTTTGTCAGAAAAAAAAACAAAACAAAGTATTGCTTGGTATTGTAAGTAACGATTAAAATTATAGTATTGTAAGCAATGATTAAAATTATAGATGCAACTCTTTATTAAATAAATAAATATTTTTCAACATTATGGGTATATTTAATACTCATTTGGGTCCTACTATTTTTTGTTGTTGTTGCATTTGTTGGTTTCATTTTTTTAACCTTTTATTCTCTCATGTTCTTCTCTTCCCTATGTCTAGCATCATCGTTTAAGAAATATCCACTGGAAGCCATATAATTTGTATATCTATTACAATGACACACTACTAGGTTAAGTACACAAAATACATTTAATAAGATATATTCATAATTTGACATGAACATTGAAAACATACATAGTTAATATCGACATATGTAGAGACATAGAGACTAACCCTTTAATTCAAACACACATGCATATATTAACACTCTGACTTCGTAACCTGCTCACAAACAAACATTGAACCAACATTTTTGTTAGGATAGTTTGTTTGAATTGTATTTTGGTATGAGGAAATCATAGTGTGGAGAGTTGACATTGGGATACTATTTATGAGTGATATGATTTGTGAGTATAATAGTAATGTAGAAATTGTGTACATTTCAATGTATTTCAAGTTGTGTTAGTGTGTTGTCTCGACTACATCTGATGAACACAATCTAAAGTGAGTTGGAATTTCTTATCCCTTACCTTGGTTGACTAGCTGATATAGGTTGTGCATCCATGGAAGGATGGAGAGAGGATTCTTGAGGCCCAAAATTGGAAAAGTTCATTAATATCGTATCCATGGCAAGGAGAGAATTTTGGAATCCCACTCAATCAAAGTTTGAATATGAGGCGGGAAATATCAAAGCTCATTTAATATTCCTACCGCATCAATCCATTCGAGTTAATTATTGTTGAACTTGACACAAAAATACTACAAAATTGTTGATACTCAAGCTTGTAAACTTATAAATTTTAACTATACAATAGGTGTTTTGCTATACATAAATTCCTAACGTGTCTTATATAGGGGAAACTTGTTCAACCTCTAACCTATTAACCTAATTTTCAACCCAAATACTAAAAATTCACCTTCGACTAATGATCGCTAATCTAAACAATCTAAATAATTTAATGATTGTCACTCTCTTAAACAAATACCCAAAAATTAAGGAAATGGGGTTCCATCTAAGTTTGGTTGAGTCATAAGGAAGGATATCTAGATGGTAATTTTTTTGATGGTGGAGTCATATCATCATACTCATGATGGTTATATGTAACCGAACTTTCTTATGCACATTAATCCCTTGCACTTTGATCAATGTATGTTTAAATGCAAAAATAGAAGCCTCGTTTCATAAAACAAACATGTGTTTTTTTGTAACGAGTAGCGCATTAAAGGTTATAAAGCTCATTCAAATATTTTTATGATAATTTTGAGGTCTATTATACAAAAGTAGCGAGGATTTGGATTGATGATGTTGTTTGGGTTTTACATTTGTTGATGGTATATCTTCATGGATAGTGCAAGCTATAGTGTTAGCACTAAAGTGTTTCAATAATTTGATTTTATGCAAAGCCATGGTTTATATGGTCATGGCCACCATTAGATTTTCATAACAAAAAGGTTTAATCTTACTATATTGCTAAGGGAATTGGTCACTATTTTCATATGGCTTTAATCCACATTCAGGTTCATGGATCTGATTGTAGGTTTTGGACATTTGATTTGATGCAAGAACTAATAAATGTGATAGTGAATGCTATCTCCACATTTTTATGAACATTTAGTGGGAAATTCAATTTTTATTGATTTAGACATTTAAATTTTTTAGGTAAAGTTAATGAATGCTATCTCCACATTTGTTGATGGTATATCTTCATGGATAGTGCAAGGTATAGTGTTAGCACTAAAGTGTTTCAATAATTTGATTTTATGCAAAGCCATGGTTTATATGGTCATGGCCACCATTAGATTTTCATAACAAAAAGGTTTAATCTTACTATATTGCTAAGGGAATTGGTCACTATTTTTATATGGCTTTAATCCACATTCAGGTTCATGGATCTGATTGTAGGTTTTGGACATTTGATTTGATGCAAGAACTAATAAATGTGATAGTGAATGCTATCTCCACATTTTTATGAACATTTAGTGGGAAATTCAATTTTTATTGATTTAGACATTTAAAATTTTTAGGTAAAGTTAATGAATGATTTAATGAATTACTATATTTTTTTTTAAAGATGGCTATTTATTTCAGGGAATTATTATTATTATTATTATTATTATTATTTTTTTGGTAATAATATACACAATTAACATTAGTGCATGGATTATTTTTGGGGAATTTTCAAATTTAATTACTATTTTTTATTATTTAATGAAATAGAGCAAGACAAAAAAGGATAATATTTCAACGCATTTCATGATCCATCATTTTTTTATGTCATCATGAATAAGAAAACTAAAAATACCCTTTTGAAGAGGACAAAGAGAGGATGTGCTCAGTAATTTTCAGAACAGTAAAATCCTTAGGTGATAAAAGTTTAGAATATAATTTTTATTAAATAGAAATTTTTAATGAAAATAATCAATTCTTATATCATTAGAAACTAGATGCAATGATTGATCCATTTGAACCAAGTATAAAGAATAAGCTTTAAAATTTGCAAGGGTTTGGCCTTTCCAAAATTACAGATTTCTAAAAACTTCATAAAATTGTTATGTTTTTATTGACCAAAATTTCTCAATTTAAAAAATCTCTCGACCAAGAGTTGTTTAAATTCTCTACCAAGAGTTTGAAACTCTGGTTTAAAAATCCTTTTAACTTGTAGTGAGTTTAAATTATCGCCAAAAATTTAAAAAACTCTTGGCCAAGAGTTTTACTCCGAGAATTTACCCAATCCAACCAAATCTGTCACAAGAATGTTGGGGAATCCAATCGTTCGAGCAAGAGTCGCATATATTCTTAGAGAGAAGGTTAGATTCAATGTGCCTTTCAAAGTGTGAAATGCCACAATATAAAAAGTGAGAAGTTCGTTAATGAGAAGTTCGTTAATGAGAAGTTCGTTTCTGAGATATTGCAAGGTATGGAATTTGATACAATTTTTATCTGAAAGGTAAAATTTTTATTTTTTGGAGTATTATATTTTATTTTTTAAGAAACAAAAGATTTTATAATTTGCAGTTAGGATATTACATTTTTTTTTAAGAGAAAGGAATATTACAATTTTGGGATATTACAAGTTATTTTTTCCTAAAAGAAGAAAGGATATTGGAATTTGTCTTGGAATATTATATTTTTTTTCTTAAGAATAGGGGTATTGCAATTTCTATTTGGGATATTATAAATTTATTTCCAATATATATATATAATATTATAATATTTTTTAGTAAAAAATTGGATATTGCAATTTGTTTTTGTAATATTGTAATTATTTTTAGTAAAAAATTGGATATTGTAATTTGTTTTTGTAATATTGTAATTTGTTTCATTATTTACAATTTGTTTTTCAAGAAAAAGGGATAATGAATATTTTTCCCTATGGAAAAATATATATTACAATTTGTTCATCACTTCTGGAATATTGGTTCTAGCATATTAGAATTCGGATTTGGGACATTACAATTTGTCTCATGAATTGTGTAAGTTTTGCTCTTGGCTTTGGGATATTGCGATTTGCCTTGTGAATTGTGTAATTTTTGCTCTAGTTTATTATACTTTGGCATTGGAATATTGGAATTGGCCTCATGCAATTTTGACCGTGACATATTACGATTTTTTTATTGAGATATTGCAATTTGTCTCATCATTTGTGTTATTTAGCTTCTCACTTTTGTTATTTTGGAATTGGATTTTATGTTTCTAATTTTTTGAAAATGGGAAACCAAAGGAATTGAAAATTAAAGTATGATCGAAAGAGAACTAATTTAGAGGAAAAGAATAATAAACTACAAGAAAAAAAGAGAGCATCAAAAGAAAATATAGAAAATGAAAGAGATGTAGAGACACATGGCAATGCCAAGGAAATGAGAGATGTTGAGGAACTTGTTGATGATAGGGATGAATAACTTGACAATTTTGATATCGACCACATGAACAAAGAAGACAATGTTGATATTGTCGACACCATTGGTGAGTCAATAATTTTTTAAGTTTTGAATTTTTTTAGTTTCTATATATTTGATTTGAAAGTCCACAAACTTTTAAAATTATTTAGATATATCATCAAGTTCAAATTACAAATTTAATATATTTTTATGTAGGTGTTGGTCACTATAATTTCCTATTAATTAATAAACAAAATGCTCAATATAAATTGTCAACCCAGGGAAGTCTGGTTATTTCAAAGGTGATTAAACAAAATATATGCATAAAAATTCAATAACTGATCAATCAACTAGAAGTCACCCAATCTACCTAATTACTAAGTCTAGGCTCTGCTCACTGCTCAATCCAACTTCAAATACTAATTCGACTGTGCCAAAGATTAAGAGAGTTCACAATTCTTCTCCTATTTTGGGAAATGACTTCTTCAAGAATGAAATAGCTAAATTGCTTTTGAAAGAAGTTAAATCCTAAATCATCATCATAAAAAGGAATCCAATCCACAATTGCAATACTCAAACATAAAGGAATCCAATCCTCCTATTGTATAAATCCATATGTCATCTACCAGTTTCAACAATTCATGAAAGGAAATAGATAATGGTAAAATGCAGCAGCAGAGCACAAGTGTAACAACAATAATCAATAACACACTTGTAAAGAGAAACTACGCATTATTCAGTCGACTGTTTCAACAAACCAAGAAAAGCTATAAGTGGAAAATCCTATGCTTAATGCTCACACTGTTTCATCAAACCAAAAAGAGAACTAATTGCAATTCCACACCAAACGAAATAAAAGAAATAAACAACTAACTAACTAGGCAACTCTGAAAGAAGGTGGGCCCTTGACTTCTAACAGAGATGCCTATAAACACTACCAGAAATGAGTACACAGTAATTCAGGAAAATGATGCCAATTTCATTAATGGAATGAAGTTCAAATATAGAGTTCTTCCACTCTTGTTACAAGTTATTTTCAAAATAAACCTAACTCTTTTATCCATCCTATCCTCCCTTAAATATTACAACAAGGAAAATCAGATCCTTATAATTCAGGCATCCATGAAGATCGAATATCTTCAGACTATCGAGTCAATACCCTTGAATAGAAACAATTACAATCATTATTACATTGAGATAAAATCTGTTTCATAAACATCCATGCTCTCACAGCTTGAACTAATCCAACACTAAGTGAGTTTCAGCAGGCCGCGTGGGAGGATAATCTTGGAATACCTTGCAACGATTTGAAACGAAGCCCTGAAAAGGTATAATTGCTTGCCAAGTACTTCTTCATCCACGTGTATCAGTAGGATGATACACACGAATTCCCTGTGGTCGAGCAATTGATTTCATAAATCCATCACAAGTCATCTCAATTAGGAGACAAAATCCATAAACACAAGAAAACTTTAGGCATTAATATAACAAAGTAATAATAAATTATACCTGCTCAAGTTTATGCTTTTCCTTAGGAAAGATAACAACTTGGTTATAATAAGGAGAAACCGAGAAAAATGATCACAATGGAAGTGAGCAAAAAGGGTAATTTCTGGAACCCAACATCCCCCCCAACTGTCCAACTGATTGTCCTCATGCAACAACATCCAGTAATTCTGAATCTGAATCTGAATCAAAATTTTTCCAATGGAAGTTAGTAAAATTGAAGGAAGATTTAGGCTTATCTCCATGGTTTATATACCCTTTGCAAGAAACCAACTCTATCCAACACTTCTTCTCTTTTTTTTTGGTCAGCTTATATATGCTCCTAGAATCCTTATCAAGAATCCATATGAGTGGGAATATAAATCTTAATCCTATCCAGCTTGGTCCATATGTCTCAATACACTTGACATACTCAGGAACTCGAGATAAAACATATTTAACATTTTCAAAATAGTAAGGATATCTTGTTCTCATAAGCTTAGAAGAAGCTTCCCACCTCTGCTAAATGACTTCTATGCATAGGGCTCTTGTTGTGATATGGTCTTGACACATGTAGATATAACCTCATGCTGAAGTGATGTTATCTGATTAACCTTTTTGGGAGAGGAGAGGTATTTCCTATGTTTTTCAATAATAACAACAGGGGATTGTGGTTCACCTCGGATCCATACAGTAGAATTATCCTCATTCTTTCGAATGGTCTGAGAAGCATTCCACCAATTCATCTGATTGGTGACGAAGGAATTAAATTCCCTTAGATGTATATCCCCTACATAAGGAACAATATTAACCGAAGGTCCATGAAGCATGCTAAATCATGTAAATATAATTCACATAATAGATTTTGTCCAGGGAAATCACACTGGGAAAAGGTATTAAAAAACCGAGGAGTTGTAACAAACTGATGGGGCCTCCCTTCCTTAAGATATTTTATCTTAAAAAGAGTCAACTGTTCATAAAGGAAGATTGAATAAGATGGTGATGGGGCCCTACAACTTAATAGTTCCTGAATTAAATCATACATTTGCTCCTTCTCTTGCTTCATGGCCTTAAACTTTCTTAATTCCTTCATATCCTATTGCAATTTTTCCTAGGGAAACCCTTGGAAGGTCAATTCTTCAACCCATCTCTCTCTGAGATCCTTAATGGTATTCCTATGTAAAGGCAGGGGAATCATCCCTTCCTCACATAAGGTAGCACGATATTTCCATTTACTTATTTCAAGATTCAACAGAGAAATGTCCTTTGCCACCTCTTGATCCTTCTCATCTTCTGTGTCCAACTCAATAATATCCAAAGGCTCTTCAACCTTTGATTTACCATCATTTTCCCTGGGTAGAGGTTGGTCTTGAGTTTCAACAGCTAACTCTTGTGTTTCAACAACTTCTTTTTGACCGACCGGTTCTGAGACCTCAAAGATTTCTGGCTTGTGCCACTGGTTCTTGTGTTACAACAACTTCTTTTTGGGTCCCTAGTTCTTGTGTTTCAGTAGCTTCTTCCTGACCCACCAGTTCTGGACCTCAACGATTTCTTTTTGTGCCACTGGTTCTTGTGTTACAATGGCTTCTTTTTGGGTCAATGGTCCTTGTGTTTCAACAACTTATTTTTGACCCACCATTTCTGAGACCTCAAAAATTTATTCTTGTGCCATTGGTTCTTGTGTTACAGTGGCTTCTTTCTGGATTGATGGTTCTTGTGTTTCAACAACCTTCAATTGCTGAGGCAATTTTTCCTTTGACTCTTGCATTCCCCAGTTAGGGGTCAACATTTCCCGTGCAATAATATCCTCAGATTCCTTATCCAATAAGGAATCCTCAGAGTCCATTGTTGAAGGGGCTACTTCCATGTTCTAATTCTGCTCATCATCCACCACTGATTTTGCTTGTGCTATCCCATTCTTTTATTGTCTCAGTTGTCCAAGTCTCCAGGACGAAATTTCCATGAGAGTGACCTTGTATCCTTCATCATTAAAGATGTCCCCACATTCTGGGCACATAAACTCATCGTGCTCCAAATTTTTTGAAACAGAGGGTAGACTTCCCATTTGATCAACAACTTCAGCTAGTGTGATCAATCTACGAACAGCCTGATTCTTTAGCACTTCCTTCAGCCCTTGCATTTCCTCCTTGAGCACTTGCACCTCCCGTTTCAACAGGTCATTTTCTAAGAGTAGAGTTTCCACTTGAATTTGACCCTCTCTTGCAATAGGTTCTTGTGGGTCGGCAGGCCTCAGAATTGAAGTTGGGCTACCCCCTGGTTCTTGTGTTTTAGGGAGTGATCGATATTTTAGAATTGGAATCCCAATATCTTCCCCGGTCATTTGTGTTGCCTCTATTGCAATAGAAGCTTGGGTCATTTGTGTTGCCTCTATTGCAATAGAAGCTTGGGTGCACAATATCCTCTTATTTCTTTGTGGCAAAGGGGGAGTGGAACCCTCCGAAATTATTTCAACATCTTCTGAGACAGAAAAAGGGGAATCATCCTTTCATGATGATTCTTCCTTCGACTCACTTGCTCCTATTGGTCTAGTAGAAGATTCAATCTCCTGAATTATAGCTCCTCCTGGTTCAGCAGAAGATTCAATATCCTGAATTATTTTTGTTTGGCTTTCAGTCCCCTCCCTCATTTCTTCTTCATTGACTTCTGTTTGTTGGAATAGGATTTCGATAGGCTCCTAGGGGTTTATGTTTTGAGAGTCCTCCGCAGTCACAACTTCCTCCAAATCCCTTTCTTGATCCTTCTCTACTCCTTCATATTCCCTATCTCTCCCCCCAACTCTATCTGACAGGATCCGCTCATCTTCCTCTTCAATTTCATTATCGATTTCTTCCATGTCCACATGGTCTACCGCAACTCCAACAATGAATTTCCCCAAGATTGGTGTCTTTTCTCTAGGGATCTTAATATTAATAACTTAATGAGGCCATGGTTAGTGACAGAAGTTTGGGTATATTGAGACTTCCGTGCATAATGTGCCATGTTTTGCAGAGTCCTCAAAAGATAATAGGGAATATTAATTAATGTGCCATGACACAGGTGAGAGAGAAAAACAAAATCATAGGAATAGACGACTCAGTACCTACCTTCTTAGGTGATATATTTCTTCAATAATACTGCAACTTGGTCCCACGGGCGAGGCGAAGTTTCTAATTCTGTTCCTTGTCCCCTTGATTGAACATTTTCTCTTGCTGCGAGGAAGTATTCTTTTGCATTTGGATTGGGAATATTTTGTCCAAACCATCTCTTCCCTTTCCTAGGCAATCCTGTCACCTCTGCTAAAATATGTTCAGAGACCTCAACCCTGAATCCCCCAAGTTCTGAATAGTCTCCTATCAAATTCTGGGAAAACTTTAATTCTATTCCTTCATTGAACCCATTCAATCTCTCGAAATACGTCGTCCATCCATCTTCTTCAAAAATCCTAAAAACCTCTCCATTCCAGTGCAAAGCATCCATTGTTTCAGGTTCATGTCGAACTGTGAA